>BMAU01001331.1:0-480000 GCA_019973935.1 Trichonephila clavipes
TCGTCACGCATTGCCCGTGCGTTTTCGGCGGAGCTACCGCCGGAAAACCAGCAGGTCACGATGCCGCGTAAGGGATCAAACAGGAAAACGCTAAACGATGAGGAAAACGTTGCGCCGTCACTGGGAAAAATTCAACAGGATGAAGCCATGAATCTTCTGAGAGAAAGTGTTATCCGGCTGGTTCTTTATAATACCCAAAAACAACACACGTGGTTGTTTTTACATTTATACAGAAGTTTAATAACAGCAAAATCTGAGAATGGCACTTTAGAACCATCATTCTTTGTAGAGCATATTGTGACTAATTATTTTCTTCTTTTACTCCTTGAGATGGAACAAGATCGCAAGATTCATATATATATATTATCGCATGGGATAAAAATTACCACCTTGACTGAAGAAAATACTAGAACTCCGACTTATATTGTCACACAATTTCACAGTAGATATTATTATTATGTTTACCCCTGGGGAAAGTAATGTGTGATAAGAAAGTAAAATAAATACAATCTACATATAAAAGCTATGTTATAAATAAAAACACACTAAGAGTGGAAAGAGATGCACACTTAAAAAAAAGAAATTCTGGCTAAAGATAGTGCAAAAATTGCAGCGTGTACTCATACTAACGATTTCAGTTCATTCCTGAGCGATCCATATTACTTGAACCAATTTTTAAATATAGTATTTTTTTTTCAAACTCTGTAAAGTAAAACTAACACGTGTCAAACCATATATCGTAGTTGACCATTTTTAGTTTGAGTACCATGTTTTTTATTTGTGTCTAGCATTTTTGGGTGGCATATTTTGAAAGTACAGTTTCATATAAAACTAACATTTGCTTTATTGTAAATATATTGAACAGTTGTTCATGAGGGGAAGCAAATAGCTGCAAAAACTCATCACCAAATGTGCACAATGCACCGTTTTCGCAGAAGAAGATGTTTTGTGAAATTATGACCAGCTGAGCGACACTTATTTATACCACCCTTCCATTGTATATATATGGAAACGTGTTTCCTTTCTCTTCTAATAAAATTATTTTCTTTTTCTCGATTAAAAAAAAAAGTAACATTTATAAGATGAAACTTGTTTTTCAAATATTCTTATTTATTCCTTAGACTGAGTATGTGTCATATCTTTATTAAAATAATGTCTGCATTTTCACATAGTAATCCATTGATTAAATAGTTTTAGGTGTGAATTTTAATTTGTATTCTTTAGTAGTAGTTCTTAACAATGATCTCAACTGATTTCAATAAAAGTATGGCATTAAAAATAAGTTGGCTACTTATACTATGAACTAATTATAATATCCTTCATGTAGTATATTTTAATACATTTTTAAGGTTTTTATTATGTAATAGAAAAATTAAAAATAAAGGATTCTTTTTAAAAAATAATAAATAAACGAATCGAAGAAAATGTTTGAGCTTAAAAATAAGTATCATATCTCTTTTTGTTCATGTTTTGATTTATGCAAAGTTTCTTCATGCATCCGATTTTTTCCTCTTTCGGTGGAAAGGTTTGTTGATATGAATAGTTTTCTTATGCCTCAAAGGGGTCAATTTGAGAGCGATCTGTTGAACAAGTTGTTTATGACGTAAAGTCGCCACAAACCAGAATAGATTGCTCTACGTCAGGATCGTTTATTTGACGCCTCAAAGAAGTTGATTTGTGTGTGTGTGTGTGTTTGTGTGTGTTGAGTCTGCTTTTAAGCTAAATAATTCTATCATGGTAGTATAAATATTGTAGTAATACTTTTTCAAAGACAGGGAGATCGTTGTATGCAAAGAGATACATACTTAATTAGTGACATTTATAAATCCATGTATTAAAAAGGGTTTCACGTGAAATACTAACAAATGTACTGCTCATTTGTTTGTAGTTTGTTCCTTATCTTGCAGAGTGGTACTTAAACTTAATTCAATTGAAATTAAAAAATAATAGATTACATACAATAAAGTATCTTTAGCCTTTGTTAATGAAAAATACATGTTGCATTGCGAAGACGTTTCTTTGTATAAATTTACCATATCATTGCAAATTTGCAATTATCGCTTATCATATATTCCCCCAAATTTTAATTAGTAACATAAAATAACTTATTAACATTACATACATTATACTCATTTTATGTAACTGAGAAAACAGGGAAAAGTCTGATTGCTTTATGAACTTTATTAAAATAAATATTTTCTTTTGAATTACACATTTGCTACTTTGATCAATTATGTTTGAAATATAATTAAAAAAATCATATTATGTATTTAAAAAAGTCATTCAATATTTATGAATTGATTAAATTCACAAAACAAATAATAATATTATGCTGTATTCTCGACTTTATATAACAATTTTTCCATACGTGTGTTCTTAAAAAGTAAAATTACATTCTACATATTTATTCTCAAATTAATTTAAGATGTAATTTAACTCCAAGATAAAATAATATTTATCAGCATAAAATGTAACAGAACTTTTAATATGCACTATTAAATGAAATAAATGTATATAATACATAATAAACATGAAACTTATTAAAACAGTTTCCTACTTCAGTAGGCAATTCGTTTAATTTTGTGAAAATATTCATTATTAATCTAATGCTTACCGAAGTGAGTATCCCTTATGTTTATTCATTTTGTATTGCTTATTTTAATTTTTACTTAATGTTTAAATATGATATAGGATAGGGGTAGAGCAGGTAGTGGTATTTTTTGTAACACTCCTGGGAATGATGTTAAAATCAGCATCAGGAATCCTGACCACTGTTCTGTCTTTAGATCGGAACTCATTGCTATTAGTGGTGCTCTCGATGATTCTCTCAACTCTTATAAGGACAGAATCTGGATCCCGACAGACAGCAGAAGCTCCATCCAATATTTGAAGGATTGGACAAAAATTATGGACAGTACTGTTCTAGATATTTTATCCAAATTAGTTGGTCAGAGGAAACAAGCAAGTCTCCAATGGATTCCATCACAAGTGGGCGTGCCTGAGAACGAAGCTGCTAATGAGCTGGCTAGTAGAGGATGTGATCTTCCTAACCCCTGTTCCGCTGCCTTGACCCACTCGGAAATGCATTCCTTCCAAAGAAATAAAATGAATTTGACTTGGCGAAAGCCTCCTGCTTACCACTGGTACGCAGCTAAGAGTCCTGACTTATCTATAATACAGTGCAGGAGTTCCAGGGCTCATCAGACGGCTTTGGCGCACTTTAGAAGCGGTCACCTGCGCAGTATGACTTTTGTGTAGAAGGTAAAGTCTTTCTTTACCTATCCCTGCTCACTCTCCCTGCTTTTACTGTTCATCTTCTGAACAGCTGGGGCGTTTCCCTGCAAAAATTGTATGAATAGCAACACCTGGTTTGTGACATTATTACGCTGAGAGGTCAAATGGACTTGGCGTAGGATTTCCTGCTTTAAAGGGATTGGAAACAACAAAAAACAACAAATATGATATGAAATATTACACACACACAGCTCTAAAAATTTAAATATTTTAGCAAGAACTACGTTTGGCTTTGCATTAGAAACAAAGATCACTCAAAACATTTTGGAGTTCAGTGCAAATCTTTACTATTTTATTTACTCATAGTTGATAGGAAGAAAGGTATTACGTTAAAAAAAAATCAGGTTAATGCTATTGCTACCGTTTCGGACTTACAAAAATATCAAATTAAAAAAATAGTTAGTACATTTCATATCGAAATAGGACTTTCAATATCAAAAAAATTCAAGCAAAATAATAAGATATTATAAAAGGAACTATTTTTTCATCTCCCATGGTATTTATTGTATAATTATAAGGCTGCAAAATTCAAAATTGAATGAAGTAAGAACAGTGAGATTCTAAAAAATCAAAAATAAAATAAATAAAACTGTTATATATTATAATCAAAATTTATCAGAAAGTAAAAAAAAAAATGATAGTAAAATTTATATGAATAGAATTGAATGGTTTTGCATTTTACAGCTAAAACTTAAAATTCTACAAGTACTTGTATGTAATACGTATTATAATTTAATGATACAATATTTTTACAAAATAAAGAAAAGTTGATTAGGTACATATATATAGGAATAACATATAAAAATGTGACTTTACAAGAGCTTTTAGAATATTTAATAAACAATAATTTGATCTTTCATTCAAATAATAATAAATAAATAAATAAATTAATGATCGCTAAATATGCATAAGTGCAGAACAATATATATATATATATACATATATACACATATATGTATGCATATATATACATATATATACATATATATGCATATATATATATATATATATATATATATATATATATATATATATATATATATATATATACTTAAATACATATAAATCAATAAAAAATTGAAATTATATGAATTTTGTAATACTAAATCTCATTTCAAAATATCAACGACGAATATAGAAAGTAAATTACTAACGTTTTCAAACAAAATTTAAAATTTTATAAAAGAAAAATTTAAAAAATATCCAAGTACAACCTCGGACATAGGACCGATAAGTGGGGTGAAACTAGTTTGATGGCGCCAACCTTCCCCCTGTTGCAACTTGGTAAGTTAATCGAGAAATATCCAATTCTCAAAAATTTAAAAAGTTAATACTTAAAAAATTAAACTATTCGTCATTGCATTCTGAAACACATTATAACATTAAAATGTTAAAACTCTAAAATAATAAGGTGCACAATGTAATGGAACTATTGTACACCAAAGATGATGCACCCATTATTAAAATAGTTGTGTAAGAAGAAAAAAAAATATTTAAATTCCGGAAGTTGAAATTAAAAAGCCAGTATATTCGCAAATGAATAGCGTAAATCATCAAAAAACTCACCCAAGAACATCCTATCCATATTTAAATTCTCAATTTCTGAACGATTTCTCATATTTCCTACAACAATCACCACTCCTATATTGCCCATAACTCCCACTAATGCCATATCAATCCAAATGATGCATATTATCACATTAGAGTTTAACTGTTTGGTATTAGATGCAAACCAGGTTACATGCAAAAAAGTTGTTTGATTGGTCATAAATAATTTTAAAGTGTAGTTATGTAAATATTGCTCTATGTGTGTATTAAAATATATCCCGTATGTGGAATGCACACATTCTTCACAGCTGGACCACTAACACGCTGACTTTGTGGACCTAATGTTGTGTGGTGGATTTGAGCATTTCATAATTTCCATGGTAACCCTTCACCAATTTGCCAATTTTATGAGTTTAAAAATATTTTTAAGCAATATTTTTGATCTATGTATTTTCTCAAGAAGTTGATGGGATAATTATTCTGTATGCAGCCAAATATAAATTTCTGGATGTTCTTGAATTTATCAATATTGTGTGTAATTAAAGTATTATTTCTCATCAAAAAATTTAAAATTATATTTCTAAACTAGCTGCACCCTGCCACGCGTTTCTGTGGCTTAGTGTGGTTAAAAGAAAGAAAACATAAAGCACATACTTTAAGTATATTTAAACATTTGCTTTTGAGGTATGATTTTTATACAATTATAAAATTATAAATGTTCTTGTTGTTTCCAATTCCACTTGCCTGACAGTGTCAGATCAAAGTCCAAGAATTCATCGTGGCATAGGGTTAAAATGTATGCCTGTTGTTAGCTGTATCTTTGAGCATCATGCAGGTGACAATACAATTTAATGTGGTTCCACCCCAATTTTGAGGGAGAACATCCGGAGGTGGACAGAGGTCCCCAACTATCTTCCCCTTCCACCTACTTCATGAGAGAACTTGCAGCTCAATGGCTATTTAGAGTACCCCCTTGCCACAAAAGCACTATGCATTTACAAAAATCCATGCTTTCTCCAGGATTTGAACCCAGGTCCTACGACACAGCAGTCAGCGCCCCTACTTACTATTTCAGATGGGCAGCAAAATATATGTACATAAGAGTTTCCTTAACTTATTTCCTTTGTAACTCGTTAACCAAATACATGAAGTTATTATTGCTTATTTTCTTCCTTATGTTATGAGCTTAAAATTATTTACATTGGCTTCATAGTGGAGACCTCAAACTCAAGGATAATTTTTAAATGAATCTACTCTAGATTCCTCAAGGGCAAAGGGTTAGTTTGGAAATATGAATTGTATTTCTCAATGATATAGGAAAGGTTTTGATTCTGCATTATATCTGGCAAGCAAAGTTTTTAACGACTCTGGTGGTTCCCCAAGTTGTGGCAATTTTTCCCGTGGTTTAAAACATCGATATTGTTTCTCCCTTAAATTTCAGAGCTTTGCAATAATGACACATTTCAGTAATTGCGCTGATGAGAACATGCTGGCTCAACCAATAATTTTCTGCTGGGTTGCACTGGAATGCAATGTGACTGTTATCATGTGATTACTCACCACCGAGTCATGTTTGACGATTAAATACTGTTTCTTGTTGATGTCTTTCAGCCATTCGTAATATATTGTATTCCTTTTGTCAAGAACAGAACAGACCTAATGTTGTAAAAAGCAAATACTGTGCTCACAAATATGCATCTTTAAGTCTGGTTGCATATTGCTCTGCTTCCTCAGCACGTGTCTTCGTCTGTTTCTTTCACTTGCTATGCAATTACTAGTTGCCCTACTTTTGCATAGAGAATACAACAACCTAAATTTGATTTCATACAAAGCGTTATTTTTATGTACTGAGGCTAATTGACTACACTTAAAATGAAAAAAAAATGTTAAAGCAAAAACAAAAAATTTCAAAATATTGAAAAAGAAATCAGGAACAAAAAGAAAGAACAAATTAAAAGATATTCTCTCTAATGAAATATTTAACTTCAAATGTACATCAATCAACATAGCTCACTTCTAACACAATGAGAAACAGAATATATCATTCCACTCCAACAAATCGCCCTGAAGAGGTCAATTTTATTATATAATTTGAATTCAAATAAAAATTAATAGGCAGAGCTCAATTTCTGCCAACGGCTCTGACAAATGAAGAAGAAATAATAAATGAAAAACAATGGGGAAAAATTAATTATACTCATATAAAATCAACTCTATAGTAAAAGACAGCTTAATACCAATTCAATGTAGAAAAAAATAATCAAGGTGACTGCCTATGTTAAAAATGTCATTAATACTGGGAAGTATGATCAATGATATGAGCAACATGTGGCAATAAAATAAATGTGTCCATTGTTTGAAATCATATATTGAATGCATCTGCTTCCCTTTATCTCCAACAAAGTTAGGGGAGGAATATAAACCATACATGTGTGTGGGACGGAAGATATTTTAAATAGAATATGCTGGGAAACTTCAAATATTAACTTGGATTTCTTAGCAAAAAATGTATGATAAAGTGTTGATAATTCTTGTAATTCACCATTCAATTAGCAATAGCAATTCTTATCAACAAATGTAAGGGCCTATGTTTATAACAGAGTGGCTTATATCTAGACACAGACTATTTTTCACATGGATAATTATTTGTTATGTGGGTACTTGCGTATTAGCATCAACACATCAAATTTCCACCATAAGAATCACACTATTTCCCACCTAAATCTGACTGATTGGTTCTTTTTCATACAAAAAAGTGTTAGGATCTTTGTTGCTTCGATATCTTGGTGCGGTTTGTGTGGCACCAATTTTGCTACGGTGATGCTAATATACAAATACCTTTGTGTGCTCTAGAGCAACAGTCACAAATTGATGGTACGTAAGAATTTTTGCATGATCCACAGAAAAATTGGGACATTTGTACTTTTATGATATACCCACACAAAATCAACACCTCCCCTTACACAAGCAAAAGCAATTTATCAAACAATAATTAAGGTGACTGCCTACATTCAAAATTTAACAGACACTGGAAGCTGACTGACTTAAAAATACAAAGGTTCAATTTAAAACATATAAATTTGAAAAACATTAAAATTTTTTTAAAAAAAATAAAAATGCTAACAAAATATTTAACTTCAAATGCAAATTAATCAACATAGTTCGATTCTGATGCAGCGGGAAACGTAATATTTCATTCCAACTGAACAAATCATTCCAAAGTGGTCAATTTTCCTATGATTTCAAATGAAAATTAATTGACTGAGAAGAATTCTCACCAATTGCACTGAGAAATAAGAAAAACAATTAAAAAACTAAATGAAGAACAGCGAAATAAAAAACTATGCTCCGACAAAATTGGCATCAACGTAAAATACACAGCTCAATAGCAATACGATACAACATAAAATAATTGTAAAATTAAACCTTTGCCCTCATGTACTCCAGAGTAGAGCCATTTCATCAAATTTGAGTACATTTTATTTGCTTAAGAAAGATTTTTGATTCAAATTAATATAGTAATTATTTTTCAGTAAAAGAATGCCCCTCAATAATATGTTTTGATTATTTTATGAACTTATCGATTTTATGAACTTATATTTATTATTCTGGTGATTGCGTATTATCACAACCTATTAGTAACATATGAAATGAAGCACCTAGTTGCTGATTCAGCTGGTACGACACATAAAAATCAAGGGTGCCAACTTGGCAAGCTACTAATAGAGTTGGTGATTATTGCAATAATACGAAAGTACCTTTTCTTTATTTGTTTTAATTCTTGTGTATTATTACTTAAGTAAGCCTCATGACATGCTTTACGGAGCACCAGTCTTTTAAAGTCAAAGCAACATTTAGCTGGGTATAGCTAGTTATAACATAAAATTAAATCTTAGGAAGATAACAAAAATAAAAGAAAGCTCAATATTTTGATTAAATCAATATAAACACTTTCGTACAAACACAATATATGTATTGTTGTAAAATATTTATTTTTCTATACACATTTCAGACAGATATCAAACAAAATTTAAAAAATTGTCAAAAACAGATAAAAAACATATTTAAGAAAAATACCACCGATTAATTTTTCCAAAGACATCTCAATCTGTAAAAAAATATTTGCAGTACATAATCGCCAAAAAAATGTAAGTACTAAAATATAAAAAAATATATATATTGAATTAATTAAGGATTAATGGAGAAAAAGATAAAACAGACTAAGATAATACTTATAATATTAATTTCCTATTGGAAGGCTACTCGTTTTTGGCATGATTTTGAAATAACGCCAAATTGGTATGTCGTGGCCAGTCTAACGTTATAGTAATGTACAGAATTAAAGGTACTTATCTATTATCGCAACCTATTGGTGACATTATACAAAATGAAGCACATGGTTGCCAATCCAATGCATACAAAATTGGGATTGCCAAAGTGGTGAGTTGTCTTAAATGTATTACGTAACGTAATATATATACGTAATAATATACGTGAAGTACTAAGTAAAAAAAATATCCAAATTATAATGCCGAACGTAAAAATTAATTGAAAAATGAAGTAGAATACTAACATTAACTACCATAAAACGAACTGAACTAACTTTATCAATGCAAAAGCATAATTTGAAAAAAATAAGGTACTTACGCATAACCGCAACCTATTGGCAACATAACATGAAACTAAGTACGACTCCCAATTCAGCATATATCAGTGCTTCCCAAACTTTCAATACTCGCGACCCAATATTCAATCATCATTTTCATCGCGTCCCCCTCCATACAATAACATTGTATTGAATTTGATAATATAATAATTTTGCACTAAAGGTACGGTGTGTGTGTGTAAGACTTTAAACTCTTATGTGCCACAGACGTATATAAACGTCTCACTCAGTCAAAGTATTAATCTTCTGGACGTATATATCCGTATTTCTGAAGTACGATCTTTTCTGTGCACAGCTATTTATAAAATTATTCCTAAGCCCTTGGAATACATCGAAAGGACCTTGATAGTCTTTGCAAAGGATTTACTTATTTCAGAGGATTTTGCTTATTTATTCCTTTTCTCCTCCCCCTCAAAATAAAACACCATCAAAATACGCACGTCTACGTGGAAAATCATGGCATTGGGGACCGAACCGCGTTCCATTTAATCAGGCAGTTAAGAAATTAATTATAAACTGCACAGATCATCAAGATAAGTGTTAATACAAGCCCATGGGGTCACTGGTAATTGTCAAACTTGTTCTTAACTTAGTATCGTTAAATTAATAATAAAATACATTGTGCAATACAGATACTTTTATAAGTGTATTATATCAGTAAAAATGTGTATTTTATATTTTATTATGTCAGAAATTATTTTGTTTGCTTACTTTTAGTACATTAATAATGTTTTGAATAATCTTTAGTTTTTTCAACTTTTCAATATGATCGCGCCCCCTTGAAGAGTTATTACGCCCCTCAAGGGGGCGCCCCACAGTTTGAGAAACGCTGGCATATATATATATATATATATATGACATGCAAAATCGGGGTTACCAACTTAGCAAGTTATTTTGAACATTTTCGATTGTTAGGATAGTACATAAGTACCAAAAATAATTAATCTTACGACCACCTGCTTCCTCAACAGGTATTTAAGCCGTTTGTTTGTTTTTATCATTTTCTGATGCCGATCCCAGTCTGATATGTGATCACTACCCACACTGGTTTTGCTTGGGCAGTATGAATACCCAAGTTTGATTTTCTGCAAGGCAATTTTATGCACTGTAGCCAATAGTATACATTTAAAGGTTAAAATGAAGACACATGAAATTGCAAAACATCTCTGAGTGGGCCGTGTATCAAAACATTTTTAGAGGCATATTTTAGATATGAGCCCCATATTAGTGACTGTAGTAATACGTATGGGGACCACTGTAGCTTGGGGGCCTTGTATCATTGGTACGGCTGAGACAGTGATAGCTATGTACCTGACAAAAGCAAACGGTACTTACATATTATCGCAACCTATTGGCGGCATTATATGAAATGAAATATCTGGTTGCCAATTCAACCCATAAGAAATCGGGGTTGCCAATTTTGCGAGTTATATAGAGTTGGTGATTACTGTAATACACAAGTACCCTTTATTTTATTTGTTTCAATTTTTCAGTATTATTTATTTCTGTAACCCTTTTGGCGCACCAGTCTTTTTAACCTGACTGGGCCACAGCAACATGTGGTACAGCTAGTTATAAAATATAAATCTTAAGAAGATATCAAAAATAAAATAAGGCTGAATATTTTAATAAAATCAAAAAAGAAGTTTCGTACATACACAAAATATTTTTAAGAAAATCTTTATTTTATATTTCACAGGAACATAAAACACATAAAAAACAGATAAAAAAACACGTATTTGAGAACACTCCCGTTGAGTAATTTCGACAAAGTAAAACATCGCAAAGGGAAAGAAAAAAACGTAAGTACTAAAGTATAAAAAAATAAAAATTATATATTGAATTAAAAAATGATAACGCGGGAGAGAAAGATCATACTATCTAAAACAGATAACGATAACGGAAATACTATACTAACGTTAATTGCAGTAATAAGAACTAAAACACCCTTATCAATAAGAGGTTTTGGTTTGTAGAATATATTATTTTCGCATTCTAAAATAAATAAATTCTCCGAGAAAATACTGAAAATGTAAGTTGTAATTTGTAAGCAAAATCACACACATAAACATCCCGTGATAATACTATCTAAATGTTGCCAAAAGAACAAAATTTTAGTTGTTAAAAGAATAATCATTAAAAAATGATTTATTCAAAAAATAATCCCAATTAAATATCAAAGAATAGAAAATTGGATAAATATTCCAAACGATAAACATAGCTATAATATGTTTCAACCATAAATCAGCCATAAAACCATAAATCAACCAAATCAACCATGTAATACTCTTAAAAAATTCAGTGTAAAGTATAAATTTTTCACTTATTAAGAAACGTGACATCATATGACGTTATAACACTGAAAAATAACTTAAAAATTAAATTTTAAAAAATTTAGAAATAATTACGGAATGAGAAGTACGTAAGAACCCGTCCGGATTATCGAAAAAAAAATTTAAAAATATTTACTGGAATGAAGTAAAACAAAATACTTTCTGGCATAATAAAAAATACACATTTACACTGATATAATTTATATATATATCATCTGCGATATTACGTCATCAAAAATAAAAGCTTCTACTTCAAAAACTCATTAGCTATCCTTGATAATATAACCAAATAAAAACATTTTATTTCATTTGCTGTAATCCTTAGATGATAGATTTGCTTATTACGTTTTCTTTTCAAACCCAAAATACTACTATTTCAGGGAAAAAAACAAAACCCAGACCCATAATCAAAAATTTTTTAGGAAGATAAGAAATTCATCATTGTTATATTATTGAAATATTGCACATTACCTGTAGAAAGCAGAACGTATTTGCTGTGGTTTGACCTTCGAGATTACTTGTACGATTAGTTATGTCCCTCATCTTATGTGTATTTTTTTCTTCATTTAGGGAAGTCGTTAATAAACTATTTCCGCTGCGCTTTTTTTTTTTTTTGTAAAATTTTTTTATGATTTTTGGAAAAGCACAGAGAACACTTTAAAGGATTATTTGACCTAGATTTTTTTTTATGAGTGTTCCCAAACACATAAAGCATAATGAAAAATGTATTACACAATTTTTAGAACATCCATGTTATTCTAAATACACTTTTAATTCGGGAGTGGTCACGCTGAGCACAGAGTGCACGAAATCAGTAATTCTGGCAAAACTGTTTAAGTGTTACCAATCGCCCTGACATTATCCTCCTGTTTGACAGTCTTAACGTTAACTAAAATTAATTTGTCACATCTCCCTCTCTTTTTTGGGAGTGACAATTTTTTTTACAATCTTAAGATACTTGTTTTGACTGAGTTCCCGGTGTGATCACTTTTTTTCCCACTAAATTTTCTGTGTTCATGCTACATCCCCCCCCACGAATAACTTAGTGACTTTGATTGCCTTGTTGTACGACTTATTGTGGTTTGGTAAATGAGCATGATGAGCAAGCAAATGTTTGGTAAATGATCAGAATTTATATATATATGTATATATATATATATATATATATATATATATATATATATATATATATATATATATATATATATATATATATATAAAGGGGCATCTTTCTCATCTCTATTGAAAAAAGTTAAAACTGATAAAAAAAGGATGAACCTGCTGAAATAATGCAAATTAAACTAAATTTGAGAAAAGTGATGTACATGAAACGAAAGAAAAAATCAAATGCTAACAAAAGAACTCCATCAACTAAAATATGAAGCCATAAGTATCAGAAGACACACTTTGCTTTGTCAAAAGTAAACAAGCAAGCAAAAATCCAACATAATATTTGTCGAACATCAAAGGTCAATAAAACTACAATAACAAGAACAAAATATGAAAGTTTTGCCTGCAAATAATATTCCTGTAACGTTAGCGAAATGTGTCGGTGATTTGTTTCTTTTTTTATGGTCACGCACAGTTGAAACGTTTTAGTTCAATTTTCTTGGAGTTTTTCCTAAAATTATCAAACAAAAACTGAAAAGTCTTTGAAAGTAGGTAACTATATTTTATCATAATTAAGTTATTCACTGGAATTACGATTTTTATTGTGCAATATAAAAATAATTATAAGAAACGGATTGGGGTGACTGAATAGCCCCGCTCAACCAATAGTATAGAGAGCTTGCATGCTCCAGGGTTAAACATGTTAAAGACTTTTCGCTTTAAATATTAAGAATAATACAATTATTCTTCATCGGAATTTTATATTATTGTTCATTATTCAACATCAAATCTAAATGCTAATTCTGATAGGCGTAAAACTACAGTTAGCTTAAAACTAGTTATAATTTGAGCAATCATTTAAAAAAAATCATTTTACATTTTGTAAACAATGTTGCGCACTTGGTTTAACTCTCCTTATAATTCAGCGGTTATATCAATTATGTTTTATTTTCTTATAAATAAACTCTTGCAAAGAGCGGCTAATTCAACCGATATACTTTTAATGTATCAATGCTGCACAGAGTATTTTATAACTAATTAATTAATACTAAATTATGAACATGTTTAATAAGTATTAACAATTTCCATGGGCATGTCTTGCAGAGCAAAGTTTTCCAAAGGAATTCTTATGATTAGAAATTGACCCTCTGAGTTTGTTTTCTATATTTAGGTGACATCTGTATTTTGTCTCTTAATCAGGCACCGCATTTTGCAATATGATCCAATTTAAAAATCAGAGAAAGAAAAAAAACATAATTATCCTATTAATTTTTTTCTGTTTAAAAGTAAGATATACAAAATTTTATACTTATGTTATTAATTTGTACGGTTTAAAGTAAATATTGTAGCTTTATCGTCAAAATGCGCATTATTATTGCATTCAGTACATTTTAATGTATAAGAAGGGGAGGGGCGATAAAAATTGTTATTGAAAAGGAGGGCGCCAGAATTGAAAGTTTGAGAAGTACTGGTGCAAATACAGGTTAGCGAGACTATTACTGGCAGCACCAACCCGAGGCAATTCTTCGATTTGTTTATAAAGGTTTCTATCAAAAATAGTGCAGTTCTGCATTACAAATCGAATTAGTGCATTGAACTTTTCAAAACTAATGTAACTATTCAAACCATATTTCTCATAGGCACCTAAAAGTACCTCAATTATGTATTCTATTTTGATGGAGTTAAATAAATCTTTGAAATAAAATCGCTGCTTATTATGACAGAAGTATCTTTAAATTTGGCAATTAAATCTTGTAATAGGTTCTGTAAAATTCTTCCCAATTTGGATATATAAGTATTGAACCCATTTGTTACACTGCGGAATTTAATATATATATATATATATATATATATATATATATATATATATATATATGTAAGGATAATTAAACTAGATTAAACATTAAATTCCCTATCTAGCACTAAGTCATCTTTCTCAGGTCACATCTTCAAGTATCAAACTAGTCACCCATTTATTTCTTCCGAACATATGGCCTAGCCAATAAACATGTCTAATTCCAGATCGTTAGATTTAATAGTCAACATATGTCAGCATTAACTTGCAAGCACTTTCTTCAAAGCAGCGATACTTACCATATGTTTTTCAAGTGTTATCCACTTGAAACCACCACCATGGCGTGCTTTTTCCTCCCTGGTCTTAGTGTCAGAACAGAGGTGCAAATGAATGAATAAAGATCGTCTTTTGACTTTTCTAACTTTACTCTGATTCTGTCATAAAAATCATGACAGAATTAAAGCCGGCAGGATTTTTTTATCTGCGACTGGATTTTAAATCTTAACGTAAAAAAACTAATCTTTTTTATAAAATAATTTTAATATAAAAACAAACGCCAACTGCGGTAATAAATGATATGGAGAATTTGACGGAACACCGTATACCTGTATATGAAGACGTCGGATTGCCGGAATAAGAAATGATACGGAAAAAGAAAACGCGCTAAAAATTCTCGGAAGAACATCGCTTTTAACGCCGAGAAGAATGCAGTGTTTACCGCCGAACGATATTCTGTCTTTGCTGAAGAGGCCATCCAGTTTACCGTGAATGGAAGAAACATTCTAATGGAGAGAAAAAGGGGAAAAAGAGAGACAAGTATGAAACCCCCTTGATGAAAGACGTCACTCCCTTTCGGCAGAAAAATAAAAGAAAAAAATCTTCTTTGCCGGAAAGTCTGCACGGTAATATTGTGAATTTGACCACCATATAATAATAGTGAAATAACGTGACAACAGCATCTGGATTAATGTTCACCAAGGAGTTCTGCCGTTGCAAAGTGGAGGTCAGTCAAATTGTATATTTCCAATTTTAGTAACATTGAAGAACTGAGTTTTGCTGAACAGAACTTTACGAAAAAGAATAATATATTATATGATATGGTATTTAATTTTTGTAATATAGTTGTGTTATAAATGAGATATTTTCTTTATATTTTAAGGTATCCGACTACCCTAAAACCATGATTATTTTCAAAAATTGGGAAATTTTTTTATGACTTTATTTTATAGACCATTTTATTAACTTAATAACAATACCAAGTACTTTATTTTCCCTTCACTAGAACAAAAACTACAAGCGTTTTAGTAAAAGCAAATGCCATAACTTTACACAAGCTGTCAAACTTTAAAATGCGTTTTACTCGAAATGTGTTTTTTTCGAACGGGGACCGCGATTGCTCATAAAGTTTTGAAAATAATTAGCTGAAATTTTTTGCTTATGTTCTTCATAATAGTAGAAGTGTTTTGATCTTCAGATTTATCAATAACTGTTTTATTTCAAAATTTGCAGTTCTTTATATTAATATAGTCAATGTTTTTTAAGCAATTTCGTATAATGACTTAGATAAAGTGCTCTAGTTTTTGTAAAAATAAAATATCTCTTATCCTGAAAGTCACTTCAAACAGGAATAACAAAGTAACACATCAAAATTGAAAAATTGAGAATTTGTTCATAAAATCTTTGCACAGAGCGGGCCCCGTTTATGTAATTTTTCGTACATTTTTACCAGTTTTTTCCCATTTTAATAATAATATTTTTTTTTCTTTTACCAACTTTAGGATTTTTTCCTTAAAATATACTAAATACATATAAAAATCACAAAAAGATCTCCATATCTCCTTTTTTTCAAAAAAAAGTTGTCGCAAGTAGTCGGATACCTTAATTGAGAAAACAAAGTATATAGGTTTCGTCATACAAAATTTTGAGAAATTTTAATATACTTCTCATAAATTTATCTTAAGATGTCGAATGAGTTAAGAGTTATGATAGAAATTGGTGTTTAAAAGTGAAAGATATAAATTAAGTTTTTAGAAAAATGACTAATGAGAGAACTAATACTAGAGATATTGATTTTTATAAGAAACAAAAGTAAAGTCAAGTTGTATTCTTTTTTCTCCATTGAATTCAATTGTTTTGTTAATTATTTTCTTCAGCATTAATCTTATTGCATGGCATTAATTTTTTTTTATTTTGAAATTGTGTGTTTTGATATACTGGCCATATATCAGGATTCACTATTTCTTGAAAATTTCCTTATCTAAAATTAAAATTAATTTAATAACTTTAAGTTTATTTTTGGATATTATACAGTGTATAAGCGAGAATGCAATCATTATAATTTTGTATATGTCTCGAGACATTAAGAGGACAAACTTGTTTAGTTTGATATGTACACCTCTCAATGTTTCTTATCAGCATCCCTGGATATCTGTGAGTTGATTATTATTTTAACATTTGTATGATTTCATGTATTTTTATATTTACTATCTTATTGTGTGATATATTATTTTCCAACATAATTTTTTTTTGAAAATATCTACCAGCTATAATACGAATCTATTATTATGAATGAATAAGAGGAAACGCGAGCTCTTATTCTAGATGTCGAATAGATTTGAACAAGCTAATCTTGAATTATATGTATGGAAATTAATTTTTATCAATTAATATGATGGAAGTGTCCTTACTGTGTTTGTTGTTATAGTTTCGTTTATTGTATTGCATTTTGATTTTAGTATTCCTATTGCTTAAATATTTCTACTGTGTGTAATATGTCTTTCTAAATCATGTTATGTATTGTTTTGTGTTTGTTGAGAATTGATTAAGTTTGTAAAGAGAGAAAAAATCACGCCATGACTCCCTTTTAAAATTGGGGGGCAAATGTAAGGATAATTATATTAGATTAAAAATTAAATTCCCTATCTAGCACTTGATTCATCTTTCTCAGGTCTCATCTTCAAGTATCAAACTAATCACCCATTTATTTCTTCCGAATATATGGCCTAGCCAATAAACATGTCTAATTCCAGATCGTTAGATTTAATAGTCAACATATGTCAGCATTAACTTGCAAGCACCATCTTCAAAGCAGCGATACTTACCATATGTTTTTCAAGTTTTATCTACTTGAAACCACCACCATGGCGTGCTTTTTCTTCCCTGCTCTTAGTGTCAGAACAGAGGTACAGATGAATGAATGAAGATCGTCTTTTGACTTTTCTAACTTTAATCTGATTCTGTCTTAAAAATCATGTCATATATATATATATATATATATATATATATATATATATATATATCGTATAGGTATATCATAAGTATATACATATACCTATGAACTATGAATAATGATCCCAGTTACGTTCGATAAACCGAATTTATATACACTTTGTAATTTAATTATAATTCCAAATTTACATATGCAGTAGCCTGAGCTTTCATTACTGCAACGACGAAGGAAAATGTGAAGGGAAAAAAATCAGCGAATAGGTTTATTCAAGAAAGATGTGCTTCCCGGACTTTAAACGGATGCCAAAAACAATAGAAAAAAACTTAAGTTAAAATATAAGTTGAGGGACTTTCTTAACTTTTCTATCTCATGCATTTATGGAAAAGCTTTATCCATCTATTTACGCTTTGGCCGAAGGAATATTTGCAACGATGGTGGGGTAGAAGAGACAGCGAAAGAGGTCGTTTAATGACCCATAGGGGCAGGAAAAATTTCTTTTCGAAAATGCTTAGAAGTAATGCCTTTGTGTTCAAATGGGAAAATACAGTCATGTCATGAAGTACGAGGTATGCATTTTGTAAACAAAATTATGTACTTAAGATATAGTTTTTGAAGTGAAACAAACGTACTGTAATTTGAAAAAGAAAAGAAATAATGATGAAATTCGTAAGAAGGTTGAAATAATTTCAAAAAAATGATACAATTTATTTATAAATATGTAAAAACCTAGATGCATTTACATTTTACGTTATATCATGCCATTTCACGAGGATAAACATTGAAACTTGATGATTAGTAAATGTTAATAATTAAACGAATTAAATTCCTGTAAAACAAAGTTATTATGCATGGATGAACACATTTTACCGAAACATAAGAATTGCAGAACAACTTCAACAATAATACTAATATTCTGCAGTAAAAAAAAATATTTTTATGAACGGAATAAAGTTAGTTTTATTTTGCTTTTCAATAAAAATTAAAGAACAAAAACTTAGAGAGAGTGCACAATGTATTAATGTATAACTATATAAAAACTGCTCCCTTTATCAGATATAAGAAACAAACAATAACAATAATTGAAATTATTTTAATAATTGTTATATTTCAAATAATAAATGCTTACAAGATTGAAGATTACCTTTTCGTGACAACTTAAGAACTGCAGTTTTACACTGCATTATTGAATTACATCTCACTCCTCATTAAAATACATACTTTAAAAAATAAAAGACTTAATACTAGTGTTTTCATTTATTTTCATCTAATATTTAGAAAAAAAATTAAGCTTCCTATGAATTTTCAGGTAAGGAAGTATGTTTATTAAATTAAGCGTGATTTTTTTTAACATATGATTCTTTTTTATCATAGTGCCTTTAAACGGCTAAAATATTATTTAAAAAAATGCTATTTTTACCTGTAACAGGTAAAATTAAACTGTAAACTATTATTGCAACATAAAAGAATTCACTGTGGCCAAGTAAGGAATACATTTTATGTAAGATATGTAAGATTATATCAATTAAAATATTATGTAATAGGTTAATACATAGATTGCCCTGTATAATGTATTAAGTTGAATTCTCTAGAAAACTTGCACTATATATACATATATATATATATATATATATATATATACTAGTTGGTATATTCTTTCTTCGCACGGGTGGACTGAAGAATTAAACAACACAGATTGAAGGATAAAGAAGTTTTTAATGAGTTAGTTTTGCGTGAATTGCAAATTAAACAACAAAATACATTTTGCAGAGCTGAAAACAAAAAAACCCCTTTGTTAAATTTTAAGTCTGTAAAACTAAATGCTGATAAAAATTATTTTATTTTTTATTTATAATTCCCCGTAACTCTCTTCAGGGTCGATTTTTGAAAATACCTTCCTAAGCTGATCTCTGCTCAGCAAAAGTAACACATTCTTACAAATTTTGTGTAATGAACTTTTAAAATGGTGCAAATAGTTTATATCTGAAAGTGTAATACATTAATATTGCTTTCTGTAGTATTTATTTTATATTAAATTTGTAATATTCGCAAGAAACACCTTTTCTTAAATTATAATGGCGATTCAATTCAAAACATAACGAAATGTTGACGACTGAGTCAAGTTAGCAAATGTCTAGTTACTTTCATGGCTCAAGCTTTATTAGAGCTTTGTAAGACCCGTCGTGAATGAGAGCGATGCACGTTGATGCTTTATCTACCACATTATGATTTACTGCAATTTTTTCATGCAATATTTTTCTTTGGATCACTACATTGAAAATTAAGGGCATAAATAAGGGCATAAGCAAAATACTCCACTTTGGGAAATTTAATCCGTTAGAGTTAATAAATTATTTAAAGATATCCCACTGTAAAATAATTATATACACTGTTCACTTAAAATAAATAGTCAAATCATTTTCTAAGGTCTTCATTAACATACAAAAATATAAGATACTTAAATTTTGAAATTAATTTTTTTGGGGGACAAAAATTATAATCTTTGCAATCCTCTGAAAAAACACAGTCCGATGAAAGCGCAATATCTGCTACAAAACTATTCGCCTTCCCCGCTAAAATACTCATAATAGAACCCGTGGTGTCATATAGCTTGGAATAATGGATTTCAAAGAATGTTCCTGCTAAGTAATGGTAGAATATTTCAGTTAAGTTGGTGTGGTGTGGTAGTTAGGAGAAGGGGGTGACAGCTCATGTATCGTCCACGTCACTTGGTCATGGTTCAGAATTACGTGATCCGTAGCCAATACCACGTTAAAATTTACTTACTCACTCACTCCAAAAAATTCATTACAGTAGTTATAATTATTTATTTACTTAAATATGCAATATCTGCCTATTCAATTAAAATTATAGCGTTATAGTTAACTACTAACACAAACAAATGTTGAAAATTTGTCCAAATGATGTAGTGTGAAAGAGAAAGTTTATTTACTTTAAGTACCAGAAGCAATTAAACTATTTACTTTGAAAAAGGATCAATTTCTTACTACCAAATATGCGTAATGAAATCATAAAAAATATTCAAATAAAAAGAGATGTATTGCAACCTCTCCAGTCAAAACTTAGTTTTATCCTGAAATAAAAAAAACAATTAGTGATTACGCTGATTACAGTAATAAATTAGAAGTGAGTACATTGCGTAGCCTAAACAAAAATGGTTTCTTTACAAATAAAAGATATATATATGCTGCCATGGGCTTTTTTGCAGCGCACGCCAGAATTGCTTGCAGATGGTAGATTTTTTTCCTACTTACTTGAAAAATATCATTATATTTTGGACACTTCACACAATATCTTTCTAAATTATAGCCTATGCTTTTTTCAGATATATAAACTATAATGTGGTATAGTTTCATTCCATAAACCATTCAGCTGTTTTTGCTTTAAAGACGACCAAACATTCAAACAAACTTTCACATTTAAAATATATATCTAGATGTGTGTGGGCATGTGTTTGCCCCGCAAACTGAGTATGTAATTTTTAAAATGTTGACTTTCATACTTGTCTATTTTTTTTAAAATTATGGCACAGTGCATTTCGATAATGGATATTTTGCTTTAGCTTGTTCTATCAGACAAAAGTAAAATTTAATCTGATCATAACACGGTGAATAAAGTTTGAATTCAATATTTTATTATAAAAATACATTACATTAGAAAAATGATATTAAGCGTTCTAAATGCAAATTTTTGACTCGTATAGCATTAATTGCAAGTCATTCTCATCATTCTATGTACAGAAACTAAAAAAAATCGGATTCATGAGAAATTATAGAATCCTTATCTTTCAAATCAGATAAATTATATTCATATCTATAGAAATCTAATACTAAGATAATAAAAAAATCCAATTTATTCAAAGAATGTCATAAATGATTAAGTTTTTTTTCCCTTTTTGATCCAGGTAAGTTTACTCTAAATATATAGTTTCAGTGGGTTCAGCTCTGAAAGACGCAGCTGGTCGATTCAGAAACTGCACAATGGAATGTAGAAGAATAGCTTTTAAGTTATTGTTAAATGGCAACGCAAATATTCATGCAAATTTATGCAACTTTGATGGCATTCTTTATGCTTTTCTACGCTCTTTTATCATTTGATTTGCATTGAAAACGTTCATTCTTTCCTTGTTTCTTTTTAGACTCAGCTTCCAATGTGTTTCTAGCTACGTATAAAACGTACATTGAATTTAGAATGTATTACTTTTGCGCTTTATTTACAGCTCAGAATGTTTTGTACGGTTTTTTTTAATTCTTTACCTGAACTATATTTTAAAGAAAGGCAATGCAAGAATAATTTTTTGCACTCAATTCAACTGTACCTGAGTACATATTTTAAATTGAAGCCATTTTATGTATGTAGAAATTTCAGTGTTTTAAATATTTGATAAGAGATATAAGTTTCGCGCTATCTAAATCCGCTTATAATATATGCAAGTGGCATTTACCATACAAAAATATCTTTCTCTTAGCTGATGCATATTTTATATTCTTACTATTTTAGATACTGACAGCCAGTTTTATTGTACTTTAATACTTTAGGATCTTGCTAATATTTATAATAGCTATATTAAAGCATAATAAGTTTAGTCTGTATTGTTCCATAAGCTTGAAGTATGATATAAGCATTTGATTTTGTTTCTTATTGCTCTTCAAATAACTTATAAAGTTTCTTTTACATAAAGATAGGAATGTTAAATGATACCCAATTTTTGACTATACATACATATATACATACCAGCACACACACACAGTTCATTTTCTTATTGGAATTTTAATGTATTGAATTTATCCAACTTAGAATAAAATTATTTCAAAATTAGAATTTCCAAAATGTACTGCTGTAAGACGTTGGAAAATGTTATGTCAGCTTTTTTAGTGTTTAAAAATATTACAGATATTTTTTTTTATTTTCTGATCTAATTAAAAATTATGTAATTTAATAACAATTTCAAAAAAAAAATGTAATAATTATTTTTGCACCCTGGATTGTACTTGAAATTAAATTTTTTGACGGACTTTGAAAATTAATAAAAATATTATCACTTGATAATAAGATAATAATTTCGAACTAAACATGTATCTTTAGTTTTGAATAATCGTGTTAGAACAATACGCCAAAGGAATAAATACTAGATCACACTAAAGCTAGCTCACCTCGCCATTATCGCAGTCAATTAAGCAATACTGTACATATGTATATTTATATATAATCTAGTAGTTTTGTTTTCCAAGAAATATTGTAATTCAGAGTGATTCTCAAACTTTCAATACTTGTGACCTGGTATTCAATCTTCATTTTCATCGCGCCCCCCCTTCATACAGTAACAATGTATTGAATTCTATAGTCCTATACTTTGACACGCTACAGCTACCATAATGCTTTAAACTCTTGAGTGCCACCGGCGTACATAAAGATCTCACTCAGCAAAATTACCCAGGACGTATATATACGTCTTTCGGAAGTACAATCTTTTTTATGCATTGCTATCCATAAAATTATTCTTTAGGCTTTGGAATGCAATGAAAGGACCTTGCCAATGTTTGCGAAATATTTACTTAAGAATTTTTTTCATTTATTCATTTTCTTCCTTCCCCCAATGCATCACATACACGCACTTAAGTCGAAAACGAAGGCATTAGGAAGCGAATTGCGTAACTTTAAATCAGGCTTTAATTATGAACCGTACAAATGATCGATATAAGAGTTAATTTTTGTATATAATTTTATGTATGACAAGCCCATGTGGTCACTGGTAATTATTAAACTTGTTCTTAACTTAGTATTGTTAAATTAATTATAAAATACACTGTGCAAAGCACTGATACATTTATAAGTATATTATATCAGTGTACATGTGTATTTTACTTTTTATTATGTAAAAATGTATTTTGTCTGTTTACTTTCAGTAAACTAATTTTTTTTTAAAAAAAAAAATCTTTTGTTTCCGACTTTTCAATATGCTCGTCCCCCCCTTATAGAATTATGCCTCCCCTAGGAGGCGTGCCCCACAGTTTGAAAAAAACTGTTGTAATTTCATTCATCATAATTTTAACAATATTTGCTCGTCTCTTGTTAATCTTACTTATTCCACTACATTATTAACAGCATTTTTTACTTATTTTAATGTTAACAATTTCAGTACACTTGTTTAAAGAAAATGATTATGGTTCGATTCTAATAGTACTAACTTATCCCTCGATGCTGTATTGGAATCAATAGTTAATTTTTTATATTTGTTGCAATTATATTTCTCTCAAGTTACAGTAATCTATGAGTACGTGCTTCATACATTGAATTTTTTTTTTTTTATATTCAGAAGATATTTCTTTAGTAGGGAAATGGGAATATATAGAATTGCAAATGATTAGAAACTGCTCAACATCTCATTTAAATGTAGACTTCAAGAAGTTCTCTTAAATTTCTCTGTTTTTGGCATTTATTTATAATAAATAATTTAGAACATACTTTGACTAGTCTCTCTTTTATATGGAAAGAAACAAATTTGCTTCTTTTTGAAGAAGCACTTACAGTTTCTTTATTAATAACAGAATCCAAAGCATGTATTTTCTTTAGAACTTTCAAAGAATGCGTAGCTAAAAAATTCCACTTGACGTTTTAAGTTTGCGAAAAAAGAAATGCATATATGGAAGCGGTATCACAAACCTCAAAGAAAGTAAAAGTGAATGATGGGTAAGATCAAAAGGATATCACCAGATGATTGTAAAAGTGTATGAGAGAAGATGAAGAGAAAAAGAAAATCAAAGATTTTTCATTTTTCAAGAAATGATGAGAGAGGACTCAAACTTCATACGTGTGCCAGATAGAAGTTCAAGAGAAGGAACGTCATCCTTCATTTACGATTGAAGTGCGTTTATCGCTACGATTTTTTCTTCTCCTGACGATGATAGTTTGTGACAGAATACCTAACTTAGTATGTATCAAAGAAGAAAAAAAAGTGTATTTTTTATATAATACTGAGGAGATGAAAAGATCTTAAAATATTTTAAAGTATTTGCAAGTACAGATACTCCTTCACATGCGGTAGTATGTATACGTTATAAATGTCTATTTAAAATCAATTTGTTCTGATAATTTCCTGAAATGTTAATGTAAGGAAAAAATACATTACTGTACTTACAATATTTGATATGATGAATCATCTGTATTGATAATTAACGCAATATTAAAGAAATAACTTTACACAGTTTCACAAAGTGTAAAATTTGTAACAATTATTAGTTTAAATTAAACAGAAGACTGATTATATATACATTGATAGAGAGATTTATTGATTAAGGCAATAGCTTGTTTATTATTCATTTAATCATCATGATCTAAGCCTTTTTAAATTCATATTTAGTTAAGTTACGTTTTAATCATACAGAATTTAAATGTTCAAACCAATATATTTAATAAATTTTTGTTTTTTTGTTAAAAAACAGATCATGGGAAGGTTGGTTATCCCTAAAACTGGTAAAATTTCAGTTTAAGTAAATTTAAAACCTGTCCTTTGTTAGCATAGTTTATAATGTTAATACATCCATTTTTCTAAGTTTTCAAAATCTTAATATTTGTATCCTTAATATTCAATTCATTTCAGTTTGTTTCTCAAAAAAAGTTTATTAAAAATGTGTGTGTGAAGACACATTTTTGATTTTATTGGCATTATCTGTGTTTTATTTAAAAAGATAAATATTTTTAAAGAAAACACTGATATAAAGGGCATTAAGAATGCATTTTACCTTTTCTCTCATATTCCAAAGTATTGCGTGCTTACAAATTAACTTTATTTTACACCAATACAATGTTTCAAAAATAATTTTCGTATGTTTTGGAGTTTTATTATAACAACAACAGTAAATCATTTCTTACTTATTTATAATTGTAGTTGAAAATCATTCGCTTTTTCAAATACAATTACAAATCTCCAGAAATGTTGTTCAAGGCATTATAATAATTGAAATTAACCAGATACAACAGCTGTAGCCTTTTATTTAATGAAACTGAACATTTTTAAATTTCCGGAACAATATTAAAAATATTAGTAATAAATAAGAAACTAAAAAATATATTTTCTCCATTCTCTTGAGCCTTCCATTCATATTTTCCTTCATTAATGGGTTCGAAACGAAAGAATATCTCCTTAAATTGTGCTTTTAATTTTGTTTTTATACGTATACGATGGATTCGTATATTTAAGCATTCCTAAATCAAGTGTGACTTATATTTCATTTCCTATTTCATAAGCTCTACTAGTTTTCTAGTTTTTTAAATCTTAAATTAGAATTCATATGCATGTGTTTCATCTTTACTAATCTTAAATACTCAGAGAAAATTGTACATTAATCATACGTAATGAGTAACTAGAACGAATGCTATAAGTCTTATACACGCAGTCTTACAAATTTTTACATGTCATAATTTATGCATAACAAACAGAGATGCGGTTCTTTGGATGAGATATTTTATTTTTATTTCGATAAATATTCATTAGAATCCTATTAATATTCATGACTAGTCGATAAACTTCGAAATTTTCTAGACACGGTGGATGAATTAGCTTACTTTTCCATTATGTTAGGTGTTACAATAGTATTAAGATGCGTGAGACAACAGCATTAGGAGAGAAAATAGTTCTATAGACTAATTCCCCTAAATCTAAGAGAAAAATGTAAAGTTATGTTATGATTTCTTGATTGTGTGACATTCATTAAGAATATTTGTTTTTCAAAGAGGAATATGTGGCCTGGGGTTTGTTCCTAATTAAGCATAGACACGATATATTTCTATTAACTTTCAACCAAATTGATGGTAAAACGTATTTAAACGCTTAATAAATTATTCTAAAATATCACTTGGTAATTCTTAATGTCTATCTTTTGATTGAATCTATTCATACTTTTTCTTCAGAATTTGAAGGAAAAGCTCCTTACGAAATGAAAAACGAAATATTCGGCATAATAACTGTTAAAAGTTTAAATGAATAATATGATGTTTAAAAATGATGATTTAGGTTCAAACAGATGTACGCATTTTTCTAAAAGTTGATTAGTTTCTTTAGGTGCATGTGTTCGGGGAAAGAATGTTAAGTAAATAAACTGAACTTTTTGAACATGTAAAATAAACTGATTCGGCCTCACAAAATAAACAATTTTAAGAAATGCATTTTATGTGAAGGCAAAAACTATGTATCAATAAAACTTCCAATGAATAGGCAAAAAGACCGTGGAATAACGAAATTTTTAGTTCAATTTAAGTATATTCACGATTTTGGATTCAAGATTTATTAATAAATATTTGCATATAATTCCGAGTCATAAAATTGCTAGGCATAAATGCATTGAGATATAATTAGAAAAATAATGAAAGGGCGTAGAACAATAAATATGGGAAAAAAACAAAATTAGTAATAAAACTCACTTATATTCTCACTAGCAAACAAGAAAAAATGTTTTTTAGCAACTAATTTATGTAAAATTCTAGACAAACCAATTAAAAGCACTTCAATCTCCAGCCCTGATATGCACACGCATATCTGTTTATTTCTTAGTACAAAATGCTGCTGAACAAAATCAAAGTATTGCATGTGTAAATTTACATTAGAAAAAAAAAATATGCACTTTGTAATGTTTTTTTTTCTGCTACTGGAACGCAATATAATTTTTATTGGAATACATTAAATTCACTGAGGGATAGTCTCAAGTATGTATTTTACATATATTTTATAACTGCCTTGAGATTAAAACTAAATAAGAAAATTAATTTATGTATGTGTTTTATTTTTTACAAGAAGTTTCCAAACATATTAATGTATTTTTTTATTACAGAATAAAAAGGACATACAGAAAGTTTACATGAAATATGACGAATATTTAAAAAAAAAACATTAAATATATATATGACAGGAAATTATTTTGATATCTATGTTAAATTTTTCTTAACAACTTATTTTTAAAACTTAAAATATGTTTAAGTTAATTAAACTATGTCTTTCTTCTTATAAAATAATTTAAAATGTATAAATTTTAAAAAATATATCTACTTTTTAACATTTTACTAATTAGTAGCTTTCATTTAGGATAAAAATTGATATTGAGTATTTAATTCAGTGGAAATAGTTTTTGACCTTTATCAACAACATAAACAACAAACAATATATGAAAGAAAATATATTAAATAATACACCCCTTAAATATTAGGGTATTTTTGTCAAGCAACCTTATGCCAATGACAAGAAAATTTTATTTGATGCTTTCAAAGATATAATTAACTCGCGTTATATTCTTCCCTGTTTTTGCTACCGTTGTTGTTAGAAGGGTGTAGATATCACCCCAAACTTTTAACGCGTGTATTTAAATATATATAAGAAAATTTAAGTCAATTATGATACATATTTTTAAAGTACAAGATGTTATATAAATATATATTATATTTTATATTTTTTTCATAAACCAGAAATAAAACGTGTAAACCAGTTATAAAAATACTTTATAATTAGTTATAAGGAAAGAAGAAGGTAGCAAAGTATTATTTTAATCATTTTCCAAACATTCACAGCGAACTCAATTCACATGCTTTAAACATGTTTTTATTACGTTGAAGACTAATACAATTCGTTTTTACATCTTTTACCCGTGAACAAACTATGCAGCGCCTCTTTTTTGGTTAATCAATGCTCTTTTTAATATATTCTTTGTTAGTAAAACTTCTTTTGAGTGTTTTGTTAAAGTTTGGGAGTTCCGATCTCATATCCGACTGTGTGTGTGTGTGTGTGACTGCACAGATCCATTCTAATATCCTCTAATAATCTTAAACGGATCGTTTTCTTTTCAGGAAGGACCGAATGATAGACAATGGAAGCATTAATTCCTGCAGTATTAAGTAGATGATAAAATCTTCGTAATGACTTAAGGTTACATATTCACGATACATAATATATATTGTACATTTCATCAGTGATATCAACATCACCTATATTATAAAACTTCTCAAGTTCAAGTTTCACTCCAAATTTGGTTCTGAATACACACAGTCATCGAATTCATTTAGTTCATCCTCAGAATCTAAATACAGTATCTAATAGATGACGAAGTCGCTGTTTCTCCCTTTCCCATGGATTGTTTGGCTAAATTTCTGGAAAATGTTTTGAAAATTTTTTAAAAAAATTATAATTCACAATTATTTTATACTATTATATTATTTTTATACTACGATGAATGAAAATTAAAATAAAATATACATGCATATTAATATATCTGAAAAAAATGTAAACGGAAATAGTAAAACTTGCTTTATTTTAGATCCTTCGAGTACGAAAATATAACTGAATTGCTTTGAGGTCTTAACTTTTGAAGGTAGTTTCCATCCAATCGTCCAAGCGAGAATGATAGCATCAGGACTGAAAGTTCAATTACCTAAAATGTGCAGCTACAGAAAACATCGTGGTTCTGGGCATTCTTTTAAGATTTCTGGGAGGATTTTCTTGTTGCTGAGTTGTACAGAACACCCCACGTTAGTGATCGCGGGTTAAATATTTCAAAAAAATTTATTTCTGACAAGTTTTTAAATAATAAAAATAAGTAAATAAACATTGTATATTGATTAAAAGTATCCTCATTTATAACGTCAATTGCAATATCTGCTTTCTGCACCCGATGTTCCGGTTCCACCCCGACCCAAGTCGAGGGATTTTCCTGATGAAGAAAATCGACAATGGTCATGTTGTATGATTATACGACATGTAAAATATACCCTGAGGTTTTGTTTGGCTTGGGTGTTTACGGTAAAATTAAATTCTAGTACATGTTCGCATCGTTACAGATAATATGCCTCCTTCTAGGGATGAAACTGAGTATCAGAATTATCTGCGACGATTGGTATCCACCAAAACATTACCACACTAAAAAGAGATACCAGCTTCCGGGGAATGTTCTAGGTTTGTAACGGACAAACTCCAATCCGCATCTCATTAGAAATAAAAAAAATTATGTGTGGGATTAATTGAAGCTAGAAACACAATCTCTAAATACATTTAAACTTTATATACATCTTTTATTCATGAAAGGTATTTTCGTTAAGTTAATTTGTATTTTGTGTGAATTTCACCCTTAAAAGATTTGTTGTTGTTTGAACGTTTTTTGCTTTTTATTATTTGATATTTCTTGTTGAGTAAAAAATAATATTTTCCTCTTAAACAATTGTTGACATTTATGTTTTGTATTCTTGCAGTTAAGGAATCCAAAACATAAATATATTTAATTTCTGATAGTAATATAATTATGGAAATCTAATGAAAAATCGTTATTTCCCCTCTTTAAATGTACAGATATAAATAACATATGCGTTTTCCCATAACTCTGATAATTTATAAAGCTCTCCTTAAATAAATCCTTATATCTCAAAAAAGACTAATTAAAAAAAGTATCGCTTTGCTTTAATAATTACAGTCTCCTGCGAAAAAAAATTAAAAATTAAAATTAACAGTTAGATTAATTTATTTCTAAGCAAATTAAAGGGTATCTAGTTGGAAGCTTTGTTATTTATATTTGCTTCGATAAATATGGTGCAATTTACGAAACTGATTTACCTTCAATCTCCTTACTGCGCACTTTTCTTCTGCAAAAAACTAAACATCTACTTGAAGCTTGATTAAAATGATGAATTTATTAATTTATGCGGTCAGGAATATTTCGGTTAATCTTTACCTAATATAAACATCTGCCATCCAAAGAATTCACGGGAAACTCTGAGATTAAAATTTCTGAACATTAGCCAGAAAATCACCTTCGTTTCCAGAATGAAAGAAATTTTTATTAAATTTGAAAAAAAAAACATATTATTCTAGGGGATCCAGAAGTGCAAAAATAAAGGTATGTTTAGATTCTTTTTTTCCAAAATCAAAAAAGAAAAAAAAAATATTTTCACGTTCTATATTTTATGTGTAATACGACGCTTTGAATTCAGACATTCAAAACTAAAAACTGATTTTAAAAAAAAAAAAAAAAAAAAAGATGTGCATTTACAACGTAATAAAATAAAACACGTTTGAAATAGGTTCTATCAATGTTTTAATGCAAATTGTCTCAACACAATTTAATTCTCTAAGGTGTCAGAAAAATAATTTTTTTTGCCGAAGAATTTTAAAGATAGATAAAAATATTAAAATATGTAATTCAGTATCATATCAATAAATATGTTGCAAGCGTAAAAATAGTTTAATGTTTCCAATACTTGAATTATTTTTAAAGGAACATTTTCGAGAATTCACTTGTAGTTACTATATGCAATTCAATATTAATGGTCATTACATTGTTACCACTTTTAAACGAAAACAGTGATTTCCTTTGTATCTTTTAAAAGCAAACTAGCAAACAAGAAACAAAATAGAAAATAATGTGAAATAAATTGTATTTGAATCGTACCAGAATAAAAAAAAACATTTAAGTTACCTTAGCTCAAATTTCGTTTCGTTTGCATTTGTACATTAAATGTGAAAATCAGAAATACATTTTTATACTTAAATAATATTTTTCAGTTACACACCTACACATTTTTCCGTGAATAGTTCTGAATAAATTTTAAAAATTTAAAGCTTAAGGTTGTATTTATTCCTTAGACCCAAGCCTTTTTTAATGTACAATATTTTGCAATAAAGCATGAATACAAAAATACACACAATTCCTCAAATATTTAAAAATAATCTGATACTTATACAACTATATTTATATTCCAACTTATAAGTATGAGAATTCCTGTTTAGTTAATTTATTTTGTCATTTTTTTATATTTCTCTTGCAATTTTATTATTGTCAGTAATCCAACGTTTATTTTAGGATAGTTTTATATAAAGATTGTCAGAAAGGAGAACTAAAGTAGTTGAAATATATATAAATGTGTACTTCTCTTTATGGAAAAAATATCACCAACCTCTATTTTGAAAGTGTTATGGATTGGGTTTGTAATACATCAGATCAGAGTTCAAAATGGTTTGATAGTTCGCGAATAAACAATTTTTAACTTGCATTTTTTTCTGTAGTTAATTGTTTTTCTGCATATAACACAGTGTTTCTCCAACTGTAGTGCACTCTAACCCTATGAGGGGGCGTGAACATAACGAAAATAAAAGATTTAAAAAAAATTAATTCACTTCAATGAATTCAAACAAAATAATTTCAGGCATGATAAAGAATGCACTCTGATAAATTATATATATTATCTACTTTTATTAAATTTGCTGTAAACCATGATTAGAGATTTTTACTACGTTTTCTTTTTAAACCTAAAATAATACTCTTTCAGAAAAAAAAACCAGACTCAAAATCGAAAAAATATAGGAAGATAAAAAAGTCATCATTGTGTATTATACTTGAAATACTCTATATTTTAGCTGCAGGCAGCGGAATAATTTGCCGGTCATCTGTTTGACCTTCTAAGTTATTGATACAGTTAGTTATGGGCCCTCTCTTATGTGTTTGTTTCTCATTTAAGGGCTGTTGGAAACCAAAAAAAAAATTTTTTTTGTCAATTTCAGATTATTGCATTTTAAAATTCTTTAGCTCATTACCTTTCCAAAAATACCTCATTTTAATCTATAGCACAATTAGAAGTGCTAACATTTTGCTTTTAAAAAATCATCTAAACGCACGTCACCGATTTAAATGGACAGAAAAAAGGTAAACATTGCACTTCCTCTCTGGCCAGCTAGAAGTTTGACGTCATTTTTAAAATTTCTTTCATGATGCTAGCTGCCAAGCCTCAGTTATTTTTCACCCTAAGAACGGCTTCTGCGATACAACTAATTATACGTTGTTTACATTTGTATTTTTGAAAAAAAATCGTTCGTTCAAACGCTGTTTGTTTTGATCAAGTTGTGTTTATAGTAATTAGACCTGCTTAGCTCTTTACAACGCCGCTATTATTTTGATTTTAGTATTAATTTGTTATACTTAAAATGCCTAGATCTAGCGGCAAAGTTTTTAAAAAAAGGCGAGGTAATTTTAATCAAGGCAGAATAAGTAATTCCGAATCAACAGTGAGAAGTGATTCTGTACCACAGCAGTCTTCTGCTTCTAACAGTAATATTTCTGCTTCCGAAAAAAACTTAGCAATTCAAATAACTCGTAGAAAAGTGAGTTTAATAGTTGATTTAAAAATGCTGTTGTGTTTACAGTGTGGAGCAACAGGGCTTAACCTTTCTGTGAAGACAATTGTTATGGTGAAGCTGTTGAACTTGATATAATCTGTGATATTTGCAGTTATAGCTACAATTTTTGTTCCTCCAAGAAGTGCAAAGCTGAAATTGGGAAACTCAGCACCTACGAAGTAAACACCAGGCTTGTTTATGCAATGAGATGCATAGGGAAAGGTGCAGAAGCTGCACGAATGTTTTGCGGAATCATGAACTTACCACCCCCACCGACAAAGCTCTCAAAGTACAATAAAATGCTGTTAGGTGCAACTAAGGATGTGTGTGATGCAACGATGAAAGATGCCGTAAAAGAAGCTGTACAAGAAAACCAAAATATTAGAGACATTCCTGTGGCGGTTGATGGAACATGGCAAAAGAGAGGATATTCCTCCATGAATGGTGTTGTGACAGTTACGAGTGTGGACACAGGAAAGGTAATTGACACTGAGATATTATCTAAACATTGTGTTTGCAAAGATAAAAAGAAACATGGACCGGTCTGCAAGAAGAACTTCAACGGGTATAGTGGACGAATGGAAGTCGATGGAGCTCTATCGATATTTCAGCGCTCTGTTCAACGCTATGATGTGCGTTACACGAAATATTTAGGAGATGGTGACTCCAAAGCTTTCGATAACATTGTGAAGAATGAAGTATACGGTGATAATTGTACGATCACAAAACTTGAGTGTATAGGCCATGTTATGAAACGGATGGGATCTCGTCTCCGACGTTTCAAAGCAAAGATGAGAGGCCAAAAATTGTCAGATGGCAAGGCATTATGTGGAAAAAATAGATTAACGGAAGCATCTATTGACCAATTACAAACATATTATGGTCTTGCCATTCGAAGAAATTTATCAAGTGTGAAGGATATGCGACAAGGTATATGGGCAATATTTCTTCACAAAATATCAACGGATGAAAATCCACAACATGGATTTTGTCCATCAGGTCCTGACACGTGGTGCCGTTATAAGAAGGCACAATTAGAAAATAAAGTTTACCACCACAAACATAAACATCCAGTTGCTGTTGTGGAAGCCATTAGGCCTATTTTTAGGGATCTTTCTGATCCAGAGCTATTGAAAAAATGCTTACATGGAAACACGCAGAATCCAAATGAAAGCATTAATAATGTTATTTGGTCTCGTGTCCCTAAAAAGACATTCGTGCATTTAGAAACACTTTCCTTTGTTACGTATGATGCTATTGCATCCTTTAATAAAGGGAATACAACTAAGTTGGATATTTTGAAAAAACTAAACATAGAGCCTGGATATTATGCGACATGCTGCATGGAATGCCTCGACAAAGAGAGTATTACAAGGGCAAGATATGCCAATTTGCAAAAAACTAAGGAGGTCAGAAAGGTAAAAAGACTTAATATACAAGAGGGTGAATTTTCAAAAAATGCGGAAAACTTGGAATATAGAGCTGGAATGTTTTGATAAGGTGAGTTTTTTTTATAAAAATGTGTTTTTCTCAAAATGTCATTTTTGAAGGTTCGATGTACCTTTTCTCAGAAAGTATATATCTTATGTGTAAACATAATTTATATGACACATTCTTTGTATGTTCTAGTATTTACTGGAATGAGCTTTTAGCAAAATTTTGTATATATTTTTTTTATACATTTTTTTTTGTCAAAAAATTTTGTTTTTTCGAAATAAATCAAATAAAATTTTAAAAAAAGCTCATTTCAGTATAATACTAAATCTATGCTTAACTTGTAAAAAAAATTTGGGTGTTGTATTTACAACAGATTCTTAGAACAGGAACATTGAAAAAGGGCTTTTTAACATTATCAGTATAGGGCGTTCCGATATCCCTTAAGGCAGTTGTAAATAATATACACTCAGGGACATTGAAAATAGCGACCCAAGAAGTAAGCTAAGTACAATCGCGAAACTTTGCAAATAAGTACAGCGTAATGTGATATGCAAATGATCCAAGTTTTGTGCCAATACGCATGCTCATACACGCCAAGGTGGCACTACAATCAGGAGGAGGGTGCTATATAAGCCAGCGCAAATTCGAAGATTCATGAACGTGACAATTACCCGCCGATTGTAGGAAGACTTTGGTAAACGATGCCAGGTAAATGTGCTGGAAGACATTTCTCACAGTTAAGCGAATTTAACAGAGGCCTGAACATCGGGATGAAAACTGCAGGCTGGTCTACGCGCCGTGTTGCTGGCAAGGTGGATCGTTCGGAGTGTGCCGTTAAAAATTGTTGGGAGCAATGGACACGAGAAATTACCCACGCGTGGAAAACCGGGTCAGGAGTGACCAGGAAGACCACGAGGAAAGAGGATCAAAGGATCGTGCGGCAAGCACTTGTGGACCCACAGTGACTCGCTCAACGATACAAACAGACGTATGCCCCTAGCATCTGTTCCACAAACAATTTCCAGACATCTTGCAGAAACAAATCTTAAATACAAGCGCCCTTTCCGTGCACTCTCTTTATCAACGGAACATCGGCAACTGCGTCTACAGGGGTGCGAAGCCAGATCAATGTGGAATGTCACAGATTGGCAAAAGTGTGTGTTTAGTGATGAATCCCGGTTTGTTTTGGGGACAGATGATAACCGTGTACTGGTGTGGAGGCGCCCTGGTGAGTGGTACAATTCTCCCACACTGTTCTACATCACACTGCCCGCACAACTGGTGTAATGGTCTGGGAGGCCATAGCCTATAATAGCCGGTCCACTTTAATTGTGATGCGTGGAACCTTAACGGACCAACGTTACTTTGATGATATTCTTCGACCCCATGTAGGACCTTTCCTAAATGTTTCTCCCAGGGGCAATTTTCCAGCAAAATAATGCTCGTCCACATACAGCAAGAGTTGCTCAAGACTTCCCACGTCATTTTCAGACGCTTCCATGGACGGCCCGCTCCTCCGATTTGACCTGTGTAGAGAACGTGTGGGTCAGCTAAAACATCAGATGCCATAGTGTCACTATGTACATGATTTAGAGTTGGCTGTTAAAGATTTGTGGCCCATCTGTCTCAGGACAACATAAGGTGTTTACTCAACTCAATGCCGGACCGTTTAGCGGCATGTATTGCAGCTGGAGGTGGTCCAACGTACTATTGAAGTTGCGCAGTATTTGTGTCGTTGCCCAACCTGTATCCGTTTAATTGTCTTGTTTTTGAGATCAAATTAATCTCACATCTGTGTCATTATGTGTATTAAATTTCATTTCAATCCGATGCTTTCTTCTTGGGTCGCTTTTTTCAATGTTCCTGAGTGAATTTCTGTGTTGCATTTTTTCCAAGTAATAAAGTTTTATGATATTTGAAAAACCACAGAGAGCACTTTGAAGTATTATTTGGTCAATATTTTTTATGAGTATTCTAAAACAAATAAAGTATAATGAAAAATCTTTTCCACAATTTTTTATCACTTAGATCCCTTTTATTATATTAAATACACTTTAGGCCCGGAAGATGGTCGCTCGGGACACACAGATGACAAAATCGTTAATTATGACAAAACTGTTTATTCGTTACCAAACAAAAAATGTCCTTGAAAGTAGGAAAGTATTATTTTTCTTAGTTAAATTATTCTCTGGAATCACGATTTGTATCTTGTAAAATAAAAATAATTATATAAAAAACGAATTGTTTTGACTCAATCATCTCGCATGACCACTAACGTTTGTGTAGAGTGTGAGCCTGCTCCCGGAATAAAACGTTTTGGATATTTCTAGCTTTAAACATTAAAAATAACACAATTATTTTTCATAGGAATTTTATGTCATTTTTCATTATTTAACAGTAATTCTAAACGCTAATTCTGTGAGGCTTAAAATTACAGTTCGTTTAAAAATAATTATAATATGAGCACTCATTTTAAGATTAGTCGGTATTTCCTGTACCGGTAATGTTAAATTGAGCCATTTTAGGAACCTTTTTCTCAGAAACTATTAAATATAAAATACTTCAAATTTTTTCTGTATATTAATTAAGCTTTTTTATTTAAATAATAGTAAAATATTTCAAATATATTGTTTAATTTTTTTTAAAAAAAAGTCATCGTAAAAGTATCGCTTTGAAATTTTTGAAAATTGTCAGTTTTTATTATAACTGCTTTTCCGCAAAATATTTTGGGAAAATCTCCAAAAAAGTGGCTCTATTATATATTGTTACATATTATTTATGTGCAGTAAAAATTGCAAGTACATTCATTCAGTAGATTCTTTGAAAAAGGTACACGTAGTTTGAAAAAAGTCATTTTGAGAAAATTGCATTTTTAGTATAAAAAGGCACTTCATCTCAAAAATAATTAATTATAACATATATTTGTCCTATTTTATTAAACAGTAGTATATTATTAATTTTTTAAGCATAAAATAGGAAACAAAAAAGTCTTAAAATATACAGAAAATACATATATAGTATTTTTCAGTTTTGGTTCAACGATATTTTTTTTAGAATTGTGTATCAATTTTCACAAATTATGTAATAATCTGTGAAGAAATTTTAGTTTCGATACATTATAAATATAAAATTTGACCTTATAACATCATAAATATAATGTAAACATGTATCAATATGTAAAAGAAATGATTTGGATGTATGGGATTTTACGACATTGCGAAAGTATTATTATGGATTTTTGTATGTTCACATGCAAACACAATTTCTAAAAGTTTCAAAATTCAAAATTTTCTCTAAACTGTACAATAGATTTCTAAATAAGTCAAAAATAAAACTGTTTTTATGTTTTTAAACATGAAATTTGTGTATTTTTATGCATGTAACAAGCTTCTCGGAACGACAAAAAGCATTACAACTTTGTCATAATTATTTACCATTTATTTTAATACCTTTTAATATTAAAGCTTAAAAACTTGTCTGAACAATATATAAACATTAATATTTGCAATTAATTGAAATATTTAAAATACATTGTTTAGTTTTCTCAAAAACATGCAACATAAAAATATCGCTATGAATTTTTTTAAAAAAATTGACATTTTTTGTCACGATATATGGATTTCAGTCAAATATTTTAGAAAAATTCAAAAAAAATTCACATAAATACATATAGTTACATATCAGTAACATAAGAAAAGAAATTCCATATGCCAAAATTCATTATTTTTTGAGAAAAAGATGCATTCAGTTTTAAGAACATGATTTTTGAGAAAATTGAATTTTTACTATAAAGTGTGACTTTATCAGAAAAAAATGGATTACAACATGTATTTATCCGTTTTTATTAAACATTAGCAGCTTTTCAATTTATGTAGCATAAAATAGTGAACAAAAAAAGTAATAAATTGCCCAGAATAGTATTTTTCAATTTTTTTTAACGAGATAATTTATTGTATTACATCAAGTTTCTCAATTTTGTATCAGTTTTTGAAGAAGTAGTAGCCTTCATGTTTTACAGATATCAAATTTGAACATAAAGCATCATAAATATAAAATGAAAATATATCAATATGGTTTTGGTATGAATTTGAGATAGTATTTAAAAATTCCTGATTATACGACATTTTGAAAGTTTTCGCTGGTTTTTGTAAAGTTATCATTATAGGTTTTGTTGTTGTAAACAGTTTCTAAGTTTTAATCTTCAAAAATTACTCTAAGCTGGACAAATGATTTCTATAACAGGCAAAGTAAAACTGTTTTTATGTTTTTAAATGTAAAATTTATGTATTTTTAAGTATATGTAATAAGTTTCTCGCAAAGACAACAAACCTCACATTTGAAGTATCAGCTTATACATTTATCTCAGAAACTATTAAATATAAAATTAAATATTTTGACTAAATATATTAATTACACATTTATATTTATACTGAATTGAAATTTTTTAAATATATTAGAGTTAGTTTTTCAAAAAGAAAATTTTAGTTGATCGAGCAAATATGATTATTATGAATTTAATGAAAATTGTCATTTTTTGTTATATCTGCTTAAGGGTATTTCGAAAATGTCACTTCAGTATACACAACTGCACTTATGAAACAAAGTACAGGCATACCGTAAATTAACACAATTTAAAGATTAAAAACATTTAAAAAATTTTTTATAAAAAAGCTTACCTTGTAAAAGTATTATCCTATTTATTTTCCATCACATATTATCTTCATTATGCTTTATGCAGTTATAAAATTAAGATTCATTAAGTATATATTTCTCACCTGGCCACAATCATATATCCTAATTTTCTCTCTCTCTCTCTCTCTCTCTCTCTCTCTTTTAACACTTTACTTAAACACGTGAATATTTAGTAATCAGTAATAATAATTAATTAGAAATGAATTTAAACCAAAGGAAAGACCAAAATTTCAGTAAAAGATGACTACATCTAAGTATAACAATTACTGGAACCCACATGAACATCTGAAATTGCCTTTAAAATAATTTAGCAAACCTAACAGTTGCAGTTATACAGTTATCTAAAGTTTTAATTTAGGTATTAAAAAATAAAACTTAATCGAGGCTTTGCAACTTTTCCCCAGTTTTAAAAAGACAATGTTTATATTTCTACTGTCAAAACGGGCGTGGTATAAATCAGCTGATAATTTTTTTAAAAATCATTTTAAAATACTTCTAATTCATATAATGGATTGTATGTTATATCATTGGAAATGTCTTGATTTGGAGATTTTAGAAATATTAAAAACTCATAATCGATATCCAAAAGGTCTTTACCCGACTTAAAAATATCATTTTACATTTTCGTAAACATTGTAGCGCATTTGGGTTTACTCTCCTGACAATTCAGCTATTATATTTAGATTGTTTTAGTTTTTTTTAAAAAAGGAACTCGTGCGAAGAGCAGGTATTTCAGACAGTATACTTTTAATGTATCAGTGCTGTACGCAAGGTATTTTAAAATTAATTTCTTAATTAAGAGCAAGTTTAATAAGTATTAGTGACCTCCTATGGCTTGTCTTGCAGAGGAAAGATTTTCAAAGGAAAGTGTACGATTAGAAATTGACACTCCGAGTACTTTTTCTATAATTGGCTGCGATTCTATGTTTGGCTATATTTTGTGTTCAAAGTAGCCACCGCAATTTTCCATTGTTTCAATTTAAAATTCGAGAAAGAAAAATAAAAAAAATACTTAAAAAATATATATAAAATTTAATATACTTATCTTATTAATTTGCTGACTTATAATTAAGAACGTAACGTAGCTTTAGCGTCAAAAAGTGCATTATTATTGCATTCAATGCATTATTAATGTATAAAGGGAGCGCGATAAAAATTATGATTGAAAAGTGAGTCGCCAGTATTGAAAGTTTGAGTAGCACTGATATAGCAAGATATATTTACATTTAATATTCATATTATAAGCTGATATCTTATAAATTAATTAAATAAAAACTGAGTAGAATTTCAAATATTGATTTAACTTTTAAACACACTCGAGACTATTATGTTAATTATTAAAATTACAAACCGTATTTTAATAATGCTTTGCAATCGAATAAATGCAAATGTATTTATTAACATTCGTTATAAGCATTTTTAACTTAATTTTTTGCTTTGTTGCACTTTAAGTATTTGTCGAAAGAAGACAGTTTGTTTGATATTGCGATACTAATTAGTATATTTTAATTTAAGTCAATAAAGGTATCTGCATACAAGAGCTCATTTATGAAAGATATAATACAAAATGAAGCAATCAGTTTAAAAATTGATACTATTTCAAAAGACGAAAGTGAGAAAAAAAATTCCGTAAAAGAGGTTACTTAATTACACAGTTTCATTTATTCAGTTGAAACCCATTTATGTTCCCTGCAAGACTTATTTTACACAGTTCTTGTTTAGTACTTGGTTCTTAACAGATAACAGTAAAATGAACGAACAAAATGACAATTTAAAGTTTTGTTTTTAAGCTTGGCAAGACATCAAATGAAAATTTTGCGATGCTGGTACATGTTTACCAGGATCAATTACTGTGTATGATGTATGTGTACGAGTGTTTTGCCCGTTTTTGGAAAGAAGGAAAAGTGTTTCTGACAACCTCTGTAGCAGAACATTGGCGACCTCTGCCAGTGACATTAAGAAGGTGAAGAAATGAATCACTAAACTTGGTCAATTAACCATGCGGCTGATAGCTGCTGAACTCAATATTAACCGTGAATCCGTGCGACAAATCGTTATTCAGAATTTATGGATGAGAATAACGTGTTATCGACATTGACGATATTCCTTACATCCAACAAAACGTGACGAAGCTTTTGAACACCGTTCTAAACGAATACTTCTTGCAAAATTTCCAGGACCTGTATAACAGATCTCATTGGTGCATAGTTATGGGAGGTGACTATTTTGAAGGTCAGTAAGATAACTTTCGTTAATATTTCATCTACGTTAATGTTACAGTACTACTAACTGAATATTATTGTCAGAAGTTAGATATAAGAAAATAGAGGATGTGTCAGCTCCATTTTGTTATCTTCGTTTGACTGTGATGCTACATTATGGCGTCCATCGCCAATGACTTTCTTGTTACTTCTAAATCTGTTAATAAAAAATACCTCATTCAGTTCAATGATGAAGACTGTTGCCAATTACCCAGGGTATCGAGGTTAAGGCCTTAGAATATATATATATATATATATATATATATATATATATATATATATATATATATATATATCTGTTTCTTTGTTATTTAAACAATATACTAGTTTGAAACTTGTTTTGAAAGTATTTATGAATAGACAATGCATCCAAGCCCATTGAAAGTATATCATAAAATAAAAAAGAAAGAAATCAATTTCTGTCAGCTTTACAGTATAATTTATCCATCAATGAATCGAATATTACATTAACTATAAATTTAAAATATTATTGTCAAACAAAAAATATTTTTAAAAAAGCCTTAAGTATTGTTCTAGAGAAAATTGAGCTCATCGAGGAAGTCCACAAGAAAACTGAAGAAAGTACTTCCTTGATGATCGACTACTTAACTTGATAAATCATGACATTTCGCCGAAAATGGACATGATTAAATTTCTTATTTTCATTTCTGTAAATTTCTTTCATCTTCGTTATTAGTTTTTTCAGTAACTTCCCTTTCACCATTTTTGATTTACGATCTCATAAGGGACCACCAATGGAACTGTTTCTCAGAAAAGCTGATTTCAGATATTTAAAGAAGCTAACGCCGATATGTTCAGAGGGCTGTAGAAAATGCGAAGTAATTTCTCAGTTCAACGTTCTCTGAGTGGAAATATAAGGTAAAGAAATTTTTCTACACTAACTGAGTATTGGAAGAAAGAAAGCGAAAAATAGAAGAATGAAATAGAACTTTTATTGTACTAATGTCTAAGTGGGAGTGTGTGGGTGGAGGGTTATAATTGAGACGAACTAAGGAGTATTATACTTTCTATCTAGACAAAAGTTTTGAGAATATTTTTTTTCTAAAATGTAATAGGAATAGTTACCTGGATTTGCGTGTAATAGTTTGAGAATGGAAATGTTCATGATGACATTTTGCTCTTTCAGTCCAGAAACAGAAGCCATTAGCGCTTCATAGAAACTGAAAATATAATACTTAGATTTGAAAAAAGTGTGACGCATATTTTTTTTCTCTTGATAAATTTTGAATGTTATTTAAAGACTGGATTTTGGGTTTTATTTTAATCTTATTATGAACTAATGAAAACTATCGTAATGAGTTCTTAAAGATGAGAAATGGTTCGAATGGTTGAATGGTGCAACATTAATATTCACTCAATCACTCCCTTATTCTCGAAAATGAGTGACTTATATATCTAATCCATTATTCATATCATGAAAGTTATGTATTATACTTCAATTAGTAACAAACGAAAGAAATACAATGTAGAAAAAATCCAACTAAAATCTAATAATTTTCAAATGATTCTTATAAATAGATAATTCAAATGTGTAAACTCAAAGTAAGTGAGTATCATTTCATTATTAGTTTTGCAAACCATTACAAAATCACTGGTATGATTAAAGCTAAAAAAATAATAAATAAAACGGTGCATCATTTGACACTTATACATTTGAAAATATTATGCAAATCTTTTGAAAATTCCCATTAAATAATTTCTAATGTGTTTAAACATTGTGTTTTCAACATACATTTTAATTTTAAAAAGTTCCAATTACCGTTAATATTTACAGGTCCAATAATTTTAATGTGAATGTCTTAAATGAAACATACATTCTTATTTAAAGTTCGCAAATGTTACATAACATCCAACAGAACGTATTTTAAATACAAAAGGGGTTAAAGAAATTTAATTGAAAGTTCAGACTGTTTAATTTTTTAATTTCAATACTTCTGGGATAACTGTGGAGATGATTAATACTATAAACAATTAAACAAATTTTACATACGTAAACAAAATTAAGTAATTTTTTCAATATCAAATCTCGTATAGTTACATATATATGCATTGTATATTATAACAAAGATTTCGTTTGTAGAAAAAAAACAAATGTAATAGAACTTATCATGCATTTTAAATATGATTCATTCCAAATAGTCGAATACATTTATATTTGAGCTTTTATTTTGCCAATGAGCCTTAATGTTGTATCTCAAATTTAAAGAAGTTGAATTAACATTAAAAGGTCTTGTTAGTTTTATGCTTAAAAGGCTTTGCACTGATCAGATACTGAAAATCAATTAAAGTATTGAAAGTTCAATTTTTAGTGAAAATTGTAATTCAATACATCTCGTATAACTGAGCAAAATGTGGAAATTATCTGATTATTGTTAATGCAATGTATTGCTTTGATAGTTATTTAAATGTCCTGCCCACCTTGGTCTACATTTTTTTTATGAATAATTCCAGTGTTTTACATAAAAATTGTACAGATGAAAAGTAATCCCTTATATTGTGCCTATAATCTTAAGCAAAATTACTTATCATTTTATTGACAATTTCGTGCGATGTGTTTTTCTTGGTTTCATAGCTTTTCAATTTCGTACAAAAATAAAACAGCAATTTTTAAGTACTACTTACATATTTCATTCATAATTAATTCTATACATTTTATAAGTCATTAATATTAGTTACTATTATCGATAATATGCCTGTCAGGAAATGCTTCGTACAAGCTGTAGAAATGAATCAAATTGTTGATTGTAAAGTGACTGAAAACTCAGTAGTGTGAAATATGTACTTGGAGAAATTAAATACTGTGAGAAGAAGGGAGAACTTTTGTGTAACATATACCTATGGACTTCAACTGAATTTGTAATCATGTATGCGTAAGGTGTCATAGTGTGAATAGCAAAAAATTATAATTTCAACTTGGAGCCCAACTGGAGATAATTTATTGCTATTTATTAAGCGTGATGATGACAAAACAGTTGCAAATACTTATTCAAATCTTGTACATATAGTAAAATGATCAACTTCGCAATTACTCAAGCCTTTTCACATACTGGGAAGGGTTATTTAGCCATGAAAAGTTTTTGTATGTTTATGAATATAGTTGTGTGGACACCCCTGGGTACCACCCTGGACACCAAGATTAATTTGAGGCAAAGAATCACTAAGAGCCATTTTGTATAGTAATAACTAGTATTTATTATATCAATTCAATTCTCAAAAACTCTAATAACATATAATATTTATATGTCACTTCAAACAAAACCTTTAATATTAAATTAAATTACGAATTATGAAATTAATCAATAATTATGCGCAAAATCAAATAAGGTCTACCGAAATAGGAGGTCCGAGAAAAGCACGTAACTTGAATTATAAGTTTTCATTAACTTTAACTAATTTTTTTAAACTAACGCTTATTTTAAGCGTAAATAAATTATAGCTACCGCTTGGTATATCAGCTTTATAGTTCTTCCGTAGAATAACTGCAATAAGGCTTCACTAACGTAATACCATGGAATTCTCTAAATTTGAGGCTACTGCTGCTGGCTCAATAGCCTTCCTACCTGCTAGCTTGCAACGCTCTACTTAAATATCCTATCTAATTTGCATATCTCGTTCACTTTTTGGAGTTGATTGGAAATATAAGCGAATTTATTATCCCCAAAAAGACGCCTAAGAATACTAGTGGAACGGTTCCGTACAGATTCGTCACATAGTGATCTAATTTCGTCAGCAATATATCGGGAGTGTGTGAAATGGCTGGGAATGACATTCACTCTAACATTAAAATATTTATACATATCCAGCTAGATATTAATAAGACATATCCAAATGAAGTTACTAGCCCAGCTGAAATTGCTGAGCTACGTGTTACGTTTGTGGATACATAATAAACATGTGGTATCAAATCATTAGTAGATGCAGGCTGAATATTACCCAGATACTTTGATACTTTTGAAGAGAAAAGTTTGGTATATCATCATTACCATACAGCTAAAAATAAGTTAGGTTAATCAAGCACTAAATACAGTGTATGGTATGAAGGACACAAGACTGAGTGTAGTGTATTCTTCTCATCTGCATTAACTTTATAGAAAATATCCATATTTCTCGGATATCATTATATCACTTTTTTGTACCTATATATTAGTGCCACTGCAGCAAAATTGGCACCACGTGAATAGCGCATTTGTATCAAAGCAAAATAAATCTAATGTGTTTTATAGGCAAAAATACCAGTAAGTCAGATTTTGGTGGAAAATGGCTCGATTCGTGTGGCGTGAATTTGGCTGCATTGACGCTGATATGCATGGATAAAGTGAGGCATTTTAGCAACAATAAATGGGAAGTGTGTGAAATTGCATGCACTTATGTGTTTTACCTTATAGTAATTGTAAAAGGAATAATACCTTTTGCAAAAAAAGTATGTAGACCAGATATTGAGGTAAAAAAAAGAAGAAGCAAGTGTCAATCATGCTAGTAAATGATTAGGAATAGCTTTGAAATCTGCAATTTATGAATGTTGGGCTGAAAGTACTTCAAATGTGTTAAACCCTTTAGCTTGAAAGAAACTACAATAAAAATTAACTACTTAAAACCAAAATGCTGTTTGAAAAAAAATACAGAAAATGTAAATACCATGGAGAAAACCATATATACCACATTTTTGCAGAGCATTTCCACAAATGCTGAACCTCAGCATTTTAAGCATCGTGCGGGAGGAGTTTTTATCAATCAGCAATTGCTATTGGGGAAAATTCTGGAGATCATACATTAAGTATAAGAACACAACTAAAGGGAATGTTTCTTCCGTAAATACTTACCATCTATTAGAGACTTGCATCATACAAGTTTTCAGAAAGATGTTTTCAGTGTGGAATATAAAATGTAACGAAAGTTTGCATAAGATGATTTTGTAAAGTGTCTTAACAAAAATATTTGTGAATAAAAAGAGTGTAATGCAGGCGGTAACATGAGCTCTCTTTGAATATTATGCATACCATAACAGAAACATAGATGCAATAGGTGTCCTTATTATAAGTTCTACAAAACAGCTTGCTGCCACCTTAGTTTGACGAAAATGACAATATAGGAAATGTCGACAAAATGCCAATAATAAACTAGTTCTTAAGTGTTTCGCAACAAAAATATATAAAAATGAGTTATTAGCTAAAGGGGGAGACATTGAATGACTTATTTGAGCTGGCCATTTTTGAAACAAAACTGCATAGAAAAAAGTAGTGAACGTTTGATTAAATATGTTTGCTTTATCTGATATTAGATATTATAATAAATAGAGTACTAATTGTATGAAAGCATTTAAATTTTATATTGCTAAAATTTCTTATATATTTAAAGTGATTGAAATAAATAAAATAAATGAAATTTACAATGAGGATACGACATCATTGTGCATTTCATATACTTTCCTATCATTTATCTTATCTAGTTCGATCATTTTTAAACATATTTTTCAAATCCTACAATTAGTTCATACTCTCCCTATATATATATATATATATATATATATATATATATATAAAGGAGAAAAGCGACTTACTGACTAATCACGATATCTCTGGAACTATTAAACCTACAGACTTGAAATTTCGTAGGTAGGTTCCCATCATGGAGTAGACATCAGCTAAAAACGTATTTTGCAAAGTTCGAACCCCAATGGGCGTTACGAGGTTTTAAGGGGCGTTATAGATAATGATTTACATTATTAAACTATTAAATGTACAGTCGAAAAAAATCTTTCTACTTCTATTTTAGGTATAAATAGAAATTAGACATTATAATTTATGTTCTTTTTATATCAAGGGGCGAGAGTATTACAGCTATAAATATATTTTTCAATACAATCGAATTCTTAATGCTAGATATCAATAATTAATATATATGTAAACAGTATACATATGTACAACATCGTAAAAGACGCAGTGAAGCAGGTGGGTAACGGCTATTATATATATATATATATATAATTTAAATTTTCAATCATTATATATAATAAATACTTTCTATTTAAAATACAAATTTTAAAACTGGTAGTGAATGACACTTGATATTAATGCAGTTTTTTTCGAATATTAATTAATTTATAATTAGTAACAAACAAAATTAATAGTCGAACACAATATATAAAAAACAAAATTGCTCGTTAAGTCCTTGTAGCTTAATGGAAAGTGCGTTGGACTTCTAAACTAAATGTCATAATTTCGAATTCCAACTGGGAGAATCCCACCTAATTTCTGAGAATGTGATTTCTTATGAACATACTATTTTATAGGAATAATTAAATTTAATTCATGAATAAATAGAAACAAAAAAAATTAATAGTCGAGAACCATATATAGAAAGAAAAATGGATAATCGTTGTCTATATTGTCACTTTGTACTGTGATTGTGTTATATATATAAATATGTATGTATGTATTAATTGTAATTATATAATAAAAAGTAACTAAAATAAAATTCTTCTTTGTTGACCTAAGTAGGAATAGATTTTCCTTTTTTTATATCACTTGTTAGATTTCAGCCGTAAACACTTCTTTTTTTTTCATATTTTTGGGATCAGACTTCTTATAGAAACTTCCATTCCTTTTTTAATATTTTCAAATTATGCTCTATTATGATTTGTTTTAAAGCTATTAACCTATGCAGAAGGTTAGCTAATTATTATAAAAATTAAAGCATTTTTTTATTTATTTGATGATTGTTAATCTTAAGATTACGTTTCCACAGTGTGAAGCTTCACATGAAGTTGTGATGTTTATAAGTAAAAAATTTCAACAAATATTTATTCAAAAACTTGAATTTTAGTATTTATTTGTAACGATGCGCTTAAAAAAAATTAGGACTTCATTTATCAAGATTTTGAATAAAAAAATATAAAAAAAGTTGTAGCATAAATAGTGTTTCTTTTTAGAACTTTTTACCATGTGTGTAAGTTTTTTAATGTTTTCGCAAAAACTGATTATAACAAAACCGATTCCTAATGCTTTTACTTAAATTCTCTTAAACCCAAAAATATTGTTGTGTCAAAATAGCAATAACAATTAAAGAGGCAAAAAATAAATAAAAATAAAAATAAAATAATTAAATTGCTAACAAATAAGGCCTTCCTCCTCATTCCAAAATTAATAATTTATTAATAACTTTTAATGATATGCACAAGTAATAGTGTAGCGTCTCTGTAAGATTAAATCATTTTCTATCTTTCATTTGAAAGTACTAAAAAAAAACCCCATTAGTTGTAAAATATTTCAAACAATAGACAGCATCTTGAAATTCATGATGGTCAAATTTTTATGTAATAAAATACCCAAAAATACATTTTTAAAAAACAACACCAGAATAAGAGTAAAATTATTGAATATTATGAAATATCAAAAACAATTATAACGATAAACAAAACTTGACGTATATATAAAACAAGTATTATTTTGAATTTGTTTAAAATCTGTTAACTTAGTCTAATGAAATCAAATCGAAATAAGATACAAGTAAAGTAAATAAATCAATGGTGTATGAAATCATTTTTTCGTGAAATTGTCATTCAGTAGAAAAAAAAAACAATTTTCTTTTTAAATATTCTATATTCTTTTTCTGTTAAATTGTTCTGATCTGTACTTTTAAATAAAACACTGTTTCTATAAAAACGCGCATAAAAATAAATTGTCACTTCAGTATTCAACATTTTTTGTATTGAACTTAAATTGAACTATTTATTTTTCCACTCCGAATTTCAATATTTTTTTATATATTATACACATTATTTTATTATGTTTACATTCGAAATACAAACTATCAATGCAAGCATTACACTTTGTACATGACCAGCCAATGAGAGGTACTAAAAATTATTAAAGTTATTTTTAATTTAATATTGATAAATTAACTATCAAAAGCATTGTGATTTATAAGTATATCATATAAGTGTGCATTTGTATTTAATTTTTATCAAGTCTGAATGGATTTTATTTTACTTTCTTTCAATAAGTTAATAATTATTTCAAATATTTTATTTTTGACTTTTGAATGCGCCCTCCTCCTTACATGAATACCACATCCCCCCCTAGAGGGAGCTCCCCCCAGTTTGAGACGCTGTTTTAATTAGCAAACAGTGAGCAAGGAAAATGATTATAATGGAAGTTTATTGCATCAAATGTGTCATTTTTATAAAATACAGCATTAAGCATTTTAATGAAAAATATTTAAAAAAATTCTAAACCAAATTAAAAAAAAATCAAAAAACTTGGAATATAAAAAATTGGGTTTTTTAAAAAGAAAGTATACAAAACCCCCCAAACTATGTTAAAATTTTAAACAGTTATCAATACAAATTTATGATTTAGAGGCTTTATAATACAGTAACATACTGCGCATTTTATATACAATTATGTATTTTTTTTGTTTTCGTGATTTAACTATTTCCTTGAAATATTCTCTGGAAAAGAATAGTATGAAAACAAATTGTAGTTAAATCACTACATAAATAAGAAATACATGCTTATAATAAGATTAACGTATTATTATTTTTTAACATCTAATCTGATACCATTAATGTTAGTAACTTCTATTTGATAAAAAAAAAGGCTTTTCTTGTAAATATTTGCTTTATAGCGATATAAGGTAGAGTGTTATAATGCATTCGTGTACATTAAAGTAATATCGCTTCTTGAAAAATTTAATTTTTTTTCAAATGGCTTCAAAAATTTGCAATCAAGTAATTCAATCAAATATTAATACGTCACTTCTTTACCTTTACTTTTTTCTTGCTCCTTCGGTAGTCATTTCTTTTTATTCCTCATTAAAACTGTTGTTCAATTTGTCCTGGGGTAATACTAATAAATTCAGTAGCCATTTCAAGAAACTTGATTATTTTTGGAGGAAAAAAACATGAACTACATGTTATTTTGTTTTTAGGTTACTTATTTTTTTAAAAAAAGTAATTTCCATCATTCTTTACATTTATGTAATCTAGAAATGATATTGATCTTAATACAGTGCCATAAAAAACCAAAAGTAGAAATCGGGTAAATTTAAATAAAAAAGAGAGAAAAAAGAGATTTTTTTTTCAAGTAAAATTCTTGAATTAGAAAGGTAAATGCTGCCTTAAAAATGTTTTCTTTCATTTGAGTATTACAAGTAGCAACTCTATCCAATTAGAGACGAAGGCAAACGAATCGATATCTCGTTTGTCTTAGATCGCATCTTTCAAATTAAGCTGTCTTTCTCTGGAATTGGTTGTTAAGGGAATTGCGTGTTTCAAAGTTCAGGTTTAAAAAAGGGCAAATACATAGGATCTAAGAAGAAAAACAAGTGAAACATAAAATTATTTCCTTCTTTGTTTCCAATTGCTTTTAAATACCGATTTCTTGTCTGCTGTTTTTATCTCAAGGATATTATTCTATTTTCTTTAAACGCTTATTTATTCATTTTAAATTTGTAAAAATTATCTTAAAAAACACACTGAAAATTATGTCTCTCACTCTCTCACACACACACACATTTTAAATTATTTTATTCAAAACGTATTAGACTGCACATATATTCGTTGCTTTTTTTTCGATTTGTCTTTATTTTTGAGTAATTAGTGTCCCATTAGAGTTACGCTATATTGTTTTTCCGCTTCTACACCTACATAAATTACCTTTTAGAACTCATTATAAAAGTAATTTTTAAGGAGGGGAAAACGTTCCTTTCTTTTTTCTTGCTTCGCATTGAAAATATGCCATTTTGACGTTTATTTAAAAAAAGAAAAATACGGTAGTCCCCTTGTTCTTGTAACTACGCATACTGGCGATGAAAAAGCTTTTGACTTAATTTTACTAGCAGTAGGTTTTAGTTTTGGTATTGCAGTAATGCCATTCTGAAAATAACTCTAAATGTATATTATGAAAGTAGTGAGACATTGCTCGAAAGATTAGTTTCATAGTACAGTTTCTTTGGTTCTACAAATATCAGCTTTGGAAAAAAAAGTAGTGAATCGAAATTCAGTAACTATGAGGAGGACCTGCAGGAAAGTATTTAAGTTTATATATTTAGAATTTTTTAAAGAAAAGTTTCTGCCTTTAACTTTTAGAAGATGGCTAGCTTTAAAAATCCTTATGAAGAATTGGACTTTCAGCAAAGTATTCTACCTTCTAGCCTCTTTCTTTTGTTTTTTAAACGGTTAACTCTAGCTGGATAATGACAACACTACATCGTGCTGTTGTCTAAGTCTGCAGAGGAGGGGGGTATCTCTCCTCGTCTGAGAGCAAAAGGTTTGGTAAATTGTTGTTTAAGGGTTGTGATATAGTATGACGCAGATGGAGCAATTTAGTTGAGAAATAATTCCATGTAATCGTAGGCACACACGCATACATACATCACAATAACATCAAAATTGTTATTTAAGGTATCCGACAACGTTCGGAACCGTGATTTTGCAAACGCATATAAATGGAGAATATTTATGATACTTAGTATCACTTAGATTAGAAAATGTACATAAAATTGTTTTAAGAATATTTTATTACAATAAAAAATTATTTAAGTACAATATTTTGAGAAAAAATGAACGTAAAACGACCAATTTTCAAAATATTCTTCTTTTGTGAAAAATACTTTATTATAATATTTTGCCTGTATATAGCTCATACCTTTGCACAGAGGCTCAACTAGAATTTTTGAAATATGTAACTTAGAAGGGGGTTTATCTATGTTTTACGAAAACAGAGGGGGACAATTTTAAGAAAAAAAACGCCGATAATTATTTAAATTGGTGGTAACTCTGAAAATAATTTGAATTTTTCACAAATTCTAGTTGAGCCTCTGTAAAAAGGTTTGAGCTATATATAGGCAAAACATTAAAATAAGTGAAGCATTTTTCACAAAAGGAGAACATTTTGAAATAAAGGTTATTCTAAGTTATTTTTTTGCCCAAATATTGTTTTTAAATAACTTTGTTTTGTCAAAATGTCCTTAAAACAATTGTATACATGTATTCTAATATAAGTGACACTAAATATCATGAAAATTATTTATTTATGCACTTTTTTTAAACCGCGGTTCGAACGTAGTAGGATAACTTAAAGATAATTTTAAAATATTCAATATGAAATCGTCACTGCAAGAAAACTTTTCAGACGTTAGTGACAAGTTTTTAGTACAATACGATTAAAAGTAACTACCTTAATTTTGGAGCACATTCCTATAGAATAAGTTCATTTAAGTACAATAGCACCTTCGGACCATTATTAGAGTAGAGGTTTTACTCAATCAGTTCGAAATTGACTGTTTCAGTTTAGATTACATTCCTACTAAATTATGGTTTGAATTTCGCAATCAGTAAACGTGCTGCCTACAAACAAATACACTTGGTTGAGTAGAATTTTACGAAGGAAGGGAATTTTACTTGATGAATTGTTAATTGTTACATATGTTCTATAAGGAGAAGTTTTGATTTAGTGAACAATTTGGACAAAATGGGTGATGTGGCCCTTTTCGTGATTCTGTACTTGTGCACTAAAGGGGTAGATTTCGTTTAAAAGTAGTAATAATGTAATCATTTGAGTTATTTCTTATTATTAAATATTTATTTTAAGTTGATGAACGTATTTTGTTCAAACAAGGTATTGAGAGTTACATAAATTATCGAACTATATTGCAATAATCCTCGATTTATTAATTTCGGAACGCTGAAATAAATAAAAATACTGTTTAATACAACTATAAGCGTTTACTTCCTTTTAAATGTTCCTTTAAACTATGAGTACCACATAAGCAATGTAAATTTGATAAAATGTGATAATGGTTTGTTTTTGCTGTACTTACGAGTAAAATAATTAAATCTACAGTTTCGATTGTCATTTCGTTGGAGGTGCTATTCTTTTTAAAATTACAAATTAAATGAGCCTTGCGAACTCCAATATTCCAATTCTAAGTTAATAGGCTTTATCTGTCCTGATTAATTTTAGGGAAAAATAAAAGTTGAAAAATAACTGAATTATAATGTCATTAATTTTATTTATAATTTCATTTTTAGCTTTTCAAATTCTAAGAGAAAAGGAGTACCTTGGTTCGAATATGAAATGTAAAGCAACAATTTATAAACATACAAAGTAAAAATCTTATCATCTTAATATCATCATTATTAGATTGTTGCTTCAAAACTCGCTATATTTACACACCAGTAATGATCTTTTTAAAAAAAATAAAAATAGAAAAAAGGTAAAGAAGAAACCAAAACATCAGCAATTTTGCCCTTTGAAAACATATGCGTTGTTTTCCTGATAAGACTCAAGAATAATGCCCGACATTAAGTACCTAAATGGGTTGTGCATTATCACCAGGCGAACTTAGATGGAAACTATTTTGTTCAGCACATTCTATACTTTATTCCTCAGCCTTTGTTTAATGCATAAGCGAAGTATTAGTCTTTGAACGCACTCGAGCAAAATTTTAAACTGTAGCATCACTGTCTTATTATGTAGAAATACTCTTTTTTCTTGTTAAAGTAATTGTGAAAGCGGTGTGTCGTCGAAAAGGTTTCTATTTAATAATATCTTCATAAGACAGGCTGAAAGGAGCAGTGAGTACACAATCGACAAAGAGATGGAAGAATGAAAATAAAAAAAAATAGTAAAAATTACATTAGATAAGGAAAAAAAAGCAATGATTTCATTTTCAAGAGATGAAAAAGAAATGACTTACATTCCTCAGCTTTAATAAAAGTTGCATTTATTTCGACTATAATTTGTTAAATATATTTTTTCCCTTTATTCTAGAGGTTTGAAAAAAAAAATAAAAGTATCTTTTCTTGGTCTTTCCGAAGGAATTATTTAAGTGCACGAAATGTTTGCTTTTGGAGTGCCTCAGTTTTCTAAATCAAATGAGTTAATATTTTTTAAAAAAATAATAAATAAAGGTTGTTTTTGAAATTATGTTAAGCTGTAATTTATAAAAGAAAACTAATACGTTTCAAAATAGAAACATGTTCATAAATTGAATCAAGTTGTTTCACATAATTTTTAGAAAAATGCAAGGATTAATAATTTATTAACCTATATTTTTGTGATCTTTTTCGAAGAATATATTTATGAAATTTGCATTAAAACATGGAACAACAAGGATAACGACATCTTTCGAAAAAAATCCGTTTGCGATGCCATTTATTTTGGATCATTATGTTTTTTTTTAAATAAATGAATATAAAATACATCAATGTTATTAATATTATTATATAGTTATTTATTTTTTATTGAAACTTATTTTGAATTAGGGAAAATTATACAAATTGGTTAGATTTCAAATGTTTATTCGGGCTACAAATAGGTTACGTGTCAAAAATAAAATGTTTTCCCCCATTTAAAATAAATTTTAATTTTATATTTTAATGTTTGAATTAAAATCCCAGATTGCTTAAAAATACAATCAATTCTATTATGACTCATTTTTATTTAAGAAATTTATTATAATATTTGGAGAGAATAACTTTATGTAATATTAATATATAATTTTACAAATAAATAATTTGAAGTAATATAAATGCATTTAAAAAGATTATCTACTTTGCATTTATATTACTTGTTCTGTATATTTATATGATGAGTCCACATTCCCCTTATATGTTAATTTTGTTAACGCTCAACCAAACACATCTCAACCAACCTTCTCGCATATCAAGTACTTCTACTTTAGCTCTGCCCTCAGCAGGATAACTCCTTTTTTCCTCCACGTACTCTCACTTCTGCTCATTCTCTGCTGACGCCTGCTGCATACGATGTTCAATCTTTCAGGTGCTTAAACAAAGCTTGGAGTACCTTAAGATTAATTGGATTTAACTTGGGCATAATAAATTGAAAATACAATTAGCGACTGTCTTTTATTTGAGAACAACAATTCCACATCTTTCACTAAGATGTCGTTAAAGAAGCCGTTTAAATCATGTGTCATATATATTTGTATTTACAGCTTTAAAAAGAAAAATTCACTTTCACATACGGCTGCTTTGATATTTGATAGGCATTTAATGTCAAAATATGAAGTTTATTTTTACCATTACGTGGGCTAATTGGTTGTTTTATTCCGTGCTAAGCAGAATGTCATCTCCGTTCTGACGGTTTTCTATTTTTAACTCACTGAGAAGTTTTTGAAACTGAAACAATTTCGACAAATTCTTAACTTTATTTCTCGAAATATTGCCTTTAATAATATTTAGAAAATAATTTCCATTTCCCCCTTTTTTGTGATGGGTTATGTTCATTAACAAAAAATATATCGAAGGAAAAGTTGTACTTCAGGCTGAAAGCACTAATTATAAGCCAACTAATTTCTTTGAATGCATTACACTGGACCTCTTAGTCAGTGAGCATCTGCATACATCTGAAAGATCTCCTACACAGCTTTTTTAAATAGTCTATTTTTTTAAATTTATGAAATTTAATGATTCCAAATTCAGTAAAATACAATTAATGGAGATGTAAAATCAGATTCTCCTGGCTCTATTATTTTCAGTTCTAACATCTTATTAACTTCTGATTCCGAAAACGATTTAGACCAAACAATACAACAATGTCAACAAATTGCTATGTATTTCCATGCATTTTTCTCTCTTAACATGAAACGAAAATTTCTTAACATGAAACAATTCCCCTTCTGAGAATGAGCAAAATACAAAAAACACCAGCCGCGCAGGCCAGATTCAAGAGGGTGTAAAATGAAAGGTAGGTGGTTGACATGTTTCGTAGAAATGAGGCAAAAATGACATTGAAATACTTTCGGAACTTGATGTATACAAAATTTGGCTGTGACACGTGTAAATTTTGTTTATCTAAGCTACTTTCCTCCTCCTCTGCAAAGAAAGCCACACAAAAACTTTCTTATCTTTTATCAGGTAGTTATGGAATTTGGTGGCTAATGCATCTTTGTATGAATAAAAATCAGTGTGTTTGGTTCCCCTTCTTTCTTTTGTATCTTAAAAGTACTTTTTGAAGAGAAAAATGGTTATAAGAGGACGGGGTAAATCAAACTTCGATTTCGCTTAACAGGAAGATGCAGCTTCTTAAGGCTGTTGATCAAAAACAGAACATGAAAACGGGAATCTGTAAAGAGTTTGGTATGGCTAAACGTTATACTAATTTTCATAGAAATTTTAAAAATGATTTTGCTTCACTAACCTTTATTAAATAGTTATATATAGGCATATCCATATAAACAATATTCACTATAATAAACTTATTGTTGTTGAAGATATGTTTTTTTTTTATCTTTTTCAATATTCTTTTACACGAAATTCTTTTAACACACAAAACTATTTTACTCCTTTCAATTATGTTCTATAAACTATTTTCACTGTATAGTAGATATTTTAAAAGAATATATATTACTGGGAGGATATTAATTTAAATACACGCGCAGTTAAAATAATTGAGAAATATTGTATTTGAACATAGAATTAGAAACTATTTTGACCATCACACACATATAATCATCATTTACCAATTATTTAATATTTAGTTGTATTTCTTTATTAACTGACATGAGTAAATGTGTGAAATGTAAATACGTATTGATTTTTTACATTAAAATAAAACTATTTTATATTGAAAAATATATATCAGGTTTATAAAATGGTGTTCTCACATTTTACATTTTGTTACAAAAAATATACTCAGCGAATTAAAGTCCTTTGGTTGTTTCGAAAGTGTACTAAATATATTTAACTAATCCTATAACAATCGCTTAACCATTTATCTACCGACGGTACTTATAAGTACCAGTTACTTTAAAATTACATCTAATAACCATTTTTCCGAATACTCTGGTGATACTTAACCGGAATATTCCTTTAAATCCACTCTTCCAAGATATTTGGCAGCACAGTTTCTACTATGAGTATTTTAGCGGGGAAGGCGAATGATTTTATAGCAGAAATTGCGTTTTCAACTAATATTTTGATCGGATTGCGAAGATGCTTTTGTTCCGAAAAAGTATTTAATGTCAAGAGGTAAGTAAGTGTCTTATTTTTTTGTATGTTAATGAAGACCATAAAAACGATTTAATTATTTAATTTAAGTGAACATCGTATAAAATTAATTTTACAATTAAATATCTTTAATTAATTAATTAGGTCTAACGGATTAATTTTCCCAAAGTTGAGTATTTTGTTTATGTATATCCCTTAATTTTCAATGTAATGATTAAAAAAAAAATATTGCATGGAAAATATTGCAGTAAATCATAATGCGATAAATAAAGGGTTAATTTATGTCGATACGTATGATGAAAAACGTATATCAGATAAATACATTCATTTTTTTTTGTTGACGTAGCACATGTTTGGTATAGAAACTCGGTGTTTATTTTCTTTTGTTTTACTTTTAAAACACACTAAATCTAAATAATTGTATCGCTCCGTGTGTTTCCCTTTCTTCAAATTATTTTTTACATGCATATTACGAAGATAAATTGATATAATTTTAAAGTTTCTGTATTAAATCAAATGTATATTAGTTATTCAGATAAATAAACATTAAAATATGTTTTATATTGCAATTATTTATTACCTGATCATCAGCAATGCATTTCAGAAAGAAATACGTTGCAATTAATTTAATATTTTTTACCATGCTATTGAAATGCATGCATTACATACAAATATTTGTTTTATTATCTAAAGCTGAAATTTATTTTGATATCGCGATAGCTTTCAGCAATGTTAAGAAAGAGCATCTTCAGTTTGTTCATAAAAATTCATGCTAAATAATTATTAGTTTTGAGCAATCAAAGTTTGTTTACGTTAAAATATAACAATCTTGAAATTTAAGCAATAATCATTTAGTTTTCCTTTGATTTTGCCTATGAAAATCAATATTTTCAACATAAAACTAACAAGGATCGATATACTTTATGAAAATGGAATTTAGGGATCTAAAATATTAGAACAAAATTAAATTGCAAATGATAAAAAGTTTAAATATGCTTAAATTTGTTCCAAAAAGTCTCCAGGATTTCTTACTTAAGTATAATATTTTTTTAACAGAAAAGTAATTAAACATGTTCAGAAGAAATACTCATACTTGATGTATTACTGATATAAATGAATTATTAATTCAAAAATAAAGTTTTGTATTTGATTACAATAAGGAAATAATATATATACACTGGTGTGCAAAAATTAAGGACGAAGTCGAAAAATTAGCATATCAGCTAAACGAAGAGGCAGAGCGGACAGAAAGACCAATCAGGAGATTAAGTAAGGTGATGTACGGTAGCACATGCGCAGATATGCAGGTAGACGTAATGGGGGAGGTCTGAGTAGTATAAAGCATGTTGTCGGTGTAAGATCAGTATTTCTGGCAAAGAGATTGCACACCGTATAGCAGTTAAAATCACACCGAGTTGCTGCCTCAGCGAGAAATGGCGAATAATCAATCTGTTAGACGACATCTGGATGTTTTTACCCGAGGTCGAATCATTGGGAAGTTGGAGGAAAGCCGCAGTGTGACAAGTGTGGCTGCAGAGTTCGGAATTGCTCACAGCATCGTTTCACGACTTTGGAGACAATTTCAAACAACAGGAACAGCTATCCGGGGGTTCAGTAGTGGTCGTCCACGAGGAACCACACCCGTAGATAACCGGTACATTGTCTTACAGGCCAGAAGAAACAGGCGGCAGACAGCGGAAGAAATCGCTAGACACACGACACAGGCGACTGGACGACCGATATCGCGTTTTACCGTGGCCAGAAGACTGCACTGTGGTGGTCTGTTTGCACGACGCCCTGTACGGTGTGTACCTTTAACGCCTGCCCATTGGAGAAGGCGTTCTCTGTGGTGCCGGGAACACCGGAATTGGAGAGACAATGAATGGGGACGAGTACTCTTTACACATAAGAGCAGATTCAGTTTGAGTAGCGATTCTCATCGCATACTCATATAGTGAGAGCGGGAAAGCCGCAATCATCCCTTGAACATCATTGAAAGGGACAGGTATGGAGGTCACGGTGTTCTCGTTTGGGGAGGCATCATGCTTGGTAGTCGTACAGACCTTCACATCTTCGACGCAGGTTCAGTCAACAGGACCCGTTACTGTAACGAGATTCTTCTTCCATATGTGCGTCTTTTTAGAGGTGCTATGGGTCTGCAGTTCAATTTCATGGACGACAATGCACCATGTCATCGCACAGTAGCTGCCGAACAGCTCTTAGAGAGTGAGGATATTGAACGTATGGATTCGCTGGCACGATCTCAGGATCTCAATCCCATCGAGCATGTATGGAGTTTTCTAGGCAGACGCTTGGCAGCTCGTACCTTACCACCAGTAACGATTCGGGAGCTACGATTGGCGCTGCAAGACGAATGGGCAGCAATGCCTCAACAACTCATTGACACCCTCATTTGCAGCATGGGCAGACGCTGTGAAACCTACCTAGCAGTCAGGGGAGATCATATCTCCTACTAAAGACCGGATGTTTCTTGCTGGACAACCATCACAGGGATGTTTCAGCCTTCAGTCGCATTGCGCTCCATGCTACTTTTTCAATCAGGCTTCTTTTTATCTTTCTGATTTCTCTTTTAGTAAGTGTTGCTTACATATTACACATGTCCTTACGTATTGGGGATCTTACGGTATAATTGTGTTGATTTGGAAAGCTTTTGTACAAAGTTATATTGAAAAAACCGTCTCGTCCTTAAGTTTTGCACACCAGTGTATATAATATATATATATATATATATATATATATATATATATATATATATATATATATATATATATATATATTATAATAATAATAATAATAATAATTCTGTGTTTAGTAAAGGATATATAATTATATAGAAAAAAGATCAGGCACAATTTAAGGAAATAAAGGTTTTCAGTTATTTAAATTAAATTTAATATTAAGTTATAAGTTAAGAAAAAAAATACATAGAAAAAAGTCTTAAGAATCTCATAGAAAAAGGACTTAATCACTAATTTTATTAATGACTACAGAAAGTAGAATTGGCAAAAAAATATTATTTTAATCCTTTCTTAGAACATATTTCGTATAAATATACTCTTATTAACACTTTAAGTACTTAATGAGGTGTAAGACCAATACTATTGTTATCAATATACTAATATAATGAACTTTTGTTTAATATTTTAATAATATTACCTGTACGTAATTTCCTAACATAAAACCCGGCTTTAAAATGCTGTTTATATGCATTCATAAGGGTGTCTTATTAATTTTGATTCAAGGTCGTATCATAAATAATTCAGTGGATCATATTTGAAGATGTACATTTTTCTAAGTAAAAGTTATATTTCATGCAATATTTAGAGAAGTGCTTTCTAAATTGCTTAGATTATACTGGATATTGAAAAGAAAGATTTAGTTTTGAATGTATGATGTAAATATCTCGTTTTTTAATTTAAGTAAAATTTGTTGTAAGGGAATTTTTTTTATAAGGTAGCAAATTTACTCCTAGTATGTTTACCTCAAAATGATGTGGAAATTTGCTTTACCTTATTACTTAAAGTAAGCACATGTTTTTCTTACCTGAAAAAAAATCCCTTCTGTCAGAATTAAATTAACAACTGCGAAAAACACCCTCCTAAAATAAGCCTGTTTTGTTAAAAAAAATTTTAAAAAAACTTCAAATCCCGATACTAATCCGCTTAGAAGAGCAACTTTCTAAATTTAGTTTAAAAATCATCCTTGTAAAAACTAAGTCTTTCAATTTTCTCCAGCGAGTTCGAACAAAATTGGGATGGCTTATGTAAACAAAATGGATGCAGCATTATGCACGGTGGCTTCCCCGCAGCACAGTTCACTGAGCAATCAATAAAACTAAGAAAATGACGTTAGTTTGATCAGTATGCGAAACCACGGCTCCAGTTAAAGCCGGAATTGGGCGATGATCAAACATTGTTATCTACAACACGTTCTTTCAGCTAGACCATACAAATGAATTATTCTCAGCTGTTGCAGTTTAGGTATTTTCACTATTAGGTCAGGGATTAACTGAGAAAAGCACTTAAGGAAGAGTGAGTTATTAACAACGGATGCTGCTTTCTAAATGACGCCAAATTTATTTGCTTAATGTAATCATTGTATTACGTCAGAAAAAAAAGTTAATTCAGGAGATAATGTGATGGATTCCTCTTAAGTAAAATGGAGCATTGCAGAGAATATTTAAGCAATTAATGATATGGTATCTAATTATTTAACGTTTTTCGTCTTTATTATCAAAAATAAATCTCAGTTCCCCTTTTTGCATTAATTAAATGGAATTATTAACTAATTTTAAAGAAAAAGTTTTATATTGCTGCTTAACACAAGATATCCATAAAAAATAAAGTTATGTTTATTATCATTTATAAAATAAACGCCAACTATTAATTAAATTATAATATAACAACTACGAATAAATGAAAAATATATTACAATTAAATGATTATAGAAATCATTTCTAACCTGCATTCAAGTAAAAAAAGTATATTAAAAAGTATTTTTTTAAATTAAATTGTGTTTTGAAATAGTTTTATGCTTTGTAAATACTTTCCAAAAGTCTTATAAGTGCATTGGGATTGGAATTTAAATTTCTTGATAACCATTTACATTTTAATTTGCTGAAAATAAGAAAATATTTTTTTCTTCACATCTGAGAAGAATATCGGCTTTTCTAACTTAAAAAAGTACATTTATCTTGAAATTTGAATCAATATTTCATTTAAATGATACTATTCAAATAATAAAAAAACAGTTTATTTTATTTTATTACCTACCTCTAAATTTTTTGTCAAAAAAACACAAATTTCAATAGAGATCTCTTTGTAAAAGATAATCAAAATTATTCCATGATATATGATTGTGCTAGAATAATTTTAATGTGATCCTAATTGGGGCTCCGGATTACAAACTGTGAAAAATAAGACAACTATTTAATTCCTCTGTGAAAATATTATTTTTCAATTATTTCCACATTTATTTCTAAATAGACGAATTACAATAACAACGTTTGAACCCGGAATATCGTTCTTCTGAGTTTCAAATACCCAAAATGAGATATCAAATGCTATTATTTCTAATCTAGCAGTTTATTAAAATGAATTATTCAAGTAAATTTATTACTAGATTTTCTTCCAGGTAATTTTACAAAATATAGTAAAATTCTTTCCGATTTTGACATTAAAAACTAATTCGTATCATCATTAAATTTATGAATTCTAAAAATGATTTATGACATACAAATACGTACCAGACAGTGTAATTAAAGGAACACCATGTTTTGTTGGAGGCTGATAATTCATGTATATATATATGAGTGTGTGTGAGACTGTATTTGTACGTATATGCTCTAAGTATTTAGACATAAGTCCCCAGTTACTTTAAAGTTTCGACATTTCTTCCAAGTTCTGAAGAAATATTTGATGAAATTTTTTATATCTTTTTTTCACCTAGGGAAGAACAAGTTTAATTCATATTATCTTAGGCATTTCAGATGAATTGAAACCTCAGAAGGACGCTAGAAAATGGCAATGGATCTTTTTGATTTACTTGTGCTTTAAAATATAAAATTTTACCTCTGCGTTATACTCATATTCATCGTAAAATGAACTGGAACATTTTGTCATACGCAAATACTCGTTAACATATTTCAACTTGTTTTCATATTTCATACATTGCTTGCAATATAAATTATCTTTTTGTAAGCAATATGATTCCTAGTGTCAGCTTGAAAATTATTGCATTCATTACTCAATTTTATCACATTTTAAATGCAACTGTCACATGTTTCTCTAAGTTAATATGCTTCTATGCGATAAGACTCTATTGAAACTCCTAAATTAGCTTGAAGTCTCTTGTTTTAAATCTCTAAATTAGTTTGCAATCTTACAAATCCTTGCGTTTATATATATATATATATATATATATATATATATATATATATATATATATATCTGTGGGTGGGCGGATGGGTGGTGAGTGTGATTATTTATGAGCAAAATAACGAATACCTTGTTAGGTACAGAAAAACATATTATTTAATTTTCGTTACGTTCCACAATACAATGAGACACAAAGCACATATTTATTACAAACATTACAGAGTACAATTTAAAGGAGGGAAAGGCGATGTCTGACACTCCACGTCTACACGTCATTACTGGGAAGAAAGTGTTCCCTCATTGCCAAAAAATACAAGTAGCGCTACATGGCTGTCACTAATAGTCAAAAGAAGGCAGAGTTTAAAAATTCAGTTTTTACATATATTCATATAAAGGGTATTTTTGTAGAGGTATAGAACTTTAAATTGCAATAAAACAACGATGTATTATTCGATTGACATGCATTTTTTTTATTCGATAGATAATCTTGTGGCATTACATTTTAAATATGATCAAGCAAGGAGTAGATTTGTCGAATGGGCCCAAAACGAGATTACCATTGTTCCTGATTTTCATAAGCGAATTTTGTTTAGCGATGAAGCGCACTTCTGGTTGAATGGCTACGTCAACAAAAAAAACTGCCGCATTTGGAGTGGAGCTAATCCCCAAGTGTATGTCGAAACACCGTTACATCCAGAAAAACTGACTGTTTGGTGCGCTTTATGGGCTGGTGGAATCCTTCATCAAAAACGATGAAGGCCACAACGTTACAGTCAATGGTGATCGGTATAGAGCCATGATTACTACCTTTTTCATTCCTGAATTGAACAATCATGATTTTCAGGAGCTGTGGTTCCAACAAGACGGCGCAACACGTCCCACAGCTCGTGCCACAATCGATTTATTGAAAGACACGTTTGGTGGCGCCTAATTTCACGTTTTGGACCTGTGAATTGGCCTCCAAGATCTTTTGATTTAACACCGCTAGACTATATTCTGTGGGGCTATGTAAAGTCATTGGTTTATGCGGATGACCCACAAACGCTTGACCATTTGGAAGACAACATTCGCCGTGTTATTGCCAATATACGGCCACAAATGTTGGAAGAAGTCATCGAAAATTGGACGTCCAGATTGGGCTACATCCGAGCCAGCCGTGGCAGTCATATGCCAGAAATCATATTTAAAATATAATGCCACAAGATTATCTTTCGAATAACAAAAATCTTGTCAATAGAATAATACATCGTTGTTTTATTGCAATGTAAAGTTCTATACCTCTGAAAAAGACACCCATTATATGGTGCATGCACACACATACTTATCTAAGTTTAAGTGTGTCTGAGTTTGTAAAATAATTTCGCTATGCTAGTAAAAACTAAACTGTTTTAATTTTCTTTTAAAATTATTTTTAAAATTTTTGTAAATTTTATAAACTTTTGTGTTTTTTATGTTCAAACAACTTCAGGTTTCTGTAGGTATTAATTGAAAACTTATTCCTTAAATTAGTAAGATTCCATTCAAATTCTTCAGCTTCTGTCCTTGGAGAATAATAATATATACCGTTTATTTGAATTGCATTTTCTATCGGAGTGCGAAATGAATTGTTAATAGTTTCCATTACAGGATTTCGAAATTTTAATATGCCTCATTTTATCGGAGATCATTGGATCATGTAATGTTTGCATTGTAAACACTTACATGAAATGTTAATAATGACTTCTGGAGTAATTCCAATACAAGTTACTAAAGCATTATTGAACTTTATCGTCTTATATCCGTTATTTATTGTGTAGATATAGTGTAGCTCTTTCAATACATTTGAGAAAATTATTTTACAGGTAGCATTATGAACGTATAAATAAGGTTCTTACACAAGGAGTTTTATTGATTTTGCTGTGTATCTTCTACAATATCTTTCAAACATACTAATCAAAAAATTGCTAAATGTGGTATCAGTAGATCTTCATGTCACCAATATATTTTCATAATTTTGAATGCTTGTAATTTTCAGTTCATTACAATAATATATGTCTTGGTATCATGAGACTTTCTTCTATTATAAGCATATAAATACAATTGTACAAGGCATTATAGACAACATTCATTTAATGAGAAATCATTTGTCTTACAACATTTACTTTTAACTTCTCCTCAGTTGTTTTAAAACGTTTCGCGAATGTATTTTTACATACTACAATTTTCATTCGAGTTTCTATGCTAAAGTATATATTTTTGAGCTATTTGATAAAAATATTGACTTAGTATACACGTATATAAGCAAAAGGCAGTTGTTTAAAATACAATGCTTTGTTTTAAATATTTATTAAAATGTAGTGAAACATATTTTTTAAAAAAAAATATTGCAAAGGCGTCCGTTTTCAAACATATTTTATTGGTTTTCTCACTAGGATTGAGTTATCATAGAATATGTTAAGTTACATATTTACGATTTGAGTTGCTTTCTTTAATGTAGATAGCAATTTTTTCCCTAAACTTATAAGGATGTGTACCTGAGATTATTTCATATTATTTGCATATGTACTCCACCCATTTTTTTATTTTCTTAAAAAAATAACTTGGGTGAAAATAAGCTCGTCACAGTTATACATATCTCTGACTTATCGTAAAACCAATATAGAGATCGTAGCTCAGGGGTGGCCAATCCAAATGACCTCGCGGGCCCCTTTGGAAGAACTTTACAATCCCGCGGGTCGCATTTAAATATATATTTATATTAGATTTGGATCCAGAACAAACATTTGTTGGAGTGAAAATTTAAAACAGACTGATATATTATTACTGTTTTTCATATATACACACATTTACAGCATTATAGTAATGCAATGATCAAATAATGCTTAATTTATTTAATTAATGAGATATCTGTTTCTCACAATTCTTTCACTTGGTTTTTGCAAGTCGATCTCAATGCATGCATATCTGCGTATCACAAATGATGTTGCAGATATTCGTGCGTTAAGTTTGAGCACGATTTATATTTGATAAATTTTAATTTAGAAAAACGAGATTCGCAGTAACAGAAGCAACGTGATAAAATAATAACAGTTATGAAATTTATTTAAAAAAAAAACTCTTTAAACTAAAAGTATTGTACACAATTGTTGAATTTTGTAAAGTTGTATAGAGTCTCGCTGACCGCAATTGTTTTCAAGACGGGCCGCGGGTTAGTCACCCCTGTCCTAGATCAACTAAAATCTGGATTTATGAAGTTCGGTAATAATTATATACGAGCCAATTTTGAAGTTTGTCTCGATTTCAATTAGATTTCAGAAGAGTAAAAAAAGAAAAAAAAGCATGACAAGGAGAAATCACAACCTTCTAAAGGTTAAAATTCAAATTTCCAGGATTACCAAACATATATATAATAAATTAAATACCCTTTTCTTCAGTAAATACAAAATCCTTCTTGAGGAAGATTATTTTAATGAAACTAACACTAAAAATTTTAAATAAGCTTTTTATAAGTAAATTTAAATTATTAGTTTTGAAGAGTGTTGGATACCGTTACACCCTATACTAGTATATTATTGTCCTGCTGTTATACATAGCTAGGCATTTTTCTAAAAAAGTAATTTAAGGTATCCGACAAGGTTCGGAGGTAAATTTATCAAAAATTGATTTTCTGAATAATTTTATTGCTTTGAAGAATATAAATAGGCTTAAAAAGTCATAACTATCAAATAACTAACATATATCGCCCTTTTTTTGAAAAAAAAAATTCATTTTTTTGGAAATTTTCGCAAATTTTAAAGTTAAGAAAAACGTGATAAATAAAAATAAATTGCCAATTATGCAATTTTAACGTCATTGATACACTTTTAGATTCCTTTGAAGTGTCACAAACCTCAGGATAAAAAATAGTGTAAGAAATAAATTTTTATTAGCATTTAAATTTGATGGTCATGATTTTTCATCAAAATTGCTGCATGTTCTAAGGTAAAAATGACTGTAAAATGTGATTAAATGTAGGTGGCTTAAAACAAGTGGTTTGTTACACTCTGAAGAGCCCATAGTATATATGTTATAAATTTCATTGCATTTAATTGGATTATTTATAAGATATCCCGTTTTTCGAGCACAAATTATCCCAAAAAGTTCATTCGTCAAAAAACGAATTAAAAAATATTTTTATTAGTTATATAGATAAAGTAAATGCTATAAAAAGAACTTAAAAAACTGTCTAGTTTTATGTATTAGTACTTCTTTTTCAATAAATAATTTCTTTTCTCCGTAATGACCCAAACAACACCAAACATCAAACACCTAAAAAACACTTTTTCAACCTAGTCGGATACCTTAAGACGGTTGTAGCATTCCGCTGATTTTTTTCTAATACCTCTATTTCAACAAACACACACACACACACACACACACACATATATATATATATATATATATATATATATATATATATATATATATATATATATATATATATATATATATATATATATATATATATATAACTAAATCCCACCCCTTCTGTTTTAGTGCGTTATCTTTGTTAGCAAACTGTTCTAAAACTATTACCAAGAAGCAATTTAAGCCAATCTGGGATCACTGAGCAATGATTATGACGTAAAAATGTTCTGAAAGGCAGGCCTAGAAAGAAAAATATTCATGTTGTAGTACAAATATTTTTATCAAAATATTTATTATACGTCAATCTGAAGCAAAGCAAGTAAGAAACAGTTGTAAGAAGATATATTTGGGATGCAAAAACTCATAAATTATATCTTTTCTAGGGGATGTTATATTAAAAAGATTTGTCTCCTTTTTCCGTAAAGTTATATATACTGATAAAATCATCATCATTAGCATATGCATTTGATTTGTTGCACATATTATAATTTAAATACATGGTACGATTCCCATTAACTACTTAAAGCATAATGCATTTTTAAAACTTCGCCTGAACACTTTTTGAAGGCTGTATAAAAAATCACTTAAAAGGATAAATATATTAAAGTTTCTAGATAGCATACATATATTCATTGTCATAAAAAAATTGCACAAGAAGTAATTGTGGGATCGTAACGAGACTTCACATGAAGGTATATGGAGAAGTATATTCACATGATGAGAAATGCAGCGTGATTGTCTATTGTGTAATGCCATAAGAGGCCGTTGAACGTCGTTCTCCTTGGAGTATAAAATAGGTAAAAAACAGAGCTTGTTTTAGGGAGCTAAATATTTCGCAAAGTAAACGCTGAGGTAGATATGCCGTTACGCCACCATAATCAACATAATACTGACAATATGAGCAGCTGTCCGAGAGAGGAAGAATTATTGGAATGATAGAGGCTGGGAGGTCAGCTCGTCAAGTAGGCCGTTCTGTTTTGACTGTGAGTAGATGTTGGGACCAGTGGACAGAATGGACGTTATTCATTCGGAGACAAGGATCCAGATGCCCTCGACAGACCACTCATCGAAAAGACCATCACATCATTAGACATGCACGAGTAGAGCACACTGCCTCATTATCTGCTGTCCAGACACCGGTAGCATCTTCACTATGGACCCATGTGTCTTCTCGAACCATCATAAGGTGCCTGGCTGAAGGACATCTAGTATCGCGGTGCCTATACTTGTGCTGTCAATAAAACCACCCGCCGACGCATCCGTTCGGTATGGTGTTGCGCACTATGGGATTAACCAGCAACGAAATTTAACAAGTTCATCTTCAGCAATGAATCTAGATTCAATTTGAGCAGTGAATACAAAAGTGTACGGGTGTAGAGGCCACGTGGTGAAGGCCTCAATCCTGCTATGAATTTGCATCGACACACCTCGCCCACAGCTGGCGTGATGATGAGGCGCTGCTTTTCTTACGATACACGGTCACCCTTAATATTGATCCATGACACATTGACAGACCAGGGGTACGCCCATGGCATCCTTCAGCCACATGTATTGTCACTCATGACAGGGTTCCCAGGAGCCATTTCTGAACAAGGCAATGCTCAGCCACAGACGGCAAAAATGTCTCAAGACTGCCTCCATCACATTACTACCCTTCACTGGCCTTCTTGATCCCCAGAATTATCAAAAATCCAGCATATCTGATATTATTTGGGACGGCAAGTTGGGCAGCATAAAAGTTTGGTCGAACTAGAGCGCGTTTACAGCAACTGCGGAATGGGATATCTCAGAGCATCATATGGAACTTGTATGTCATAATGTCTACTCGTATCACATCATGTATTCGAGCTAGTGGGGAAAGTCCAACATAGTACTAAATCATCCCTTCTCATTTCTACTTTTTCTGCAATAAATTATGCTTTTTCTTTAATTTTCTAATCACTTACTTATATCAAAGTAGTATTTACATATCTAAAACTTTGAGGATTTTTTCTTGGAGCGTAAATTTATATATATATATATATATATATATATATATATATATATATATATATATATATATATATATATATGATTTACTTGCAGGTTATGGCATACCCAAAGAGGCTGTATTCAAAAATATATAATTAGAATTTCCCTACAAGCTAAATTCCGTCAAAGGATATGACCTTATAATCATCTACACCAGAATGCATGCATTTTCCGAAAAAGGTTTAGATGGAGTCTTTAAAATCGTTAGGCGGTGATTATGACATACCCTGCTCAAGAAGTGCCAGGTTAAGGAACATTTCAGGCTAATCATTGCTTAAATATCAGCATTAGCAATTTTCATAGACATTTCAGCTTCTGTCACAAAAGTACGAAGTAAATGTATTTATTTTAATCAGAATTAAATTTTGAATGAAATGTTAGCGTTCAAATTAGTACAAAATTTCTTATCAGCAGAAAAAACATGTATCAATAATTTGTAAAACATATGCAAATATTGTATTTATTTTACATGATTTTTTTCCCCTAAAAGTAGTAAATGCTTTATACTATGTATATATAAAAATAAGAGAATGAGAGAGAGTTTTTACAGAACAACCAGTAGTTGGAACATAAATCAGAAGTGGAATCATCCATCAAATAGAACAAACATTCAGCATAACAAAGTAATGAAACAAAGTTAAGAATTTGTACAACACAAATGTGAAAAACAGAAAATATGCTTTTCTGCATAATTTATTTCCAGAAACATTCTTGAAAGATCTGCTGCATTTTTTTCACTACAAGTAAAAATTTCTGGTATAGACATATCAATCTTAAAACTTGTTATTTGGTTGAAAGTTAAGAAACGATTGAAAATGGAGATGTGTTTGTTTGATATAGCATAGCTTCTTCCGTCCATTGAAATTTATAAAAATCAACCAGAATTTAAAAAAAGACTAATTAAAATATCGAATATTAAACAAAGAAAATAAACAGTATTCAGCAAAAAAAAATGAAGATGAAACATACGAAATAAGAGCTATTAGAACTTTAAATAAAATTACAAAATTCAAAATTGCCACTCAATGTAAATATTTCAAAAATTGTTCGAACTAACAGTGACTTGCTAATAGGACATATTATAAATTAATCTTTGAAAAAGTATGCTTTTGTATATAATTTAATAATGAAAAACTATCAACTGAGACACTTCCAATTTCGTTCTCATTTGTGTTGCTTTATATGAACCTCCTTATATTCTTTTTTTATCGCTGAAATAAAATAAATGCAGTTTTAGAAACTTTTATAAATTGACAAAAAAATGTGAATTTCATTAAAAAAATTGTTTTAGAAACCGTGACAATCAGATAACATAATTCTTCGAAATATTCTTCACAATCAGTTTATAAAAACCTTTTTAAAGTGGATAATGGAAATCAATTTTTATGCTATGAATTAAAATATTTTAAATAAAAAGTATGTTTCTAATTAAAATATCTTTTTCATATTAAAATCTATATTTCTGAAAGAATGTAAGTAAGAGATTACGGCGATTAAGTAATTATTAGTTATTCCATTTTTAAGAAAATGTTTCTTTTTATGACAGATTATAGGTAAAATTATTATACTTTTAAAAAAAATAATACTCTAATTAATATGACTTAATTAATTTTCATTAAAAAGCATTTATGTTATAAAACCTTTTAAATGCCATTTATTCAAATTTGTTTTGATTCCTGCCTTTTGAAAAGGTTTGGACATTTATTTTTTGTAGTTATATGTTACTTTTTTTTAAATTATTATTTTCCATTTTCAATTTATTGTTTATAAGAAATATTACTTTATTTGTATATTTGCGTACTTTATATTGTAATGCTATAATTGCAATGAATCATAATTTTCTCAAAGCCGTATTTATTTTTATATGACTTTTGTTATTCCATCATTAAGAGCTTGTATATTTTGTCACCAATAGGGAATTCCTGTTTCTTGTTGTTTTTTTTGTATTTTGTCATAGTTTTATAACGTTATTTGTAATTTATATACCTATTATGCGCTATGTCTTTAAATTATTAGAATTATGGCATCCTTGCACTTTGTTACTTTTTCCTTTAAAAACATTTTCATTTTATTTTGCTCTCGCTTTTTTATTAACTGCTATTAAAAGTTCCGTTATCATGAATCTTTTTTCTTTTTAAAAGTAATCACAAAAATAATACTGTGATTTATTCGTATAATCATAATATTGGTTTAAAATTGTAAGCATCCTATTAAATGAATCAATAATATAACATTTGTTTTTATAAAAAGTTAATTATAATATTTTTAAGTTAATAATTAGAAAAAGAAAGAAAAAATATATATATGCTGCTGATAACCGCAAGATGTTAGTCATTTTTATTATACTGCGTGATAATTTACAATTTCTGCAGAAATTTATTTTTTCCTTATTTAAAAGTTTAATAATTTATCTGCATTCTCAAAAGATGTTTTATGATGTTATAGTTCTTCAACATGAGCAATATTTTATGCTTGTATTTGACACGTTGCCCGATATTTTTATAATTTATTTCTTAGAAAATGTTTATCTGAAATGTCTGTAAGAAAAATGCGTTTGTGTGTGCGGTATATTAAAATGCAATAAATAGTTTAACTTTTCTTGAAAATTAGCACAATGTAAGATTATTTAAAGGAATTTAAAATATAAGGTGATATAAGTATAAAAATATATTTATTATCTGGAGTACATGCTATTTTAATTTTTTAAGTTAATTTTACATATTTTCCACCGATTCTACACACGACAACAAACTTTTCCTCAATTCATATGCTTTCACATTAATTATGATTTAAAATATGTAATTTAAGTACATCTTTTTTTTCATGAATTATTTTGTATTTATTATGTTGGTACAAATTTAATATTTGTACAATTGGTGTACATATTAAATTGATAAACCAGTAATTATGGTCTTATACTCATGGGGTGGCCGCGGTAGCCGAGTGGTATAGGTATCGGACCGTGGCTTGCCTTGTCACGAGTTCGAGCCCAGTACCATTAAAGACCCGCCGTGTAGGGCAGCGATGCACGTTAAATCTGTCGAGAGCTGAAACGTCCTCCCGTTGGTGTGGTGTGGTAGTTAGGAGAGGAGGGTGCCAGCTCAGGTGTCGTCCACGTCACTTGACCATGGTTCAAAATTACGTGGTCCGTCGCCAAAAGCCCTCGTGTAGCTAAACAGTGCGACGTTAATCATAAATCACAAATCAAACTATACTCATGGGCGGAGATGTTTCGAGTTCAAACCCTAGTTCTACTGAGGATACGCCACGTAGAGGAGGTGATACACGCTAAATCTGTCGAGGGTCAATGTTCTCCCGTTGGCATGACCGGGAAGTAAAGAAGAGGAGAGGTAATTAGTTCATTATCCACCCCCTGGACACTTGCCCTGGTCTCAAGCAATATCCACCGACAATTACCCTTATGCTGTAACAATGTGCGATGTAAACTAAAACTAAATGCATCATGTAAAAATAATTAATTCATATTCTATTATTTTATTTTTACGATATTTTTTTTCATTTATTTTTGCTTATTTCTAAAAGTTAAGAAACTATCTTAAATATGCTGATGACTTAAATTGTTAGGCCAATCGGTTGAATCTTGGTCTTAATTTTTATTGTACAGAAAAAACAAAAATAAAATAATACTTAACTCATAAAATTCACATTTTTTTTGTCATTAGTAATATAAAATGTCTTAAATGTTGTAAAACCAATTAAATACAAAAATTTTTGGATGCTGGTAGGATCAATCCAAACAACAATAGAAACATGACATTGATTTTTCGCACTGTCCATGATGTTTGCAATGAGTTACCTGGTATGTAATGCAAATTAATCACGCAATACCGTTTCTATCGTTATAAGGTATTTTCGGATGTATTTGTAGAGTGTAGCACTTATTTTATTTAGTATATTTTAATAACTTAGCAACTATTATAAAGATTTTTTTTCCTTAAAATTTTATAATATAATATTAATATCAAAAATCACCGTTATTTACTTTTGGCACAACTTAGTTATTATTTTTCATTATGTAATGCTTACAAAGCATTAACATAAGACTCTAAATATATATTTATTGAATATAACAAATATTTTGATATTATGTAGATAATTGAAATGCTTTAATAATTTTCGTATTACATCTTTTTCTAAAATTCACATAAGTAAATAATGGCAACCAATGTAACGCTCAAAAACGAATGCGTAAAGTTGATAAATATATATTCCAACTCAAACTTCAAATATCTCAACCTTTTTTTCCTACATAGGATACATATATTAATCACCATAAAACATTATATTACCTTGATCCAGTGTATAATTCATTCTTCAAACAAAATACTTCATTTTCCCATTTAAGTTACAAAATACTTTAAAACTCATTAAGCATCATTGTGGATAAAACTGAGGGAACTTAAGGTATAAAAAAATGTGTTTTTTTCTCTTTAACCAACAGAGTAATGTCTGTCATAATTTTCTAGGTTTATTGTAGAGCAAAAGCATTACATTCTTTCTCACTATATACTTCATGTATTCAAAATATTGCAAATAATAACTTATCCAAATGGAAATTCTATAAAATAAAGCATGCGTAATAATATTAGAAAGACAAATTTATTGTTATATAGAGCATTTTTCAATGTGAATTATTATTTTATATGAATACATTTAGTCTTTATAGCTCAAAATTTGTAAAGCATAAATAAACACCAATCTGACGCAGTACCAGACCAATAAATCCACACACTCCTGCTGGTGGTTAAACGGCTATTTACCGATATGCGCAAAGTAATGAAATAATTTTTCAGCAGCATTCTTTGAGTTTTGGACATCATAAGAAATGTTGATGAAAAAATTGAACAATTTATGACTATAGATAATTTCTGAAAATAAATAGAAGAGTTACGGATTGATAGTAATAGTATAGTATAGTGTAAAAAAAATAAATAATTAGTACTTGGATGTGTAATGCCTTTACCTTACTCTGAATTATATATAGATTTAATTTTTACTTTAAAATTGTACTATTCACAAGCAACGCCATCCCTTACGTTATAATGGTGGTTCAAAGGAAACTTGGTGAAAAAATAGCGATAGAACAAAGCTGCCGTCATTTTTGATGATCAAGTTGGTGACTTAACGATCACGTTGGTGACCATTTTTGTTGAGTTCCGGACCTTCTGCCTTCTTCTAAAATTTACTAGAGAAACCCACTAATTCCAAGATCTATAACGCAAGCGGGTTTTTCTCGAATTATTCGAGAGGAATATAAATTGAGAGATGCTGGCCCAAAGTAATCCAGTCTGGCATTGACTAGCGATCAGTTAGGAATGCTTTGACTGTTAAAGCGATTAATGATTACTGCGGCTGTTAAACGAGTGATCGCTTGTGAATAATATTTTTATTCGTGTATTTTAGACACCTATAATTGTGTCTGCGTGCTGTTGAAGGTGTGGAAACCTTCTGAGATTTATTTTGAGAATATTGCTGCTGAATCATGTATTTAAAGGATTGGATTTATTATAATAAATTCTCATTGCTCTTAAAGAACTGTCTTGTTCTTTGCGACTGATTTGCATAAAATCATCTAACCCCGATCAAAGCAACACTACTTATCTGTGCCGTTTGTTTTAAAATAAACTGACCATTTTAATGTTCACAAATTTGTACAAAACATTTTCCATTTTATTGTTTATAAGCTGCAATTCTAGAGATGGTGTGTATGTGTGAGTATTCTAAATTTCTACATTAGTTCATTAGTTCCACCTTAAAAAATATTTCATTTATTTATCTAAAACTTAACTCTAAACCCTAAAATATACTTCACATAGTTCTTATGAATAACCTTTATGAATTTAGGTTAATCTATTATAAACTCAATTACTTATACTTTTTTTTTACAAAAGACTTGCCAAACCTCAAACTAAGAAATCTTCAGTATAAATACTGGTTCCTGGAACAACAATTTTATCTTTGTCATTATTTCGCAACCCATAAAAATAAATTATGTCAAAGATCAAGAAAGAAAATAATCTTTTAAATAAATTGATATATTAGGAAGAAATTTAAAGTTTTAAAGAAAAAAAAAATTTTTTCACAAAGCAGAATTTAAAGAAAATAATAAAAAAAGTTTGTATTTACGAAGCCCATGAATTATTAGCGTTCCGCTGACACTTCAAACCCACCCAATATATTTCCAAAACTGATAAAATATTTCCCATTACACACGAGGCTTCGCAACCATTCCCGCCCTTTTGTCGCTTGCAGTCACGCTTACTTACTTTTCTTATTACCAAAGTGTCATCGTAGAAAAGTTATTATTTGTCAAGACACGATTTTTATTTCGTTTAAGTTCAATATTTTCTTACAACACGTTGCATGTTTTTTTCTCCTCGTGTCTTGCTGTTAACGTGATAATGTGTTATAGTTTGCCACTTTTTAGCTTTTCCTATCTTCTTTTCAAAAAATTTGCGAGGAAAAAATTATAGGGTACATCCAGTTTTCGAAAACGCAACGATACGTCTTTTTTTCCCCTCTTAGTAATTTTATATTTTAGAGAAAGAACATATATGGATGAGTGTGGATGATATTGAAGAAAACATTGGTTATATTTTTTTTTCCTTTACAAACACGAGAAAAAAACAGTTGTGGTATTTCTTTCAACTTATAAAAATTTCAGTGGTTGGTTCTTTGCAGCTTGTAGTTTTAGTATTGCTATCCTCAAATCTACAAAGATTGCATTCCCTCATCCATCCATCATTTTGCGTCTTCTTTATTTCGGTCTGTCCCTTTTATTTTCTTTATTGTCAACTTAAGGTACATCAAAACCGGTGTCATATAAATAAAAAGCACTTCTTTTAGCTATTTCATGACGAGCAGTTCTAAAGTGAATTTTAAAAATATGTATAGAACTTCTTCAAAGTATTTTGTTATACATTATTATATTTAAATTATTCATTCTTAAATAATTCTCCTTTCAAGCTAAAACAGCAAACTACTATTTTCTAACCATAACTAGTTAGACGGTGTAAAAAATAGAGTTATTAGATATTTTTAAGTGTGATAAAATATTAAAATACTGAAAAATACTTTATGTAAGTATTAATCCATTTTTTATGAAATACAGAGTGCTAGTTATATGAAATGATAGTAAGAACAAATAAAAATACTAATTCTAGAAATTAATACTTTCATATGGACTTTAGGAGGTTATTTTGAATTCCTGTAGTTTAATGTGACTAATTTAGCATGAAAAACACATGTAATTCATAATTATATCCAATCAGTTGTCTGTGGACGTTTTCAAAACAAATGAATCATACAAAATAAATTTTAGATAGATTAAAATGCTATTATATTAATAAATAATATTCTAATATTTTTGTGTAATGTAAAGCTCAATAATTTTTAAAATATATTTTATTCAGAAAATGGTTTCTAATTTAAATTTTATTCTAAACATAAACGAAAACAACGCCAGAAATCAGAATAACCTTTATTTTTTTCTTTCAAAATATGATTTATTATTATAGTTGATATATTTGAATTGCATAGAACAATAACTGTTTAATGGATATATATATATATATATACATATATATATTCAAAGCTAATTTTACATTTTGAATGACCCAATTCCTTTTTTAAAATTACTACTCTCTCTCACTAGCAATTATATTTAAAAAAAAAATATCATAAATTATATTTATATGCGGATACTTATCAGCTTCTATATTAGAAATTTATTTTCCGAATTATGTTCTATCACGTAAACTAAAATAATAACGCAAACACTGGAAAATGCAAAATACCTGCAGAGTATTACTGTAATTCCATTGATAACTATTTGCAATAAACCAGATGCATAACCCTACACTAGTACTTATATTGATCCTGATATATCCTTCCATTTACAGTTTCACATTTTCTAGCTGAAAGGTAGGTATTATTCTATAAAACCTCCTCTTACATTTATATTTTATAACATCAAGCAAACTTGAATTTTGTATGAACCTTTGAATAAAAAATCAAAGCATGTCTGTTTATCTGTCTCATCTTATCTTAGCTAAAGGCAGGCGCAAATATTTTCCACTAGCCCTTGCCATCATTGAAAAAGATATCGATGTAGTACTTATTATGGTAAGAGTTTCTTCAGGATCCCATTCATATTTTCTACAAAGATCTTTTTTGATGAAAGAGCTTTTGAATGAATAATACTTTCCTATTTTGAAAAAAAAATGTTTGCCATGACTTGTGATTATATATATTTTTCTTAACATGTATACAAAAGTATTTTTAACGTATCTAAAATATGGAGATCATTAACTTAAATATTTTTTAAAGATACCTAATTTGCACCTAATATTTTAAAAAACCTTATAATAATTTAACTTTCTTCAAAGAGAAGAAAAAGTAATGCATCAATCCATTGCATAGCAATTGCATTCATTTCATGGGCTTATTTTATACATTAACCCTCTAACGGGATAGCACGGAAAATTCCGTCAGTGTAAAGATGCTTCAAAAATGGACAGCACGGATTTTTCTGCCTTCAAGTAACGTTTTCAAAAGCGGATTAGCCGCACTTTTCTGAAATCCTTTCCCCCTTTTAAAGGTTTAACATTTTGAAAGATAATTGGGGACGGTGGAAGCAACACAGCAGGACACTGAGGGGAAGTTTTATGGCTCGCAGGAAACCCCGTGTTTTGTCCCTGGGGCAATCGTAAAAAATCGAGGGGAAATTTCTTTAGACCTCAGGAAGTGTTTACTTGTTACCTCGTATTTTAAAAGTTTTGAAAAGTCCCAACGCATAAGTAAAATATGTTACAATTCCCTTTTGGTTTCATATTAATTTGAAACTGTAACAAGTTGGGGCGTGTCAGTGCAATCTGCTATTTTATATAGTTAGACAAATTATCTTTTTTTAAATATATTCTTTCGCTTCATTTTTCTTAATTTGATCAAAGCTTTCAGTTTTGGAAACATGATTATTTTATTATAAGATACCGAAAAAATTAATAAAACACCAAACTCTTTAAAATTTGAAACCTTTTCAATTTCCCAACCACTAAAAATGAATATATTTCAACTTCATCAAATCATTTGAAACATTTTCTTACACTTTGATAAAAATAATAGCGAAAAAAAAACTAATTAAGATTTATTAGTTTTTTTTTTTTTTTTTTTTTTTAGATTTCAAAGCCCAAGTGTTCAAGGAAGTTGAAGTACAGTGCATAGTTATATATTGTTAAAATACACCGAATTATAATTGAATTTTAAGTGCTTGAACTTCAGTTTACATCAAAGAGAACATGAATGAAGATTTTCACACATTTTTTTCATAACTTGAATGTTTCAATAAATGGTAATCAAAAATATACGGAAACATTTACAGTAGACATTTATGCATATAAATAAACATAAAAATCAATTTTTAATTCGAGCTATTCAAAAAAATTCGAATTATTGTACAAAAATATCTATTTATACAAAATACCTCAACATTTACCCTTTTTAAAGGCAAACTGAATAAGTAATTAATATCTGGATATTTTTTGAAATATCGACCTATAAAGTAGAAATTTTATGTTAGAAATTAAATTTGAAATTTCAAAAAAAAAAATGTATCCGGCAGTTAAAAATTATTTTCCATAAGTTCTAGCAATTCTTTGAGTATAATATAAATTTCAAATTTTTTATTATATAGCTTCTTTAGTATTTTTTAATGTATTTCAAAACTTTCACACAATTTAGTAGAAAACTGCATGCTAAGAGCAAAAAATATACTAAAATATTGATGACTATACAATAAAGTTTTACATAGAAGCAAAACTGCGAAGCTAAACCGTAGGAATGAAAAATTTTGAGTATATCTGAAGTAGTTTTCGAAATATTTATTTTAAATTTCAGAAAATGTGTGTGCGTTATGTTATAATTAATATTAATTAAATGGTTAAAATAATATGTTAATATTAGTCATGTAATCGTTTGATGACACATTCATATACTAATAAAAATTATCATGGTCATTGATGCGAATGTCAAGAATTTTATGTAATTTTAAATTCACACATTAAAATATTGATGTAGAAAATATAAAACGACCATCTAAAATACATGAAAAATGCAGTCTGCTATAAAATGATCTTGACAAACAAAATCCGGCATTTTCACTTACTATGGCAGAGCCGGCTTAGTCAGGGGCGATCTGGAAAAATAGAGAGAGAACCGCGGTTTTGATGGATGCCGCTCTAGCTTTTAAAGTTCCCAGGAAAAATTATATATATATACATTACAAATGCAAAAATAAATCTTGTAATTTTCCATACATTTTTTTATAACAACGAATTGTGGAATTGGCTTCCAATACATTGCTATGTTTGACAATATCTAAGGTAAGCAACCCTACTTTAGATAGATTTGTACTACTTTTTCGTAACCGTATTCCTTTTAAAATAATTTCGTGCAGCCGAAATACACCTTTTGCACCCTTAAAAATCTATGTAAACTATAACGATTAATTTTAATTTTTGCAACTTGTGAAATGTTCATAATTAACCATTTCCGTCTAAACAGTTTACATGAAAAAAAAAAGTTTGGACTCCCTCATTTATTAGGGATTTATATAAGATTCTAACATTAAATTTATTTTTCACAGAATAGGATCGAGTGGTAGTGTATAGTGCTTCCACACCACAGGTCTGGGGTTCTATGAACGGGCTACGCAAGGTCGACTCTGCCTTTCATCCCCGCTACATTGTGTCGATAAATGAGTACCAAGCTTGCTTCGGGTCTTAAACACTGAAGGTCTCTCTTCAGACAGACCACCAAATCGGGACATCTTTTCATGCACCTCAGCGTCCAATGGTCACGTGTATTATAATGGACACAGTATTTCCTGGCCCTCATGGGTTGTTGTGCTTCTGAGTTTGAGTCTTAAGTTTGAGGATTACCTCACTTTGGGGATACCCCTTAGATAAACATGTATTTCCACTCATTTGCAATTAAACATTTTTCTTTCAATTACGTTTATTTTAGAAGGAACTTTGATTTTTCAAATGTATTTGCTTAATAACATGCATATTTGTGTATTATATTAAACATTTGATCAATCCAAAATTACATGTTTTTATCTCCTCTAAAATATTTTAGGATTTTACAATTCATCTTACAATCCATATACGTTTTATAGTAGTATATTTAAAAATGAGATAAAGACATTTTTACGACTGTGTGAGCTTTTATGACTCGTTTATAAATATAAAAAATTGCATTCAGCTACAGTTTTTAAAATGTACTGAAATAAGTGGAGAAATAGGATATTTACATATTATGAATATTTTTGACTGCAGTAAGATATATTTATATTTCAGTTTCTTTACAATTTGAATAGAAGTTGTAAGCTATTTTGCGAATAGTTTGATATTGAGTATAAACCCATAGGCTGTTTAATATTGTAAAGTGTTTTACTTTGATACCAGAACACATTAAAAAGGCTCATTTGCAGTTATATGATCAGCTTCAGTGATATTTAAATTTTCAAAATTAGTCTACACGTACGAAAACATTCTTTCACAACCGCACAACACATCTCATACTATATCTTCCCTACAGCAGGAAATATTTCTGTATACTGAAAAATTAAATACAGGATACATTTTCAAGTGTTAATTTTGTTTTTAAAATTTGGTATGAATACATTGTGGAACTGTCGGTTAACTTCACTGAACAAAATTGTTTTAAGTGTACTGTTTTGAAAGACAAAATTAATTAGGGAGAACTTTTTTCACAATAGAATTTGTAATGACAGAATTGTGTGAAAATGTAGTTATCGATGTGTGACATTTTTCCTTGTAATAAAAGAAACAGAAAGATAAGAAAATTAACTTGAGTAGAAAATGGTTTAAAAGTACTGTCATGCGCATTTGAAGAAGTATATCCCCCATTTTTAAATTAAAAATTATTGACTGAATGTGTGTTATGTCCATCACAAATGCCGATGTAAAAAAGATATTTTTATTTAATACAAGGAGTTCGAAAAGGAGAGCACTAGGAATGAAAATTTAGATGTTTTCCGAAAAATATTCAGTTAACATAAAAATATCATTTATATGATTTAAATTTAAATAAATTAAAAGTATTGAAATCAGTTTTTATGTTATTTTAAATTAAAAATATAATTGAATAGAGAAAGATCTGTTTTATTTCATAAATATGCACCATTTATTGTCTTATTGTTTAAAAAAAAGATAGGGCCTTTATACTCTTTTTACCTCATAACTTTTTTTTTAAAAACAGGAAAGTGAGCGCGTTTTCTTACTCTCATATTCAAAAATGAATACAGGATGCTTTTGTCTGGTTCAAATCGCAATACCAAAATATATATTTTTTTAATTTTTAAAAAGTGACAGAAAAATAAATTTTTTTTGAAGAAAATACAACTATTTTTCAACTTTTAACACGCCATTTATTTCATGTTTTTTTTACCCTACATTTTGTTTTAATTTTACTGTGACTGAATCTATCGGGAAAACGACAGAGTAGAACTACGGTTTTCATAGAAGATTGCCCAAGACAACTTAACAGCTAGCTGTAAACGATTGCTATCCTGGTTCTCACGCTGAAAGTCAAAGACGCCGAACTAAGTCATAAAATTGTCCCCTTTCGACCTCCCAAGTTTTAAAAGGGATAAAGAATTGAAGTATGCTGCATTTTTGAAGGGAATAGGAAAATAAGAGTGAAATGCTTTCGGAATAACTTTTCAGGAGGAAGGTATCCACTTAGAGGGTTAAATAATATTTATCATATTAATGACATATTATCACTTTTGTAGACTAATAATTTAAGCAGCAAATGTGCATTATTTCCAATTTAGCACATAATAATCAATTTTAAAACACTACATTTCTCAAATCAGTTAAAATTAATTTGCAATACTTTTTTTTATATATTAGTTTTATTTTACAGAAACAATTGATTATTCAAACTATTATTCATAGTTGTCTGTTTTATGCAAGTAAGAATATAAGAGAGACACTTAAATTTAGAAGTTTGACTAATGCTAATGTATAAAACATTACTTTATAAATAATACTTCAGGATTTCATCGGAATAAAAATTCATTAAAGCTGTAACAATCCACTGTAACTGTTACCAAAAAATATACTCTGTACAAAGTTATGTAACAAGCAGTCTCTTCCTTTCAGATCTCCAAATAATGACACTATAATTTGGTCTCCTATTGTATTCATGTTAATTCAGGAACAATTATGCATTTAATTATGCATGCGTTTGCTGTTGTATTTTTTGTATTGCCTGTGTCGATAAAATTTAGTAACAAAATTCGAAAGAAGTCCTCATCATTGCCTAAAATAATACTTGATTTGAAATTTGTTTTTTATAATATATTATCTTTTCAACTCTAAGCCATCATTATACACATAAACCAATTACTTTAATTTCTAAGTAAAGAAATACAAATGAATTATATTTAAGATGAATGTTTCCCCCTCAATAATTATTTCATGATATTATAATGTAGTAGCCAAATCCACAATAAGTATTTGTTATCGTTGCAATTATGAGGGAGTGAGTGAAAACTAACGTCTCACTTTTCAGCTACTCCTGGGCTTTTGACAACGGGCCTTGTAAATTTGAACATTGGTCAAGGATGAGGATGACACTTGAGCTGGCCCTCCCTTCTCCTAACTACCACGCGTTTGAGCGGACATTTGAGACATCGACAGGTTTATCGTACAATGCTCCCCTACGCGGTGGGCTTGAATTCATGACACCCCGGCCATGACTTCGTTAGGTTGACTACAAGTCTACTGTGGCCCTGTTACAATTATAAATTTTTATATCCAGCTTGTAAGTTAAGTTTTGTGCGGCACAATAGTGTCGCAATACTTCTAAATTAATTAATTTATATTTATAAACTCCAATTAGATTACTCGTAACATAGTGATTATATATATCATACACTCAAATTATTCAAATTAGCATGATATTAGGTAATCACAATTAAAAATATAAAATGAAACTTTAATAGAAATAATGCAATTTATATATTTGAAAGGTCATTTAAGAAAGTAATTATATGTTTAAAAGAATGGGAGAAAAACAATTATATATTTGTTTTCTTTACCTACACATACACATGCATAGAGTATATTTTCACTGTAATTTCACAACACTGTTCAAATTATTTGCCAATTCAGCATTGGATTAGAGGAAAAATAACAATTTGAGTTGAAAATATCTGGTTTTGATAAGAAAACTTTACATAAATATCTTTCATGAAGGCCTATGCAAGCAAATAGAAAAGTAATGCAACTTGTAGTTTTGAAGGATAGTCTCTAAATAAGAACAGAACAGCATGCAGAAAAATATCACATAGTAAAAATATTTATAAAGTTCCATTATGATTATCATTAGCAAGAGAACAGTGAAAAACTTGTTGATATCTTACAAAATTATTTGGAAGTTAAATAGTTTGGTAAAAATGCATATTCAAGTGTAAGTAATTTATTTTATAAACAAAGATATTTATTTTGTGGAAACAAGTGAAATAAAGGATTAGTGTATACAACTTGCTTAATCTTAACTTTATTAAGAGAGAAAATAAAACACATTTTATTAGAGTTGCATGCTTTTTATTATTATTTTATTTATTTTATAAATACATTATTTAGTAAATTGGGCAAATTCAGAGAGTATCGCGTTAGACATCCAATAAAGGTTATAATACATATGTATGTTGATTGATTACAACCGATTTGACAAAACCTTCAAAAATAATTTTTTTATTTAGACCATATTTGAATCCTATAAGCTTAAAAGAAGTTCAGGAAAAATTTTATTATTTATCCGACTTTATTTTATTTATGTATATATCTTATTAGGTATTTGAAAAAAGATAATAAATCTCTCTCTTTATTAGACTCTTTATTATGACCGATATATTTGTATCGAAGCCAAAATGGTGTTTAAATCCGAAAAAAGATATTTGAATTGTACCACATAATTGTGTGTACTTAAATTATTCTTTGTTTTCTGTTAAAATTTCTCCTGCTAAGCTTCTATAAACATTCTTATTATTTTCTTCTACATAGTACACATAATTAGTATGAAAGGAACACTAAATATTTTCTCTTAAAATGCATCTAAAACGTTCAAGTTACAGCTAATGTTGCATAAATGTGTAATTAAACAACAAAAATGTATTTGATGCATTTTACTCTAATATTAAAATAATTATAACAGTTGTAAAATCCCTTCTTAGTCTGGTATATGCATTTATACAGCAAAGCGAAATAAAATAGCTACACATTTTCAAGTAATAGAAAAGTTTCTGCAGAGAAAATAGCTCCATTTTTACAATAAAAAATAATATGAGTAGTCAAATGTAATTTATTTAAATATCAAGTTTGGGAATGAAGTAGAAATATCTATACTTATTTTATTCAAAGAAAAACAAATATGAGAATAAATATGATGTTCGGGATAAAATTTAACCTCGGTTAGAAAAGAAAAAGCATTTTGTAATCGTAGTTTAAAAGGAATTGGAACATATTTATAATATATGTCTTCGTTTAAAAAAATGAAAGACAAAAATAGTCAGCATTAATTTCTTTATCATGTAATAAGTTAAAAAATTTAAGATGCTTTTGTATTTAAAAGTATTTAATTTTAGTAATGTTTTGATACTTAGTACTAATGTATACATAACTTATATATATATATATATATATATATATATATATATATATATATATATATATATATATATATATATATATATGTATATATATATAGATATATATAATACGTATATATATACATATATATATATAGATATATATATATGTATATATATATAGATATATATATATATACGTATATACATATATATATATAGATATATATATATATGTATATATATATAGATATATATATACATATATATATATACATATATATATAGATATATATATTCATATATATATATATATACATATATATATATATACATATATATATATATATATACATATATATACATATATATATATATATATATATATATATATATATATATATATATATATATATATATATATATATATATATTATATATATATATATATATATATATATATATATATATATATATATATATATATATATATATATATATATATATATATATATATATATATATATATATATATATATATATATATATATATATATATATATATATATAAATCGATGTAATGGGGATGCATGTAATTTATTTTGTATGTATTTTTATTAATATTAATATATTATACAATTACTTTACATAATTATTAATATATATGTGTGTGTCAAGTCATCAGAATGATTTATACTACACATTTATTTTACAATTTCGTAAGTACAGCAAATTTTGATAATCAATTTTTTATTATTACTGAACATTAAAAAATACCAAAAGTGATTAAAGGTTGTTCTAATTTGTAATATAAAGTAACAAATATTTGAAATGTACAAATAATCAATTTACAGCAATTTATTCAAAGCTGAAAATCTCTAATTACAGTGCGTGGTATTCCTGAGAGAAAATCCTCCATTATTAAAGTTGAAAATGTATCGAAATGTATTTGCATTCTAAGTTTATTCAATACAATTGAGTCAACTTTCTTCACACATTAAAGGTCATTTGCCATTCGCAAAGCAAAAGAGGAGGCTCTTTTCACCCAACATTTTTCCTTAGTTGTGCCTCTAATCGTTACATACTTCGATTTTCTACAAAATTTTGACAAACGGAAAGGTTAGTAAATGATAGCAGTGAAATATTTCCTCACCTTTCGAAGTAATTCGGTGAAGGTTTCACAAATGCACTTAGATTAAAATAATTGTTCATTCTGTGAGCACGGTGAACACACATTTCTGCATACGTAAGCATTTCCTACATGAACATAGAGAGTTTCAGAGCCTGAGTCTGTAATTGATGATGTATCGGCTCTTAACAACTCTAAATCCTTGCGGCATTCAGCGTGTGAGAGAATACTAAATTTTGACGTTACGTGTTGCTCTCGCTCGAAATCTATCACCTTGAAGATTAATATGCTGAGAATTTGCTGCCAAACAAATTGCCTCTTGAGGTAAATCATTAAAGGATTCTTTAATAAGTGAATATATTAAGAGAGAAATTTCTTAAAGTGCCTTTGAAGATTCAACCAGCATGTAGATTAGAAATTCAGCGTAGAATATGAGTATTTTATAATAATTTGTTTTTAATCTGTGATTTTGTAACATATTGATGTATTGTATCATTTTTTTTTTTTTAAAAAAAGATTTGATTTTGCATGGTATCTCTATCTCGAAGGATCATCAGAGATTTAGCTTCTTAAAAACATATTGGGGGAATTAATTTTGAAATTTCTCAAAAATTTATTATTTACAGGTGAGGAAGTTGCATTAATTTTGTTCATTAATTTTAAGCTGGAATTTTTTGGAAAGATATAAAATTGCCAGGAAAGTATTTGATTGATAACTGCTCAAAATAAATAGTAATTAGATTTTTCTTTTTATTTGAAAAAAATATATATATATTACAAGATAGGTAAAAACTGAGAAAAAAATAAGACTTTATAGATTGCAGAACTTGAGAAACTTGAGTATTTATATTTACATGAGGTAGAAGAATTTGGAAGAAAAATGTATTTGATTTATTCAGAAACATTAACTAATTTATGATCATTACATCCAATGATGCTTCAAAGTGTTTATATGCTTTTAATATTTTCTTTCATTCTCTCTGCTTTTAATGTATGAATGTTTTTTAAAGTTGTACTTTCATAAAATGAAAAACTGTACGTGTAAAAAATATTATTGCAATCTGTTAAGTGTGACTGTAGCCAACTTTTTTATTTTAAATTCAAAATCCCATACTTAAAATAAATATGTTTTATTAATTCTAATGTAGTGTTATACTTGATAAGTATAATTGTTTGCCATTTAGATACATACTGAAGAAAAAAAACAATAAATATTTTTATATTAACAAAAATGATTAATATTATGTTTTTGTTTTATATCTTATTTATTTTCCTCCTTTTGTATACAAATTTCCATGAGTTGATTGTGTGTAATGGCAAGTAAAGTGTTTTGAAATGTGAAAACCTTACATGTGGCAGTTAAATATTCTGGGCTGCTAAATTAAAAGGATTATATATAATCAATTACAATTATCAAAGAGATTAAATACTTTTACAAGATTAAAATCAACTGTTGTGATTGAATATCGCATGATATTATGTTCATAGATATAATGATATGATATAAAATTGATAATTGAATGTTTTCTACAACACATGTTATGGGTTGACAGTTTACAACAGAAACGAAAAAATACTACTAGCGTTATGCTATTCTAAAAGATTATTGTTTTTATACAAGGGGGGGGCTCTGAAAGATCAAATACATAAATCTAGCGAGAAACAAAGATTACATACTTTTAAAACGGAATATTTAAACATAAATGTGGTATTGTTAGCAAGGAATCATTTCAAAATGGTAAAATCATTCATGAAATTATAGCAAAGCTAGAGAACCACCTACCTGCAGAAAGAAGCATCATAAGATGCATCATGATTTTTGTGACATGATAACAACATATTACCATAGAAACATGGATTACCTTATAAAATGAATAGAGAAATTAATTTTGAAAATAGTTATATGAAAGTTTACTGCCTCAGAGAATTTGTAAATCCAATTTTTGCATCATAGAAACTTATTAAGTAGGTAGACGCTTTTTATAACTTAGTACCCATTAATAGACGATGTTAAATTTTAACTGCATTTTTATTAACATGCTTATAATTGAAAAGAAAAAAATAATGTGAATTACTATATTATAGATATATTAATATATATAAGGTATATCGCATTTTTCTGTTTTATGTCTGGTTTACTTATAGATAGTTAAAAAGGGGTGGATATTAGAATTATGATTAGTTTCTACAAATTCATAGCAAAACAATGTTTCTTTCATCTTTTGAAAATATAATGATTCATAGCATGCATGGACCAGATAATTTCAGTCAAAAGTATTTTTAAAATCATGCCAAGAATGCAGTGCATTGGAGAATTCTGACATTTTTATTTAACGTAAATTCGAAATGAACTGTGGTTCGGTAAAATAAAACACTGCTTGGAATAAATACGATTGTTCAACAAATGCATAAGTAGAATTTATTGACAAATAACAAACAGATAAGATACATAAAATGATTTTTTTTTTGTGATTTTCAGAGGCTAAGGCAATGATCGAGGGTGCCCCCGACATCTATGTGAAGAGCGGCAGTTCCATCAACCTGACGTGCGTGATCACGCAAAGTCCCGTACCTCCAGCTTTCGTGTTCTGGTACCATGACGAGCGGATGATCAACTACGACGCGACGCGGGGGCTCATCGCCGTGCAGAAGGCGGGCACTGACACCGCCCTCTCCAAACTCTTCATCAAGGACGTGCAGCCCTCCGATTCAGGCAACTACACCTGCTGCCCATCTAATGCAGAGGCTACCAGCATCACTGTACACGTGCTCAACGGTGAGTAGGAGGAAGATGGCTCATGGGGAAAAAAATCCTACATTTTATTTTAAAAAAAAAACATTTTTGCTATGTGTTTTGTTCAGTTTTAGAATCCGACTGTTGCTTTTCTTTCAAAACTGGGAAATGGTTCTCTGAATCCTATTTCTAAAAATAATTCAAAAGCGTAGCACTCTGAAGAATACATTTATTTCTTACGTTCAAAGATATGCTTTTATTTTGCTTTTTGAGAGTTAATGTATTTATGTCCTTTCTAACAAAAGCACTTTTTTCCCTGGAGTAAAATTATTTACTTTAACCTAATTTTTCTTGAAAATAGAATAAATAATGCAGCTTAAGTTATTGTCCGCAGTTAGGTCAGATGAAGGTACTGCAGTAAATTTATCAGCATAAAAATGTTTGAAGTGAGGATATAATAGCTCGTGCACTAACACTTTAAGGACTTTTCAGAATTTCAAAAGCTTTAAATGCCAACCAGTAGAAAGCAAAGTTATATTCATAAAGAGCGAATAAGCAAATGAACCCAACACTGTTCTATGCAAGTTTTTCTGTGAAAGGTTTCAGCCATCAAGGGTATGTGCATGTATACTGAAGAACCTGAAAATCACCTCCCGACCTAATTCACGGACATAAAACCCTTGTGTACATACTCCTGATGCTAAAGTGTATATACATTAATGTTCTACGTGTACATTATTGATTAACAAAATAGTAGAAGGGGTTTATTTATCAGCTTTCGATAGAGTTCAGCAGGAGCCTCTGAATATTAATATCATGAACATGATTGGTGGGCTACTGATATGCAACCGATGTGAGTGCATATAAAAACGATATATAAATGATAAAATTGATAGTTTCCCACCAGTGGTTTGTGGACTAAAGCGCAAGCATTCCAATGAAAAGTGGAAAGTGTTATGCATTGCTTTCCACAACAGAGGGACTACAAAAGCAAATATCACTAGGAGTTTCAATAATAGCACACAATATATTTCAGCCCATGAATCAGCATACACAGATACTTATGGATCTACACAACTGGTGTTCAAAGTGCGTTCCTGTGCTACAGAACATTATTGTCAACCGCATCAGTAATATGCCTTAAAAGATTTACACTGGACAATAGAATAATAGAAGAGTTTCATATATTTAAATAAATTAGGTTTTCTGCTCAGTTAATTGCTATGACGAACGAGAGCGAAAATGTCAATTTTCAATAGAAACTCTTACACCAGGGTGTATTTATTACTAATGCTGGCAGTATGATGTTGCGGATAATGCTTTGAATGGGCCTATTAAGATCTATCCTCTCTATATAACTGATATCCAGATAGCGTACAGATAGAGATTTGTTTGCTATCTGGATATCAGCACAAACCAAGTTCTTATCTTCATTATCAATGATATATTTGACGAGTGATTGTATTTACTGTTTACAAAGCTGTGTGTCAAAAAGACAGAATCGTTAGATTCGTCGAGGGACATTATGGTGAATTTTAAATAATGCGTTGACTACCAAAAGCACCTGACCTTAACTTAAAAGAACTTTAGAGGTCCCACCTGGGTTTCAAAATATTTGGAATACAAGGCTACTATCTCGTAATGTAAGATATATGCAAGATGAATTGTTAATGGTCTGGTGTTAGATACCGCAAGCAACCATTCAGCAACATGTCAAGTCAATGGCTCATCAGGTATTGGCAGTTTTAAAGGCTAAATGTTGCCTAATATTTCACATTAAACAAAAGTCCTAAAATTAGTTTTTAAGATATTTGAAGTTTTCTGAGCTTAAGCATTGTTTTTTTCCTACTAACGTCTTTTTCCACCCTTTAATTGAATCAATTAGAAATAGTTTTGAGTACAATCAACTCCTTCTCTGTAAAATGGCTATTAGTTTCAATTTTAATTACTAAAAAAAATTCTGCTTGACAATGTTTCTAGTTTTTTTTTATTTCTCATAGTTGTTCATATGGAATTGAGCAATTTTTGGTTTAAAAATAGTTTATATAACTTAAAAGCACTATCATTCATTTTTTCCTGTTGAGACAATGCCATAGCTCAAACTTCTTCAGGTTGCAACAAGAAGCAATATTTAGAAGTCACTGAATAATACCGAAAACCATGTATTTATATATTATCCCTCAGCTGATATTGCAATTAGACTTCTGAATATAAATAATCTAAAATCAAGTACTACAGATAAAACTGAATAGTTCTATGACGTACAAAACTACATCATTGTAAATATATTGCAGTACTATATATAAATATTTTAAATTTGCGGAACGAAATATTAAACTTACTAAACGTCCTCTATTTACAACTGGAAAAAAATTTTATGCACAAAATTGGTGATTTTTAGCTTAAGTTAGAATCCTTATTATTTTGTACATAAATGCTTTGTGTCTCAAAACTTTTGTGAAATATTGGCTTAAAATTAGACTGAATGACATGCTTTTGTAACAAGTACTACCGTTATTACTCAAATTCTTTTTGAATTTAAAATGTATTTTAAATCCTACCTAATTAAAGTATTATATTAAGGTATTACTAAAGTTTGAAAGTAGCAAATTTAAAAAGAATTAGGTCTTCACAGGCCTTATTAGATTTTCTTTAATGCCTTTACAAATTTATATGTGTTCTTCACAGACATATAATTTCGGGAATATGTAAGTGTTTTCTAATCCCTTTTTATTTCTGTTCAAGACAGAACCCTGATTTTTTTTTGTATATACATCTAAGCTTGCGTTCTGCTTAAGTTCGCATGGACTTATCTTGGATTATAGATTGGAGATCTCTCTCTAGAGTTATTTTTTTTTTAAATTCTAAAATTAAAGTTTTAAGAATATTAGTATTTTTTCCAGGTTTTGGTACAAAAATAATTATTAAAATTCAACAATAGAACATGCTTTCAAATCTGTAGTAACTCTTTTTTCAATAGTCAAAAAAATGTAAATGGCTTAAAATTACTCAAAATTTCAAAAATTGAACATTTTATAAAAGATGAAAAAAAAATTCTTAGTTTTTTTTTTTTTTTTTAAATTGTAAAATTATGTCTAATGAAACCGACTTTTTACTTTCCGACTCAACCTAGTATGTTAATATGAACATCAAACACACAAATTACTTTTACCATTACTGTCTACAATTTTTTTTTTTTGAAAAAAGAATGCTGAACAGTTTTAAATGCAATTACTCTTAAATTTTTAATACTCAATCAACGTAGATCTCGATTAATGCTAATATAATAATTAATAGAAAAATAGAAAAGTAGTACAGAAATATATATATATATATATATATATATATATCTCCATACTTTCTTTTAGATTTCAATTGTTACATTATTACTTTTAAGTGAATGCAAACTTTAAAAGACCTTAGGCTTCATATAAGACATAATAATTTTTTAAGCTTGACTCTACACCTGAAAAATAAATTCCAAAGTGTTTTGTTTATAAAAATATCATTTTGATGATCCAGAAAATTGAGTTTCGTCAAGTATGCGAATAAATTTAAACCGAAAATTCGTTTCCTTCAAAACAATTTTCGAGATAAAGTTTGATTACAAACATTTGATTATATTTTAGTTATTTCTTGGATTCCCAATTATGTATAAATTTTTTATGGTAACAGAATGGATTGATAAAAATTTACTTAGTACTTGCATGGGTTCTTATTGAATCTAGAGTGAAATATAAAATAAATGTATTTCTAGTAGTGCAGAATGTTTTTGAAAATTAATTTCATTGTTCATGAAATTAAGCACTTTTTAAGTGGTAAAATGCATTGGTAGCAAATAACTAACTCAATGGTAACCAAAAGAGACTATATTAAATTCGCTCAGATTTAGTTTGAAAATCTTTTACTTCGCAGGGATGATTTTTAACGTTAACCTATCAAGCCCATAGTGTAAAAACAGGTTTTTATTTTACAGAACATATGGCATGTCGACAATGTATTTTAATATGATTCTACTTTATTATCATAAGTAGTTGTATTACAGAAATTACAAGTTAAAAAAAACTGGATTTTACCATTAAAAAGTTCCATGTATCATTTTTAAACTTGAATACAGATATATAAATTGAGAGCTCGTTTACTATTCTAGAGTTTTACATATTGCGTATCTAAAAATTAATACGTAGTATTATCCAAGATTTCGTGGACATGGTGTGGAAACCCTTACCTTGAATAGTTCCCAGCCCCGAAGCACATCCACCTTCTAAGTATTGCCCTTTATCGGAAATACAGCAATAAAACTTCTGCCAGCATTCGTATAACTTCTAGAAGCCGGAAGCACTTTTTCGCAATTTCCAAAAAGGTTTCCTGCAATGTTCATTTCACCTCATCTGAGGACACAAAACAGCTCCCCTGAAAATGTTTTTCATTGATGAGAACCTGTAAAAGACACAGGGGGTTAAGTCTGGTGAATAGGGGGGATATAGAAGCACGTGAATGCGATTTTTGGCGAGGAACTCTTTTACTAATTCAGATCGATGTGCTGGTGCGTTGTCATGCAAAATATACCAGTCGTTACCCTGCCAGAACTGAGGCCGTTTACGAAGAATGTATTCCATCAAACAACGTTTTTCTGTAGTGTGTATCTTCAGTGATTTGTGCAGCGTTGTCGAGAAGTATGTATCTTCAGTGATTTGTGCAAGTGTTTGACGACGTACTTTTCGAACACATTCAGGCAACAACGCAGCATTTTCCACGTCCGCTGAATCAAGTCGTCCAACGCTTTCACCGTCTTCGATTGATAATCTGTTTTCCTCAAGACACCGGTGTCATTCGTTAACTTTTGATCTCTCTTGAAGATTCCCCAAACACCTTAATTAGCCTTTCCGAAATCATCTCAAAATTGGTGTTTTACCTAAGCATCGGCAGATTTAAATGTCCAATACTGTTCAAGAAAAGCCATCTCTCTAACATCGCAGAACAAAGGTAACTAGCTTCGGAAGATAACAGCTGCACGTGGTGTTCGATCACATGACATGGACTGAAACAAGATGGTCAGTTAGGGGAGGGTTAGAAAATCCATTTTTAGTGGTTTAAGGGGACTTGGTACCCTAAAAATCCCAAACCTATCGTTTTTTATTTTCATTTAATCTTATTCTTTGCATTATTATCTTTCGATTGATATATCACTTGTGCATGTTGGAAAGTTAGAAGTTGACTAAAACTTCATTTGAAAACAAATTAGGCAATTCAGCCACACCCCCTTTTTAGAAAAAAAAAGCTAAAAAATGCTTTATGATAAAAAAAATCTATTTTAGAAATAGAAATAATAACTATAAAATTGAATGTGTAGTATTAAAAGCAGAATATTTCCGAAGCATTACAATAATGTAATTTTTCTTCCTTGTGAAATGTGTGCATGTAAAATTTTTAAATTAAGGCATTTTATATTAATAATTTTATAATTTCAGTTCTTATTCCTGATATATTTTTCATATAAATGTGTTACTTTAATATTATAATAAGAAAAACAGCTAAAACTTCTGTCGTGACAGAAAAAAAAAATTTTTTAACATTTTTCTTGAATTTTCATGGGCAATTAGTACTCTCTAAAAGTTGATCATTTATAAAAGTGTGTGGGTTGAAAAAATATGAAAATGCAATTATTTTAAAGAAAAACGTATAAGTAATTACTTAAAGTGGTATTTTAAGTTTAATTAAGCTTATAATAATTATTTTTTCAGAATTATAAACTTTAAACCTGTTTTTCTCAGTTTGTGTTTTTCGAAACCTTAGTGCATTCAAAATGCTACTCCTTCGACAATTATTTACCAATCACTTCCATTTTTTTCTTGCGTGTTGATAATAAAGCATTTAATAAAATTAAGGATCCGTTTTGCTATAAACTGAATACTTTTTTTTTTAAAAAATAAAATGTAAGACATGTTGGCTTTTTCGTTGATTTTTAGCCTGTATATCAACATTTTATTTTTTTTCTCGAAAACGAATGAAGTTATTCTAAAATCGATCCCTAAAGTTGTTTAGATCATCCATAAGAGTATTACAAAAAAATTTCAGGTCAAAAAATTAATTTTTACACAAGGAGTAGAATTTTAAAATTTTCCCAATTTTCTTCAAAAAATTAAAATTTTTAAAATTGTGTGAATAATATATGAAAATTTTCATCTGGTAACATTTTCTTGAATAGAAACATTGTATAAAATGCTAAAATATAATTTTTAAATACGTAAATAAAGAAGTTTGCTCAAAGGGTGCCAAGTCCCCTTAAGTTTAGGTACTTACATTCGTCGTCAGCAATGGCTGTAGTCTCCGAATTTTTTAATCATACTACCTTTAATGCATAAATTTAATGTGATCAAATATTTTTTAAATTGTTACTTAATCGATTTTTATATTTTAATATATCATTATATTTTGTCAACTATCTTATCATTTACGGATGATGAATTGTATATAAACGATATTATTAAACATAACCGTGATTATCAATGGTAAATACTTTAGAAGTGCAAAATTCATTAAGTAATTTAACAAACTATTAAACCAAAAGAAATATTTATGAGGTAAAATAAAAATATTTTTTTTATATTTTGCTATGAAATAAAAAAAGGAATGAATTGTAGTTTCATATTTTTAATGCCTTCTAACATTAAATACATTTAAGATGAAACATAAAGCTCATTTTTTTATCATTCATTTGTGTGTTGTTTGGATAAAACTGATGTCCATAATTACTTAAGTATTTTGGAAAGGGGGAATTCTATTAATATAATTCCATTACTGAACAGATAATAATGTTCCAAGAAGATTCAAAAAGGAAGTAAATGACTAATTATTTTTCTTACCAAAAATAAGGATTCCAAGAAACGACAAATTCTGATTAGAAAGATAATTATCCTTATTTTCTTAGAACTGTTGTAATTATCGATACTCGTAGGATAAACATTTTTTTTCCATTTATATTTTTTGTATAAATACTTTTGAATCAACAGTTCCATCTATTTTGAAATAACACTTCCAAGTATCAATTTTACATATAAAATAATTATTATACCTATACAAAATATTACCGTAAAATCCAGCGTATAACGTCCACTTTGAGCACAAACAATAAGATAAAACTTTATGGCTGCACGTTATACGCCCGGTACAATAATCAGAGATTTAAAAATAAAATTAAAAAATAAATAAAATAAAAAAATAAGAAGAGAAGCTTAGAAAAAATTAAACTTCTACGTATATCGAAATTCTGTTGATTTAAGAGGAACGACATTCCTCGTGAATTTAAAGGGTGGTAGTTCTAGAAGTATAGTCTTTTTCAAATACTTGCAATAATACCTGGAATGACTTACTTCAAAATATAACAGAATTGTTCCCGTATATTTCAAGTTTTTTTTGTAAATACGCGGGTGATCATTATTCGGAGAATGTACCTAAAAATTAAAAATTGCATCTCAAAAGTAAGGGTGCGTGTTATTCGCCAGATTTTGCGTTATTATGCATTAAATATATTTAATATTTTTTATTCGAGATTATTTAAAAAAAATTGTTCGACATATGATAATGGCTCTCAGATAATCTTTATATTTTCTAACTTGTAACAATAATTTCAAAGAGATTGTTTCATTTTATAAGTATATGATAAAATTATGATTCTTTTTCACAGTTTAATTAAAGAGCAGCTTCCATTGTGAATTTTGAAAAGGCTAAAATAATGTGCGATTAAAAGTAGTTTACATGTATTCATTGTCCATAATTTGATTTTTATGAAATAATTTATTCAATTTTTAACTAAATAATTAGTAAAAATTAATAGAAAGACAAAAAAAAGAAAAGAAAAAGTAAAACGATTCCCGAGCGCAACACAATTTTTAGACTTACAGCCAGCCTAATGAAAAAGTAAGAAGAAAAATTTTAAAATATTTCAAAATAGTTATCTACTAACAATATTATAATAATTAGATTTTTAACTAGCTAAATACAAATGAAAACTTTGCTATTTGAAATTTCTTCAAGCAAGTACTTCAAAATTTTTAGAATAACTCGAACAAAACAAGCAAATTATATTGTTGCATGTTGATTTCACTTTCACTATGATGATGAAAAATCTTTCAACAGTAAATATTTTGGATTACATAATTTTTTTTTGCATGTTATGTTTCGCATCGCAGATATTCATTTTTTTTGCATATAATAAGTAGTTTCTATGCATCAATCTAATCAGCCGAAACAATCACACAAACAATTACTTCCTGTAGAATGAACCAGTTCAACATTACTATCTTTGATTATAGTACAATTCTATTGGCCAATTGAGTTATAAATGTTTCAATTAGTTAATGATTCCTTCAACTACGATGTAATTAAAAATTACACCTAGAATATCTAATCATAATTACTGTAATCACATTTATTGCATCAATGAAAACGCATAACTCACATATAATGCACTTTTAATTAATGCACACAGAGCTATTATAATTCATTTGTAAATATTGCATTGAAAGCAATGGAATGGTTTGAAAATGATTATAAATCTAATTTTCAAGTAATTTAACTTTAAATTTCTTCAATATCCTATTGCGTCTTTACATTTTCTATACTTTCTTGTTATTAAATTACATAAGTTCTATAATAATTTCAAAATAATATAAATTATTTACAAAAATTAGCGAGAATGACCGATTGTTAGAATCTTTTAATTTTTGCTAGGACTATCTATAATTATCACGGATTTAAATTTTTTTAAAAAAATTTTCATAGTCTTCTGCTAATGAAATAAAAATGAACCCGAAATAAATATATAAAGAACTGAAGGTCACACATACATGTTGACTTTTTATAAGAACAAAAAGTATGGCACCCCTATCCATTATTTTTTCTATACGAATATTGTGTTGATAGGTCCTAGACATTGAATTTTAAATTCATTTTCTCCTATTTGCTATTTATTCGATGATAAGCTACTCATAAACTTACAAAACATTTTTATTTACTTAAAAATTCATTGTTAAATGAAATAAATAAGTACAATAAGTCATAAATACTAAAAATAAAATATTGACTGATTAAAACAACACTAATGGTGCAAGATGAAATGTACGAGTCATTTTTCATAATTTTTCATATTAAGAACACTTGTTTTAATTTGAGGATGCTAACATTTTAAATATAGCTGTATGAAGCGAAAATGAAGAATCCACTAATAACTTCTAGCATTCACAATTTGAATTTAAAGTTGGAAAAGAGGAAAATACCTTTTAACGGGACACTTTTCTGTATTAGTATGCACGTTTAAAAGTTAGTGAAGCAGAAATGCTGTAAACAAGTAAAAATAAAACGGCTTTTCTAAAGTAGTCTCTTCTATTAAAAGCATTGTTTCATAGCTGCGAACAACTCATAAAAGTAAAACATCCAATCCCTTTAAGTATTAAACATCAGAAAAGCTATCTCCTGAGAGCTATTTGAAATTCCGGAAATTCACGTTTTCGAGTAAACATAAAGTTTTGTGCTTCTTAATGAAGAATTCTGAAGTGTATTTCTTTTATTTAAACAAACGGCTGAGCTCTTTATTGAATAGCCATGTGCCTTTACCTACCACACGTTGAATAATAATAGTTTAAAAATTTCCTAGCTGATAAACCTTGCAGCAAAGGCAACGAAATTAAAGGAATCTTCCTACATCGCTTTCGAAAAATATCTCATTTGAACGATGTGAAAAGATGGGCTTCTATTTAGACTCCATTTAAAGCCACCATTTTACATATTCTCGAATGTAAAATGTGTTCTAATTTCTTTCTAAATGGTTGAAAAATTTAAGGATTAAAAGAAAGATTCAACGCTCGTGAATTCAATTGGATTGTTAATGAAAAAGATAAATTTTAGTCAAATATTTTTTAAAAGAAATGTTATTTTTTAGACGATGATAAGCAACACAATGAAAAATACGTAATTGTACTAAAAGCTCAGTAATGATATCACTATGAAGAGAAGGGCAAAATAAGCAACACTAATAAAATTTATTTAGATCATTTATAATAGATCGCTTGCTGTTAAATTGTTGAGTTGCAGCATTGAACATCATGTCAATTTAATATTTGTCAAGGAATACTACAAACACTAATTAAATATACACATAATTTGCCTGTAAACGACTGTATGCTCTTCATACTAGTGTCTGAGTGACGCAAATATTTGCTGGAGTTTGTGGAGAAGAGGTAAATGACAAATGCTCTGTGTCATATATAACTTTGACAGCTGACAAAAATGTGAAGAAAAACATTAGCCTGACAATTCGAGAAGACATCCAACAGGATTTTCGATAGATATCTGAACATGTGAAATACTTTGGGGATAAATTTATACAAGGTAATATTTTTACCTCAATGGTTCAGCATCAAGATAATGCTCATTTGCATACAGAGTTTTCCAGGAAGTAGTGTATGGCTAAAAATGCATTGAAATTCTGGAAGAACCATCTTATTTTACTGATTTTGCACCCGGTCATATTCCGTTTAGCATGAAATAAAATACGGGTTAAAAAGAGCTGTATTATTTTCAAATGAATTTAAATATAAATACTAGTTATATTAAAATTTCCTAAACAATTATCAGCAAGATGGTTTAAATCAGTATAAATATGAATAGGTCTTGGAGTAAACGAAAATTGAATTAAGGGATACAGATTAGATATAGTACACATTGTAAGATATTCTTCTTTTTGTGCCAATCAGGATACGATAAAGATACATAGTACATTACTATTGGATGTTAGTATGAAAAATTATTGGGAAATATAGAATAAAGTATACACATTGAGGAACAAAACCTTAACATTAAACTTAAAAATTAAAGTATTAATATTCGTACGTTAAGCTTGGATTAATTTACATGATTCGAAACTCAAGATGTAATTTAAAATGCTTCCTTGCATTTTCTTTTATTTAAATGAGAACTTTAAAAATAGAAATATGAAACATGTGTAAATACTAAAAATTCAAAAAAGAAACATTTTATTTTATAATTATTTATTTAATAAAGTACTTAGTTACTAATTCGTTATGAAACTACGTTAATCTGAATTAATTCGGAGGAACTTCAAAATGGAATGGAATATTTACAGCAATGATTCAATAAGAAGCTAATGTATAAAACATAAGTACTATTAAAGCTACAGTGGACAGTTAAAATGTGGAAAATTGACTAAAATATCGAAAAATTTTTTTTTACTTATTTTAATATTATATTAACCTCTCTATCAAACACAAAAAAAATTGGTCTCATGCATTTTTTACTGAGTTATGGGGTAGTTCCGATTCAGTCATCCATGACCACGCCCCATTGTTTACTTTCTGATGTCATGCTGACAAAGCTGTCATGTACTTTGACAGTGCGAATTTTATTTACTGTAGACATAGCCTTTCTAATTTTTATTTTTAAATGCTAATTTATCAAGGTCTGGATGGCAACAATTTGTTTTAACTGTATCTGAGACCTAAATTGGCATTATTTGTTTACAATTCGTTCGAACTTGCGTTTGCATTTTTCGTTCAATTTTATTCAAACTTTATATTGATTTTACCAAAACAAAAAGTTCTTTTCAGAACTAAAGTTCATTTTAAATTGCCTTTGTTATTTAAAATTTTTATAATGGATCTTATGTCATCGAGATATAGAAAACCTAAAGGTCGTCCTGCCAAAAGGAGAAAGATGTTGGCTGAAAATAGTCAGAAGCGATGGCAGAAATCTTCTAAAACTGTTGATGAAAAAAACAGTAATAGTATGGTATTGCAGAGAGATACATTGTCTGAACCGAGTACATCTTCCCAACCTGAGGCAAGCTATATTTTCACCCACAAGGCTGTGTTTTCTGAATTATTGCAGAAAATTCCTTGTAATAATTGTACAAACTGTACCCTTGTTAGAAAACAGCACCATTCCATGGGGTATTCTACAAAGATGGAACTTTTATGCGAATCATGTCGTGAAAGCTATGGAAATGTTTTTTCAAGTTTCCAAGAAGAGGCCAAAAATTCACATGATATAAACAGCAAACTGGTGAGTGCCTTCCTATCCATAGGCAGAGGGCATGCTGCTTTGGAAACGTTTTCATCTGGGCTCAACATGCCAACAATGGACCGAAAAACTTTTACCAAATGCATGCACAACTTATCCGTGAAAAAAAAGAGGTGAAAAAAAAATGCTCGAAATGTCACGTCAAGCTACTAGAAAAGCTCACGTAAAAGATGATGCTTCTCTAAAAAATCAGGAAATAATTGATGTGAGTGTGTCATATGACGGTACTTGGCAAAAAAGCGAGGACATAAATCTAACCTAGAATTAGGAATTATCATCTATATCCTTAGTGGACTTGTCCTTGACTTGTCGAAATACTGTCATAATTGTGTAGTTGCTGGTCGAGATATGGGAATCGATAGTGCGGAGTTTCACATATGACAAAAAGGACATGCGGATGAGTGTGACAAAAATTTTGATGGGACTTCTGGAGCCATGGAGATCACGCTGCACTAAATATGTGGATGCGATCAATTAGTGATTGCTAAATGAGATTCGTTTCCATGCTGAGTGATGGTGACTTAAAAACTTTTCAATTTTTGTCGGACAATAAAGTAAATGTTTCTGATATAAAAATCGAAAAGAAAGAGTGCCTGAATCATATTTCAAAGAGGCTAGGCACATCGTTACGTAACAAAGTGAAAGAATGGAAGGTGAAAAAGGTGACTCTTGGTGGGCGTAAGCAGGGAAGCCTTACAGATAAAAACATCACAAAGTTGCAAAATTACTATAGGAAGGCAACAAAAGATAATGTGTCTGATACCGATAAAATGAAAACTGCTATATATGCCAGCATGATGCATTGCTCGTCAACTGTCAAAAAGCCTATGCATGGTAAGTGTCCTGAAGGGGAATCATCATGAAGTTTCTATAAAAGAGCTATGGCCAAAGGTGAAACCCCAGGGTAACACAGTTCCATGAGAACTTACTTGTCGCCACAAGTAGTGGATAAAATTATGCCTGTTTATCAACGTTTAGCTTCAGACACCATTCTTGAAAGATGCGTAGCAGGCAAGACGCAAAATTCGAATGAAAGTCTGCATAGCTGCATTTGGCGAAAATGCCCAAAAGAGGTAAAAGAGGCTGGAAATAGCAGTAACGGATGCCATCGAAAAGCACAATTTGGGCTATGTGAAATCTCTTGAAGCGAAAGAGGACTCATGTCTAAATGACAGTTTTCTTTGACTATTGCAGAAAAACAAGATAAACGACGCACTTCTCAGAATATTTCTACGAAACAAAAGAAAAGGAAAAGAAATTCCCCGAATACAAATGCAGCCTATAGTGCCGGTGTTTTTTATATTTTTTTATCAGACTTAGCAAACAGTTTTCTTCTTATGTATAATTAGATTTGTTATTTTTTTGAATTTTTGTAATTTAATTGTATTGAAATACTTTATTTTTAATTATTGTGATAAATGAAATATATAATATATTATCTGGTTGATGAAATAATAATGAAATACATTCTGTTAATTTATTTTAGATTTTTTGGAATGTTCTTGCTTACTTCAATTTTTATCACTATATATATTACATGTCAATGTGACTGTTACAATAAATATCGCAGAATCTTATATATATATTCTATGTTTATCTTATCTTTATATATTAGTGTTTTTCAAATGTATATGAATGTATTTAATTGTTTTTAAAAAAAGGTAAGTTTTTTCCTTTAGAATAAAAATAGCTGTTTTTCTAAAAAATGAAAGCTTCCTCGAAAGCATTGAATTTTTGTAATTTAATCCCTTTGAAATACTTTATTTTTACTCATCATGATTAATGAAATACATAATATACTATCTGGTTGAGATAAAACAATGAAATACATTCTGCTAATTTACTTCAGATATTATAAGAAAGTTTTAGCATACTTCAATTTTTATCACTGTATATACCACGTGTCAATGTGACTGTTACAATAAATATTGCAGAACCTTATGCATATATATTCTGCATCTATCTTATATTTGTATGATATTAGTTATTTTCAATTTCAAATTCATATTTATATCTTTAATTTTTTTTTTAAAAAAAGTAAGTTAATTTCCTTTAAAATAAAAAAAAGCTGTTTCTTTCAGAATCAAAAATTTGCCTCGAAACCAAAACTCAAAATGTTCCATGAGTTGCAATTTTTGTCGAATTATAACAAAACTTTCCAAAAGTATTCATCTAATGTATACTTATAAATTCTTGGATGAATTGTAGTAATAGTGATAGTGTGAAAGAAGAAATTAAAGTTTTTTTATGTAGGAAATCATTAAAATTCAAAAAATTTTTATATAAAAATTTGCGTTTACCCATATTTTGTAAATTATCATATAAATTATTACATTACATGCATCAATTTGTAAAGAATTTCTTAAAGAATTTAAGTCAGGTGAAAATATGAGATTTAAAAAAAAATCAAAACGCATGGAACGTTTTGAAATATTTTCGTTAAAATTTTTTTTAATTTTAAATTTCTTAAAAACTAATCATTTTTTTCTCACCAAATTTTTTATATGGTTTTAATTCTAAGTTACATACAGCCAGTAAAAATTTGGGGCATATTTGTAAAAAATTAAAAAACATTTTTTTTTACTGTCCACTGTAGCCTTAAATAAAAACAAGTATTCCATAACAACTACAAAGAAATAAGCAAAAAAAGAAAGAAAGAAAGAAAAATAATTTATTATGAAATACATTATTAATTTATTATGAAATACATTATTGATTTATTATGAAATGCATTATTAGTTTATTATGAAAAACATTATTAATTTATTATGAAATACATTATTAATTTATTATGAAATTCATTGATTTAATGAAATGCATTATTAATTTATTATGAAATACATTATTAATTTATTATGAAATACATTATTAATTTATTATGAAATACATACACACATCTTATTTACAGAAGTAATACTAAGATATTAAGATGCATCTATATTATCACAGTTTTTCAAAACACTCATTTTTTCAAACAAAAATACAATACAAACAAGAATAACAACGTTATCGAAATTTCAAAATTAAGAGCGGTATGTTTAACACTTTTCCTGCATATAACTTTAGCCAAATAAGAAATGTAATATTTCTGATTATGAAACTAAATGTTTCACTAGAGCAGCCATCCATTTAGGAACATTGTTGCTATGTTACGATCCTTCAAAATGAAAGACCAAATATAGTGGAAATTGCTCGGTCGTTTTACTTATTTCTCATCTTTTCTACAAAAAGAAATGCAATTAAATAAAATTCTCGTCTTCCAATCTAAACACATTACGGACATCTTTCTCACCCATTTTATAACGAGTTCATCATTTCTTCTACAGCATAGCCCACACCGACATTTCTGTATGACAAAAGCTATTGCTTTCGGATGTGTATTTCCTACATCATCATTTTGGGGCACCCGTCTTTTTTAATAAATCTCTCCAACAAACTGTTACCTCACCCTCGGCTATTAGTGCCACATTCTTTGAATTGCACACCATTCCAACATTCTGTTTGCAGGAGACGTGTGTGGCATTAAGGCGTAATGAATGGAATCCCGAACTATTACAACGCCAAGTAAATGGGCCCTTGCTCGTCAACGCTGATCTCTTTACAGAAGACAAATTAATGGCTTAAAAATATCCTCAGCACTTTTCGATTAATTTGTTTCGTTCGAGAATCTATTCGCTACAAATCGATGAAAAGTGATTAACGAGGATGTGAAGCAAAATGCTTTTTGTTATCTCGGGTTTTAAATCTTCATTGTTTTAAAGGAATTCGTAAAAACAACGCTCAATTCAATTTTTGTTTTCGAATTGCGGAATTCATTTGGGAATAGTGAATGATAGAGTTTCTAGTAAATTAGAGAGACAATGTAGAATAAAACGTTATTTCACTGGATTCGAATTGAACAAATAAATTTATATGGGTGAAAATATACATTTAGTTTTTAGTCACACTTAATTATATAAAATATCTTTAAAATGTTTTTAAGGTCTTATTTTAAAGAATGCAACATTTAATTTTCCATGCACAATGCAAGTTAATTGTTATAAAAGTATTAAAATTAGTGTAAATATATTTTAAATATTTTCTTTGGTTCATTTTATGAGTACACATATACATAAACATACAATGTACATATCTACAAATATATATATATATATATATATATATATATATATATATATATATATATATATATATATATATATATATATATTTGTTTTCTTCTATTATGAACGTAACACTTTTATAACTGGAGTGGTATCATTATCAGAAATTATACGAAAGTAAACGATATGCAAAATATAGTTGTCACTGAGAAAATAGAGTAAAAATTGTATAAATTCAATAAGTATTTTTATAAAGATTCCAAGAATAACACACACACACATAAAATTTGGAAATTAATTATGGAATAAATTTTTTTTAAAAAAAAAATCCCCGCCAGTTCTTAATTAATAAGAATTTCAAGCAGGGAAATAAATTAATTTAAGAAAAAAACACTGGAAATATTATCACTAGCCATGTATATTTTCAGATCTAAATAAGGATGAATACTAATAATTAATTTATCAGCTCAATAAAGTTTAATTTCACAATATTTATTTAACACAATATAAGAAATAACCATTTTGATGTTTACAATATTTTATGATGGAAAAAATATTTAAGCTATATATATTCCTGTTCCATTTTATGCAAAAGGTTTGCAACTTGAAGCTTTCTTTATTTCCATTTCAAACATTAAATTATTATTAATATCTTAAACACAGACTACTCAACATTCTAATTTGAAATAGGTACCACGTTACTCTTAAAAGTCTGGAAATTTAATCTGAGTTAGAATTAAGCCTTTTACGAAGGAAACAAATTATAATGCATTTATAACACTTGGACTAAAATTTAAGAGGTCTCATACTTCTATTTATGTTCTATATATTAGCGCATTGACTTTACAAAATTTAATTCTTTATTTTTATATTCTCATTCATGCTCTGCTGAAAAGGTTTAAACAGAAACATAATAATGAAAAATGCAAAATGGAGTTCCTGTAAAAGCATATTTTCGTTTTTACTTTCTTCTGGAAAATCTGATTTTCTCCGGATTAAGTGCTTTAAAAGCGATTACTCAGTACTAAAGGTAATTTATGCATTCGGTAGAGAATAAGTAGCTTTATATCAGCTTAAAAAGAAAAACACAGCATGATTACACTGTTAAAATATTTAAGAAAAGTTAAATATATTCCATGTCTTTACTTGGAGTAAAAAAAGGAATAAAAATGGCAAAAACTAAATCTGAACAATAAACATACAGTGATCTTTAAAATTTAACGCTATTTTAGCCAGCTTTTCTTCCCTTAGGATACTAAATTGCTGTTTTGCATAGTAATGTACACATGCTTCTAAGAATATCCTTGTTTATTTCTAAGTTTTTCGTTCTAAATTCAAATACATTATGTAGGGGGTCAGGATATATCTCGGAATTATCCGAATATATTATTAAAATTATTGTTTGTTTTAATTCTTTAAAAATATGACGCGTAGTGGAATTAGACTGAGGTTTAAATGATTCAATCTATATATTATGTTTGCAAAATAATAATTAAAAGCACAGATTTTCTTTTTCTGTATCAAAATATCTTAACTCAATACTAATATGCTTGGTATAAGTATACATATAAGTATATGTATAATCCATTTAGCTAAATGTGATTTCTTTTAAAAATTGACTTTTACTAGAAAAAAAAACTAGAATAAGATTAGTTGTTAAACTAGCCTAAAACTATTATTATTATTTGATATACAGATAAGTCTGATAAAATAATAATTCCCATGTTAATTTTATTCTCAGTATATACTCCACATAAAGAATATAATATACATTTTTTTATACAAAATTAGATTGACTTTTTAATAAGTAATATGATTTACTTAAACTTTTATTTACCGCATTATTATTTACTGCAGTTTTTTTTTTCATGCAATATTTTTTTTAGATCACTACATTGAAAATTAAGGTATTTACGTAAAAAACATACTCAACTTTTGGAAATTTAATCCGCTAGATCTAATTAATTAATTAAAGATATTCTACTGTAAAATTAATTATATACAGTGTTCACTTAAAATAAAGAGTTTCTGAGTTGCTCATTAACATACAAACGAAATAAGACATTTAAATTTTCATATTAACTACTTTTTCGGGACAAAAATGATAATGTTCACAATCTGCTGAAAGCGCCGTTAGCTGAAAACGCAATTTCTGCTATAAAACTATTTGCCTTTCCCGCTAAAATACTCCCCATTGAACCCTTGCTGCCATATAGCTTGGAAGGGTGGATTTCAAAGAATATTCCTGCCAGGTATTGTCAGAGTATTTGTATAAAAATGGTTATTCTATGTAATTTTAAAGTTAGTGGTACTTATAAGTACCGTCGGTTGAGATAAAGGGTTAATTATTCAAAAAAAAATTATAAACGAAAATATATTTGGACCCATTGGTATAAAATAATTGAAATACATTTTCGATGGAAAATGATCAAGATTTCGATTTTTTCTTGCCAAGATTCTGTCATAGTTTGTCAGTAAATCAAAGAAATTATTTTATATGTTTACTGATTTTTCTTACGTGTATCACATATTTGATTTTTATCTTGCAGGAGAAAAACCAGCGGCTATGCAACATGATGCCAATCCTGGACACTCGCTATCTTGCCCATTCCACTCCCATCGATTGATCCACTGGCTAAACATCCTTTTGTGGTTCATTCTAAGGTGACCGAATCATATCATCCACCTTCAATAACTGAAACAGACGTATTGTTTCTCTCAGACACATACCAGTAACATTATGCGACCTTTGTTAAAAAAACTGACTTCTTGTCGAACATTCCTGGAACTTATATGACCGAGTCATTTCTAGCAAGCTACTCTGGGATGAGGTTTAATACCTTAAAACTGCATAAGTAGTTATATTATGAGATGGTTTGTTGGGATTTCAGTGAACTTTAACTATGCTACATAGACACAAGATATTAATTTAACTATATTAAAGACAGTGACAATGTGGATGATTATAAAGGTGCTTTAGATGTTTATGTGAAATTTGCGTTTAAAAGAAAAGAAGATATTATGTGTTTATTTTAGAGCGCCGTACAGGATAACAATATGCATTTTACGTTTAAGTTCAGAGGAATTGACATCGTTATAAGTGATAGAAAGTCTTTATTAAATATTTATGATCATTAGTTTAAAAATGATATTTTTCGATCGTTTGAAAAGATTTTTGTGTGTCTACGTGGATTTAATTCAGCTATCAAATGTATTTATTAAGCAAAATTGGATTTTAAATAAGAACATAGAAACTTATATATAAGATTAATGAAAAATGACACAATTATAATGATGAAACGTAACCAATGAGCTGCAAGCAATTAGCACTGTTTTTAAGAATGAGAATGAAATTTTCTTACTCCTCAATCACAAAACTTATTTTATAAAATAGAGTTGAAATTTTGAGGCTCATAAATGATTAAAAAGAAAGATTAAATATTTAACACATTTTTCGAAAATTAAAAATTAATTCACCGTGAAATTTCCAAAACAATTATTTGTAAGCAAAATTAAGTTTAGCTTTTCATCAGTAATTTCGACTGAAAAGAATTAGTTCTACTGCTTTTAGTTGAAAAATTTGTTTTTTTTAATTAATTAACAGACGAAGAGCTTAAAGTTGACACATTTGTAATGTATTTTTATCATGTAATTAATAAATTAATGTATCGTTTAATAAGCATATATTAATAATATCGAATTAGAATAACGATGGACGTTACTTATACTTTATATCTTTCTAGATCCAAATCCTGTCTTACGAGTGAAATTTGAAAAACATTATATTCCAGAATTAAGCAAACTAACGAATTAGATAATTATTTACTAAATTATATATAAAAATCATTTTTAATGAATAAAAATACTATTTTGCTTTATATAAAATGATTTAGTGATTAAATGAGTCGTTTGCATAAATTAATTCTAATTTTAAACGTAGCTAAGACAATCTATTTAAAATTTGCATTATTTTTGTATTGCATACAGTGTTGCAAATATATATAATTCTTTCCCTTTAAAATATCGTTTTCATTCAAAAAAAACATTCATTCGTAGATTGTTTCTTTGAAATAAAATAATGTAACAGTATTTAATGCAATTTTTTTTTATTTGAGCAAATATTAGAATTATGACATATGTTTCCGTGAAGAAGCCAAAAATTCGTTTTTTCTTCAGAAATTTCCGAAAATCAAAATCCTTCTATCATAGGAATTAGGGGGAATCTTATCATTTCCAAACTAAACTCAAAGGCGCAATAACCCATTTCAGGACTATGATCTGTTGTACCCATCTCAGTTCTCGTTACCTTGGGCACTGGCATGAGTGGATGTTCCGGTCACGTGAACAGTGTGAAGCGAAACCCCTAGTGTGTTTAGTTTCCGAGTAAGATTTGTATGAATTTCCAAGTAAGATGAAAGGCCGAGTTGACCTAAACTCAAACCTGGGTTTGAACCCGGACTTGTATTATGGAAGCATGTTACGCTATCCCTCGGCCACTAGGCTTAAATTTTCAAGCATTTTACAATGAACGAAAATGTTACCGGCAAAATGGTTGGAATCTTTTTTTTAGTCACAGTGCTATAATGTAAAATGCCAGACGCGTACGATGATAGTTTTATTTCTGGTAAACGTATCTGATGTTAACACACTATTTTCCTCCAACATTCACTTGTTACTTAGAAAGCTATCGGTCTTAGTGCAACTGTATGTGCAATTTTTTTTTCCTTCGAAAATTATTGAGAAGAGAAATTTGTCATCTCGAATTTCAAACTATAAATTCACACAACCCAAAGAGTTGTGTGTGATGCTGAATTTTACTAACAGTTCAGACACTCGAATTCTCACAGTATCTTTGAAGGGTTTTTGTAGTTTTTCTTTTGTCAGTAAATTTCCTTTGAAAACATATTAAAAACATTATTAAAATAGCGTGTTTTTAGTATTTCAATATATAAACATATCCCTTTACTTTTTAAGCTTTCTTGGCTTACACACGGAAATATATAATACATAATTTTATATTAAAGTGCATAAATTTATAATTTTTCTGCAATACGCAAGGAATAAATTGTCATTAAACAACATGCATCTCTTTAAGAACAATACATTAGATGCTTCGATTTTTTATCCTCAGATTTGGGAGATTTTCACAGATCTAAAAGGTAATCCATTTTGGAACATAATCCAACATTTTACAATATGTTAATCCTATTTTCCAAAGCGCTTCACAATCCTACATTAAAAAAATAAGAATTATGATCCAATTATATAGATGTGCTCAACAGTGTACCAAGAGTACATCAGCTCAAGAAGTCATTTTCACAGATATTATTTTTTCGTTTATAACAAGAAATATGTACAGTGAAAGTGGACTATTGTATCTATATGAAGAAAAACCATGAAAAGATTTCATTCTAAAAGTGTATGTTACGAATAATACTTTAGACATGAGTATTACTTTTCAGACTCGATATGAAATCATTCAGGTTTTATCTAAAGAACTCTAAAAATATTTTTAGTGAATGATGCATTCTTGTGTGCAAAAATAAGCCAATGTAAGTACTATAGTGAACTGCGTATATAAATAAAAAAGAGATTTGTTGGAAAGTATTTCGAATGCTCTTTGAAAATGTGTTCCAAGACTCATATAAGTCCAAAGAGAATTCTATAGTCTCAGTGACAGTGGCTCAAAGTTTCAGTGAAGGTTGTTTATGCAAAGTGCACGTTTATGTTGCATGTACTGATCCATACTGTATAAAGAAGAAAAATAAAATATTAAAAATGTTCATTTTATACGTTGAGTGTTTTTACTTTCAATTATTGAACTATTTATAAGTATAATTTTAATAAAGAATAATACTAATAAGAAAAAAAAAAAAAAAAAACATGGCAAAATGCTTTCTAAAATAATTAAATGTAAGAGGCGTTGGGAACTAAAACTTTATTTTTTTGACAATGTGAGGTTTTTACATTTTCAAATTGTATAGATTTTAACATTTCTAAAAACACTTTACTTTAACCTCTAGATCAGTTAGACGCTCTTAAACCCTATTTTTAAATAATCGTTGAAATTGAGCCATGCTCATTTGAACGGGGGGAAATGTAAGCAAAGTATTTTGTTTTTGCTTAAAAGTTGAACGTCTGATATAAACCAAAACATGTATCTTTTATAGTGAAATTGAGTTTTTTATTTTTTTTTAATTCCTAGACGATTAGAAGTTTCAGTGTATTTATTAAAATCAATGTATTTCAAAATGTAAATTTTTATGTTTGATGTACCTTTTCTGAGAAACTGCTACTCACAAGTTTTTAATTTTTTTAGTATATATTTATAATGATGACTAATATATACTAAACTGAGCCTTTTATAAAAAACTCAAAAAATTATTTTTTTACAAATTTATAATGTGGAAAATGGGTCAATTTTCACTGTTTCATAAGTATTTTGTAACTTACGAAAAAATTCAAAATTAGCTAAACGCTCATTTCAGTATAAGGAGAAAGATATATTTTAATTGTATGAAAAATTTTAAACTTATAAATATAAAATATTTTCAGAAAAAGTACATCTAAAACAGCCAATTTAACATTGTCTCTATAGAGAGAGAGATTCCCAACTCTCTTTAAACAAATTTTTCACTTAGAATTTTTTTAAACTTAATGTCTAGAGTTATATACAAAATGGAAAACAAATGATGATATTTTGTTCCTATATTTTAACTATCGTTACTTAAATAGTTTTTTTTTTCTTTTTTTAGTTTAGTTTTTTTAATTTATACAAACTCTTAAATCTCCAAAATATGCATTACAAGAAAAAATATCTAGCACAGATATTTAGCACATATGAATTTATTGATTATTTTTGTTTGAAGGCTGTCTATAAATATTCTATATCACAATAAAGTTGAAAAGGTCGCTATTAAATTTCATGTTTAGTTTTTGACAAATTCTCACACGTTACTCGTTTAGGCAAATTTCTTGAAGATTGTTACTTGTTGAGCTTCCACATATTTTAATATATTTAACTTTTCTAGAGGGCATTCAGTACCAAATTCTGCAAACATTTCGAATGCATATTAGAAATAATATTTTTAGCATTTTCTTATATGTAAATTACTTTCATCAATCCTCACAGTTGACAACCAAAGCAGTTTTTTAGTCGTTTATAGTCCATATAGTCATTTACAAACATTTCAGTCATTTACTCAAAGGAATGTTAAAAAAGTTCTTGAGAAAATAATAGTTCTTCCAACTTTTATACTATATAAAAATTTTCAAATTGCTATGTTATAATCTTATTAAATAATTTATGGCAAATAGCAATGTTTAACTAACTATTAATATACTGATACAGAATACTTGCACTAATTTAAAAAGTTTCAAAAAAATGTTTGTTTTTTTTCTGTAGAAAACACGATAGGAACGAAATTATAAGAACATTGGAATAAAAAGTTCAACCAGTGAAATATTTATATTTTGATTAAATAATTTTTTTTAATACAAATATTATTATCGACACCACAGTTTTGTATGATGTAGCTGATAATGAACATAAAAGGATATAGTAAAACATAAAAATAAACGCACCAGATAGTAATTCTTTCATTGCAAAAATTTATTCGAGTTTGGTAGAGATGTATATAAAAGAAACAAATAAAAATTTAGAACAATTAGATACTTTATTTCAGAGTTAGTTCGTTTCAAAATAAAACGCTGGACTAGTTAATAACTTGTTAATATAACTCTGATCTATGTACAATATATATATAATCTACTGGGTGGGGTCTTAGCAAATCTCCATAAAATAGTAAATTGTTAGCTATAATGCAGCAATTATGCACGTATTATAGCAGCTATAATGCATAAATAATTGTAAGCTTACATGGTGCCTCTCCTGATATCAGCTCCTGGTGCAGCAGTGATATCAGTTCCTGGGGAATGTACTAGGTCCGAAATGGTAAAAATACCAATCCAGAGGCCCATTGGAAAACAAAAATACATATTTATTTACTATAATGCAAAGTTTCCCAAACTGTGAGACACGCCCTCCTTGGGGGGGGCGTGACAACTCTACGAGGGGCGCGCGAGCATGTTGAAAAGTCCAAAACAAAAGATTATTTAAAAAAAATTATTAATTTACTGAAAATGAACAAACAAAATACATTCTGACACGATAAAAAAATACACATTTACACTGCAACATTACACTTATAAATATATCAGTACTACACAATGTATTTTATAACTAATTTAACAATACTAAGTTAAGAAAAAGTTTATTAATTACCAGTGACAACCTGGGTTTGTCATGTCTATAATTAAAAACATATAATTTTTCACTTATCTTGACAATTTGTACGGTTTATAATTAATCCCTTCATAGCCGATTAAAACTGATGCAATTCACTTTCCATTGCCAACCTTTGTACTCGTAGTCGCGCGTATGTGATGTATTGGGGGGAGAAATAAAGAAGCAATAAGTAAAGCAATAAGTATAAGAAATAAGTAAATCCTTCGCAAACATTGTAAAGGCTCTTTTATTGCATTCCAAAGCCTTCGGAATAATTTAATGGAAAGAAGTGTACAGAAAAGTTTATACTTCGGAAAGGCGTATATATATGTCCGGGAAAATAAACGCTTTGGCTTAGCAGGACGTTTATATACGCCGGGGTGCTTAAGAGGTTAAGGTCGTATCGTTGTGTTGTCTTCAACGTATAGTATTATTGAATTCTCTCAATTCATTTCTATTGTATGAGGGGGACGCGATAAAAATAATGTTTGAATATTGGGTCGCGAATATTGCAACTTTGAGAAACACTGCTAAAATGCATCCACGCATATTTCTATCATTTTCCAAATTTAGCTTACATTCAACAAAATCCAAGACAATTAAAGAACACATTCCTTTGGCATTATATTGTTGAAAGGTAAGTCTTTGTGGCAGAAAAGGTAGGGAATCAAAACTTCGCTATCGGGCTGTAATGTGCTACTTCTTTCTAGAAAACTGGCCAAATTATCCAATTGAAACCGACAGTGTCCCGACGATCTGCTTAGAAGAAAGGTGGTCAACTTGTTTCAGCTCACACAGCATTGTGGAATCGGTGGGTAGCACCATTTTAAGAAAATTGCCTTCTTAGTAAGAATTAATAAATGTGAGTTAAGTAAAATAGTGGCAGTTTTACTCCATTTTTGGTGCAAATTTTATAGTGTCAATAGCAGCAAGGCAATTTAATTTTAAAATCAGTTTAATGATACAAATGTACCCTATCTTTTATTTCTCTCTCTCTCTCTCTCTCTCTCTCTCTATATATATATATATATATATATATTTAAATTACAAGTGAAATTATTGTTTTAAATTCTCATTACAGCTTACATGCTTTTGTTTGCCAACTTGAATCTATATGTACTTTTGTTGATCTTCATGCAAGAAACATTTTGCTTACAAATATAAAAAAACCCTCAAGTATAAAGAATAATTCCTCGACAAATTTATTTATGTATGAAAATTTTCTTAGCTCTCAAAGATTCGTAAAATTCAATACCATAGCATTATTTTTTTTCACAATCCGTACTGACTTCGTGTCAGTAATCTCAAGATGTAGCTCATCAGGTACTGTATCAATATCCTTAGTAATGAAATTACAAAGCAAATTGAATGTCGACTCTATTTTCTTAAAATCTTGAAACCTTGTTGTGACCTCGTCCTAAAAACTCAGCAATTGATTTCCAGTAAATACACTTTAGGGTACTTTGTTTTTCTAATAGTAAAAAATAATGGAGGGATCTTTGATCATGCGCGGAAAAGAAAACTCGGTTCAAGGAGGAATTTTTTAAATGTATTGGAGGGCCACATAAAAACCCTTTGCGTACCACATATAGCTCGTGGACTACTAGTTGCAAACCCCTAGTGCAGATGAGTCTAGAAGTACCAACGTGAGCGCAGACAATATAATTATACTCTTACACACTTCCATTCACAACTCCTTTCTCACTTGATTATTATAGTCTAAGGTAAATTATTTTCCTGTGACAGCTAAAGACAAAACAATGGAAAACATGTTTTTGAACGGAAAAATAAACTCTTCGTTACACTTGAAATATCATGAACCATTAACGCTTCATTATTACAAGAATTTAACAGCTCGATTTATGCAACAAATTGCCGTTTTTTTTTTCATTCTACAAACCTAAAGAATATTTGCTTAAAATTAAAAGTTTCACAAGGAAAAAAAATGAAAAACTATATGAGAATGTGTAATTATACATCAGTTTCTTATTATAAAAGTTTGTATGTATCTCTATATATACATTTGTTGTGTTTCTTGAACTTGAATTCCGAATTCTTTCTTCTTAGGCTTTGTAGGTTTTACAACTTTTTCATTCATCTGATTTCTCATTTTATTTTAATATACTATATATATATATATATATATATATATATATATATAATAAATAATACATAATATATATATATATATAGTAACACATAATATATATATATATATATATATATAACACATAATATATATATATTATGTGTTTAAGTAATTCTTAGATTGACAATAGAAATGCAGCGTGCAGCCGTATATAATATTATATTTTATTTCAATATTCAACAAAGCAGTCTGCGTTCCTAGCCATGACAAAACGAGTCATATTTTCAGTGTGGATCAGGAGCCAGTTCGTCATTCGTTCACGTGGTTCGTAAGTTCGCCGGAGTCGAATTTAAAGTGCATATATATATATATATATATATATATATATATATATATATATATATATATATATATATATATATATATATATCCATACACTGCACTGAATTACAGATGCCTAACCAGTAGTGAATTGGGCCCCCTCTGGCCTTGATACCGGCTGACACGCGACGAGGCATAAATTCAAGTTTCCAAAAACGTTTCATGGCAATAAGTTGAGAAATGATGGCTAAAGCTGTCCATAATTCAGTAAGGTTCATTGTGTTGTGTGGTGACATTTTCCCCCCTTTTCTTTCCGCCTTATACCAAAACATCTCAAAGATTCTCAATGGGATTTACATTTGGACTTCTAGGTGGCCAATTTATGACAGAAAAGTCAGAGAAATGCTCATCCAATCAGCCAGTAGCCACCAGGGACTTGTTAGAAATACAGTCGTCTTTCTGGAAAAATCCATTGCGTTGCAGAAAACAGAACAGCATAAACGTATGGAGGTGATCCCCCAAGATTTCTAAGTACCGAATGACATTCAGGGAAGTTAATAAACATACCATAGATCTCAAATAGTAGACGAAAACCCACCCCCAGACCATGATTGGGCCACCATGCCCTTATACAGACAAATTGTGATGCATGATCCTGATGCCATATTCTCAGCCTCCCGTCGGCGTTAAGGGGGCATAGTACCTTGCGAGAACAAAAATTGTTCGTTGTCATATACATGTTACGATTCATCATAAGTTAACAAATTTTGCTAATTTTTGATCTGAATTTTATATATTATCTATAACAATGTATAAACTTTAAGAAAACTAGAGAAATTTTGTTCTTTAATAAATACAAAAATTTAAAAAAAGAAGATAAATATATATACCAAATTGTAAAAAAAAAAATATTACTTACCTCCTGTTCCGCAAGATAATTTTTAAATTATACACTTTAGAATCTCAATTTTTCATTAAATTGAATTTAAATGTAACCTTTATTCTGTATGCCGCTTAATTGAAAAGTATCTTATATTTTTTTTTTTAATAATTTTTAAAATTAAAAATTTCATAAAAAATATTTTTTTTAAAAATTTCAATTTTTATACAGTTGCAAATCAAAATGTATTAAACCATAAAACATAATTATGGCATACAGAATTAAGATCTATGACTAGAATATGCATGCCAATTTTTATAGCTCTAGAGTAAAAACTTTTTTTACAATCTTGCGGGAAAGTGTAAAAAATTGAAACTGAGAAAATCAAGTTTAAAGAATGACATTTCAATATTTCAAATAAAACTTAATACATAATATTTAAAATGATCCGCTTCATATGTAAGACCTTCTAGTTCTGCAAAATGCTCATTTGTGGCTTTTTTTTCTCATTCTGCTAGCCCTACGGGCCTCTAATGTATATGATTTTGATTTAATTTCGGCAGTTTTTATGCGTGCATAATTGGCCTTAAAGGCAGAGGTAACAGTAAAATGTCCTATTTTAAAGCCAAGAGCTTTCATTATCTTTATACGTCCCGTCATTCCCTCATTAAACATCACTATAGCCTCATTTACTGCTATGTCTACAATATTTTTAGATGACCCTACACACAGTGGCAGTTTGGGGCAGTACTTCCAAACAGTCGAGTTGAACGACTCATTAGCGTTTTGTGTTTACCCCCCACACATTTTTCAGCAATTTTGGTGCAGATAGTTCTGCTATTATAGGTTTTATTTCATCCATTACGGCAATTGGCACAATATTTTTATGTTTGAATAAAGCACTATTCGTAGCAACTGCCTTTTGATATTTGCACCACGAAGTATCACCAATTGGGCAGAAGTGATGCATAGGTTCCTCATCAGTGGACCTATACTGACAATAAATTGCTTATATGGCCTGACGCATATCACTAACGGAGCTATTATTCTTTCTAATAGCATTGTCATAATAGGTGGTAATTGTATCAATGAACTTATCAGTCAGACGATTTTTACCGCTGATACTCTTGCCGTCTGATAATTTTTTGCCACGATTCATTGTTTTTAATTTTCGCAGTAATTTTAGGAAATTTAAGGATGTATTAATTTGGAAAATATGCATATTTTATAAAAATATCACTCTTTTTGAAACTATTTACACAAATAAGACATCAAATAAATTTTGAATTAAAATACTTATTTGATATTTATCTGTTTTGTATTATAGTACTGACATGCATTTTAGTTGAAAAGAAATGTAGTTTAGCTGCAATTGATATGTTTATAGTTATTTTGAGCTCAACTCTTTTAGAAAAATAAGTTTTATTCTTCACGAGAATGATTTAATAGCTATTCTATTTCAATACCAAAATACAAAATATTTGATGAATTAGAATTTTAAGCACTGTATATAATATATAGGCATATTTCACTACAAAGCGTGTTGGCAATTACTTTATGTGGACTTCGACTGTGAATCAACTTAAGTCAATTCATCACAATAGGGCTTATAGTCTCCAAGCCGTTCTGAAACATATGCCCTATCCTATGCAGTGCTCCACATTCTGCACCATTTGTCTTGAAACAGTGACACTGTGAATGCTATTAATGACAGTCTCAGACTTTCAGCTCAAGCCAAAGTCTTTTTTCAGGCATTTTGCTTCTTTTTTTCACGACAGCTCATTCATAACTGCCTAACTTTCACCCCCGTCTCTCAACTCATGCAGGAAAGAAAAACAAAGACAAAAAGCGCAGTAGTTATTGAAAGAAAAACCGTTTTCCGCTGTTCTTAAGAGTAAATAAAGGTCCTTCACGCTAGACTAATAACTGTTTGGACAAACGCGCAAGCTGTCACTTGTGGAAAAAAAATATGTGTGAAAAAAATAAGTTATTTTGGCTCTTGAGTATAGAATTTAATTTGTAAATGAAAATAGTGAAGATGCGTCTGTGCATTATTTTATTAGGAAATTTAGCTCTCGCGTATTTAATACCAAGAGCGTATTTAATACCATCTTATGAGTGATTTTTGTACAGATTTTTCTCACATAAAATTGTAGAGATTTATGCATTTAAATGTATTGAATCAATTCATATCTGATGTTGCTGTAATTTTTAGAAACACCTTTTTTTAACAATTAATACACTATTTATTCGTTTTTTCCCCTTTAAATCGTTTTTTACGAAATATGGTATATATATAATTGAAATAAGAAAAACATTTGATAAATTTCTGTATGACATTCTTCATAAGTGAATAATTATGTTTAAAATGTTGTTCTAAAGATGTTCACATTAATATTTGTAGACAGTTCACATGATCTTGCATATTAGAAATTCTAAACTTCATTTCGCAATTTTTAAATCGTAGCTTAACTAAAATTGTTATTGACTATCTATCAGAACAATATTTAAAAATATTTTAATAATATTTATGAAATGGAGATAGTTCTCAGTGAAATAAAAAAAAATAGCTGATGAAGAAATTAGATCAATTAAATTTAATCAAATATACATTTAATTGTGAAACAAGTCTATAAATTCATTCTGCTTGATCAATGTACAAAAAACTTTCACAGTTTAAATGCAATGATATGGCCTATATTTTACTAATTTTTCAATAATACTAATGCTACAACTAGCTACATTGTAATAAAAATTACATTTTCTGACCCTAGAAATGGATTTTCGATTGCTGAGCTTGACTAAGATGTTAAATATTCATAATTCAGGGGTTGAATGTTTAATACATCTAAAACTTTTAATTTGGTAATGAAGCCTTGATTATATAAGTATATAGCTTCATGTACTATAGTTTTAAACGTTCCCAATTGCACAAATACAGGTTTTGGAATTATACACCAAATACTATTTCCACTTTCACTAATATTTTGAGTTTTATAAAGCAAGCATCTAGATAAATGCTCAAGATTAGAGACCTATAAATACTTTTTTATGCAATTCCTAATTGCAATAGGTAAGTCGTGTTTATGCTTGTATGTGTAACCTTTCAGTATGCACATATTATTTCTACACCACAAGTCACATCTCATGGGGCATAAACCGTGTCGTAGATTCAAATCTGTGAACATTTTACCAAAAAATATAGCCCAAATAGCTTGCCTTATGATTGAGAAATTTTCCCGAGTTGTTTTGAATAGCCAAAATATAGTATCTTTGCAATTTGTTTATTTCTGCATCTGTCAAGCCATTACGGCATCCTAGAGATATTTTGTCTTTTAATTTTGATTTAAGGCCTTAAGTCATGCACCCATCATTTTCTCAACATGATCAACACATTCTAATTTTTCAATATTGACATATCTTTAGATTCTAAAACTGCTTTAGTCCCCATATAGTCCAAATATTGTGTATATCGTAAACTGTGTAATGCAGTGAGCGATGAGAGATACCAAAAAAAAAAAGTGCACCTCTTTTACTTCCATTCCCCTACTATTTACAATGTAACTTGTCGAACACTCATCGCTATGTACATTGCTGTTAAAATTAAATGAACATTTCTGCGATAATATTTTAGCATCAACAACTTTCCCAGTGTCCAAACTAACTGCCGTAACAACACCATTTAGAAAAGTATAGTTTCTTTTTAGCCAGGTCCCAATGATAGCCACTGGTACATTTGGCTATCCATTATTAAAAGATATTGTTTCGGCAGCAGCTAAAGCCAAATACACTTTGGTTACTTTCTCTGTCGCGTTATTTAATTTATGCATGGAACCGTAAAACCCCTATGGTGTAGGTGACAAATGCATAACTCCGCAAAATATTTTTTGCAACTGCTTCTTTTTAAATAGACCTCATAGCATATGAAATTCTATTGTCCACTTCATATAATTTTGTATATTTTTGGATTAACTACTGTTTTAGTAAACCTGGTATTAAGAAATGTTTGAATAAGACCACAAAAGTCACAACATATTAACAATTTTGTAGCCAAACCCTAGATTTGGCGACCAAAACTTATGTGAACACCTTAGTGTTTACATTAATTTTACGAGATTAATGTTGTTTCAAAGCACAAAAGAACAGAACAATGTCAGGAATTTCACAGAAACATTCAAATGAATCTAAAAAAGAAACATACTTTTTATTAAACTTACCTAACTTTGATTTTAAATCTGATTTATTTATGTGTTGAACTTGTCTGAATTATCAACATTTAACTTCACGAAAGTTTGGATTTATGTACATTTCTTTCCAAACTCTTTCGTTTTTTAAACATTTTATTACTTAACAGAGTTTAGGAAACGTTTTTTAAACGTTTTATTAATGTTTTTGATGGAAAACACTATTGCACACGATAGCAGAAATTCGTTAAAAAATAGCCTGCAAGTAAACAAACATCTACAACTATTCACTTCACTTCTTTCCTTAATAAGTTGCTGATCAAAATAAATTATTTTATTCAATTTAAACCATTTGATAAGGCTGAAAAGTAACATGTGTCTTTTGTTTTCATTTGAGAGGGCGTGGCAATCAGAGGTTTTGGGGTTTGGCAGACGCAAACAACTTTTTAAAAAATATATTGAAAATACTTCAAATTAAGCTAGAGCAAAAATTTAAATTGCATTAAAAAGAAAAAGAATGATATTTTATGTTTCAATCAAAATTGAAAAATCGATTTTTTCATAGATCTTTGTTCCCCTTAGACATATCACATAAAAAATGGCATGTTTAATGTACTCTAAGTAGAAATGAAGCTCAAAACTCCACGCAAAAAGACGTTTAAATTAAATTTGAAGATTAATATGTGATCCTTCCTTATAATCAAAAGCATTGCTTCCAAATCTAAGCTTAATTGAAATTTCATTGCTTAAGCACGAAGTAGTCTATTAATGAAGTTGTCTTATTTTCTTATATGAATCAGAAAGAAATCAATTTTATGAGTCAGAGTAACTGATTATTATGCTGAAAGTAATTAAAATCGGGCATGGTAATTGAAGAATTGTTGAGTGTGGATCCAGTTCAAGTAATGTGATTGACAGTCATTTGTGGATTAAAACTAGAAAATGCATCCTCATTCATCGCGTGTTATTTTAATTATATTTAAATTCAAAAATTGTGATTGTATTCAGCGATATTTATATTTTTTTTAAAATTTGCTTTTAAAAAATACTTCTTTAGACCTTTTTCCACAATCAATTTATATCATAAAATAAAAAAAAGATAATATATATATATACATATATATATATATATATATATATATATATATATATATATATATATATATATATATATATATATATATATATATATATATATATATATATATATATATATATATATATATATATATATATATATATTTAAGTATACATTAAGTGCGAACTAGTTTTCTTTGGGAGAATTTTTTTTTTGTTTCAGAATTTAATGGTGTCTGAAATATCTACTATATCATCTAAATTAAGATTGATAGCAGAAGCATTTCTTAAGCAAACTTATGTCTTAAATATTTACTGACATATTTCCTCTCTTGTCTATCATGTTGAATAAATAATTCGTCGTCTATCTTCGATGTTTAGGGATTGAAACATTCTATTCTTTTGATCGTGTATTCCTTTTCCGCATCCAGTCATTTCTCATTATAGATTCAGAGAATATATATGGAAAAGATAACTCTTTGACCTTACGAAAAGAAATGAAGAAAGACACCTGTTTCAGTAAAGGAATTTGATAAATGGAAGATTGTTCGAATCAATTCAAATGTACTAGAAGATTGATGATTGGATCTAAGTATCTTCAAGAACATAAATTTAACGAATTGCTGAGGAGTTTATGGATACTTTGTGTCATTTTCTTTTCTTTCTGAAGCTTCTAAAAGTAACTCTAATATTGTTTGAAATTTTAACGAAATGAATAAAATGAGATATTTTCTTTCAACCCAGCATAAAAATTGCTCTAATGTTTTATGCATAAGATGTAGAAGTAGAAGGATAAGTTTGTGATACATGTCAAACATAACTTACGACAAAAGATAAAAGAAGTTTACTTTTCAAATAAACATTACACTTTTCCTACAGTAGTTATTAAATGCAGAAAGGCAAAGTGTTGAATGGATGTTAAAGTAGAATTCAAATTTAATGTGTTCATTTATATTCGTAGTTCCAAGTTAGATTCTAAAAAAAAACACAATGCAAAATATACATAAAAATATTTAAAAGGGTATTTAACAGAAAATAATCTGAATGAATTAATAAAAATGAAAATTCAAGTATTTCAACTAAATAATGGAAATAAAGAAAGCTAGAAAAAAGATTAGTGAATTACTATAATTAGCTACATAGTTAATAAATATTTATAATTAACATCTAATGTGTTACAAAAGTTAAACAGCTGGCTGTATTACAATTCATTAAAATACTAAATTTATAATTGGGAATCAATTATTCGTAAATTGCTTAAGTACACTTGAAAAAAAAATCAAATTTGTCAACGAAAATGATTTTTTTCATTTTGTTCAGTTTTGACGTTTTCCTTTATTCATTGTATTAATCATCTTGGGGAAGTTCTTAACTGTGATTTGAGTTTAAAACCACCTTCCATAGAGAGAACTTGCTTTTATATTAATTTTAGTGCAATATAAACTCTGGCAATAAATGTGTTTGTGTTAGTCCTTAAGCTATCATTCAAGTGAAAGCAAATAATTCTTTTTCGGAAACGTAGACGTAAGAGAGAAGAAGTTTTGAATTGGAATATAGCCTACCTAGGAGAGATTTTCTAAGTGCTCTACAATCGGATCAAAAACAGATAAGTGCTTACTTAATTGTCTTTTATGCTTATGATAGTGGATTTAAATTGCTCCCTTGATCTATAATCTTTAATCGATCATAAATTGATTACTCTGAAATAAAGGTAATTATTTTTATAATAATGTCTGATGATATATTCGGTGTCCCATACTACACTTGCAACGACTGGGTTACGAAAACTTTTCATTTGCCACACAAACGATGTGCAAAATAATAAGTTCGCAAATATAAAATAAGGTTTGTGCATGTAAAAAAATGTTTACATACATGAAATTGTTTGTCGATTTTAATAATTTGACTTAGGTGCCACATCACTTCTCTGTCCATAAAATGATTGACACTGTAATCGAATAGCATGTTTGGAAGGGAATCTAAATTCGGTTTTATTTCATGAAATAAGAACTCTAATATATGTACTGAATCCTTGTCTACCTCTCTGATATATTCATATAGGATGAATTTAACCCCTTAACTCAGCGTTTCTTAAACTGTGGTGCCCACCCACTAAGGGGGCATGAAAATTCTTCATGAGGGAGCAAACATATCGAAAAGTCAGAAATTAAAGATCAATTTTTTTAAAAAAATTGTTAATTGAATGAAAGGTAGCCAAACAAAATACATTCTGAACTATACACAACACGCCACATATCTTACTTAAATATTACTTAAAATGTTTATTACTTTCCAATAACAATTCAAAATTTAATACTCATATTTATATTTCCTACGGTTTATATTTAAGATAATTTTGTAGCTTTAGCGTTAAATTGCATTATTATTGGTTTCGATGCATTGTCATTGTAGGATGGGGCGATGAAAGTTCTTATTGAAAATTGTGACACCAATATTGGAAAACTTCAGAAGAACTGCCTTAACTACGAAGGAACAGTTACGTGATTCACTCAACATTGCCACCATTTTTACAGAAGTGCAAGTAGTTAAGCTAAGTGTTAGGGAATTAGAAATGGCATAAAAAGTAAATTCTTATCCGATATAAGTAAATTATTTACAGACATTGTTTAAATCATTTTATTGTATCTCAAGTCATCTCGATATAGTTTTACTGTTAGCATCGCAAAGCAAACGATCACAGTTTGAAAAAGAATATATATAGCATGCAGCAGCCAACGCATTGGCTGAGCAAGCGTTATATATACACCCGTGGCAGTTAAGGAGTCAATCTACCGATATAAATTGTAACTTTAACTACCTTTACATCCAGAATATAAAGTTTTGAACAGCATTCTTTTACATCCCCTTGTAGGATTTCAGGGTTGTTAATTTTGCCTCGAAAGCTGAAAATATAAAAAAAATTAATAGATATAAATCTTTGAATTTATATTAAAATTCTTGATTATTTTGAAAATAATTTATAAAGAAATGAGGTTTCAAAAAAGTGTGTAAATCGCTTATAATATAATCATAATTTTTTTAAAAAAATTATAAATATGGGAAAATAAGAAACATTTCTGTAATTACGAGTAATATTAAGTACATTTTAATATTTTTTTTATTTATACGTAATTAATATAACTAATAAATAATTTGTATTATTTATATGTCTATTTTTATGAAAATGATATAGTAAAAAATGATACATTTAATTTTACAAATCAACCTATTACTAGTAATTACAGCTAATATTTCAGAAAATATGCGCAAACGTAGAACTCAATTAATATTTCTTACAAATAGTTTCTTATTTTCATATGCTTAAAACTTTTTTAAAAAATTTTAATTATATATTAAACATTTTACACTTTCTTGAAACTTGATTCATTAATAAATAATGTGTAAAATAATCAAATTATTTAATTTTAATTTTAAATAATCGTATCTAATCGAAAATTGTGTATATTTACGGCCTACATCTCTTTATTAACACTCTGCGAACCATTTATACAGCTGTACCTGCGATGAACGAATAGTATCCTGATGAATAGAAACATATTCACGCTTAGAATGTTCAATGAATACAAAAAGGTTTTAATAAAACTATTGTGAGTTACAAATAGTGAAATTAAATTATTCTCTTATTCTTTCTGAAACCTGTCAATCAATACGAGGAAGAAACTCCTGATATATTATTACAAAAAATTCTCAGGCAACTTTAAAGTTGCACTATTTACCGATTCTGTAGAATTTAAGTGCAGATTTTTTTTTAAGAATAACTCTTAGATCTATGGGCAAGATACCAATTGTTTCAGACTATTTAGGTGAATTGTGACATCGAAGATCCCCCTAAACCTGCCACTGGAACCGATCCACCATTTACTTTGCTTCAGGATGAAGTACACGTTTTGTAAATATCGAGGTATTTTGAGAGTGAGGGAACAATATTACTCCAGACATTTGTTCCAAGGTCAATTAAGATTGTCTCGGGAATTCAGAAACTAACACTCCAGCCCTCGTAAATACATCCGGTAACATCCTCCGTATTTGACCTAGTATGGTAATTGTTCCTGGACATTGGAAAAATCGATCGACACATATCAATAAAAACTGTACACAGGACGGAGAGACACATGTCCTAAAACGTTTACATTCAGTTATGTAAACATTTCTACCGCGCTAATGGAAGCAAGCTAATGGTCCATCAACTTGGATTTCCAAAACTTAACATGGTATATAAGTTGAACACCATGTTTTAAAATCTTTAGCTATACTATTCCAGATGAATCTATTTTATAAATTTTATAGTTTCTCTTATGTCAGGAGGAGACAAATCGTGCAAGTCATGGAATAATCATTGCCTAAACTCTTTAGAAGCACATACACATACAACATTTGTAGATATATTACAGTATTGTTTTTCAGTTTCAAGAGTTTCCAATGTGCTCGATTTTAATAAAGGTATTTTTTAGATCCTTATATGAACTATTTGTGCCTCAGTAATTTTATCATAAGCAATATAGAAACTCTACAAACTCTCCAATTCTACACTAGATAAAATAGCCATGAACATATTTTCTCCCCCAGGAATATTGGAGTGAGAATAATGATTAAATTATATAAGAAAACCTAAATAGTTATGTGAACAAATGAAAAATAATGTACACAAGTAGAGTTAATTTATTGTGAAACTACTTTACATTATTAATACATTATTTTTCATAATTTTCTTTGATCCAATTTACCAGTTTTAGTAGTCTTGGAGCAGAATGATGAATCTCACATTGTTCTGACAAATTGTATTTAAGTAGAGATTATGTACAACACTATTAATGGTAAAATAAAACTCATTTTTGTCGAGTTCAGTTAATCTAACATAACATGAATCTTTGGAGTTTAATGAAGTTAATTTACATCTACTTTTAACTTACAACTAAAGTTGTTTAAAGAAGCTGCTCCGGATAAAAATATGAAGACATTTTTCAATGCGTTATAGGTTTTCTTCTATTCAGTTTACTTTGAATGCCAGAAAAACTTCTTTGTTACCATTGAAATTAAATTGATTCAAGTTTGATAAATACTAGGGAATAAGTTATATTTTATTAATTTGCTACAATTTTAATTAATAAAATATTATTCTGTTATTCAATTTTTAGGAGACATTTTTATTGATACACATATTTTTTTTTATCTTTCTGCTTCACTCCAAGGACTTACTTTTGAAAATTATTTATTTTTTGTCTGATTTTTTTAAATAAAAGCAAATTTAATTTTATGTACACACATTGAAAAAATTAGATGATAAATTTTTTCACGCATCCAAATGTGTTCACCCAAACACTCTTAAAATTTTCATTTACTTCAGAATAAAATTGTCAATTTATGTGATAAAATACTAGCTACACATAAATAGTTCTCTTAATCAATGCACTGTATGGATCTTTTTTAAATTGTATAGCAAATTTTCCTTAGATTTACTTTTCAACGATAAATATTGTTCCATTCTCTCTGTATAAAATCTTCATATAAAATGTTTATAACTTTTTAAAATTCACTATCAGCTCTTTGAATCCCTGTTTCTATGTAAAAAAAAATCCCGGATTTTTTTTTCTGTCAAAGGTGGTAATAATTCATTATAACTAAAAGGTTTAAAAATTTTTAGTCTTACATACATAAATGCTTAAGTCTAATTTCCATTTAAATATTTTGGAACTTTTAAACAAAAAAAAATGATTTTTTATAACTCGGAATAATATAAATGCGCGAATTCAATATTCTTGCGTTTTGTTATTCATCTTGTAAACATCCGTATAAAATCCGACATTTCCGTAAAATCCGGCATCTAATGCACACCACCGTATAAATCCACCTATAGTTTCAAGCTCAATTGTTATTTTTTTAGTATATTCGCCGTATAATGCGCGCCCCTTTTTTACAAGGAAACTATAAATCTACGTGAGAATACTCTTATGTTTTTGAAGTCATTTATTTGAGATATTATTCAAAGTTTTGGAAAAAAAAATAGTATACTTCTAGAATTACAGCCCTTTAAATTCACGGGGAATATAAGCCATTTCTTTTAAATTAATAATATTCCGATATTTGTAGAAGTCTAATTTTTTTCCTATGCACTTTCTTTTATTTTTAAAGATCTAACTTTTATACCCGAATTATAATGCGCTCCTGTAAATTTTGATCTTATTTTTTGTATTAAAATCGCGTATTATATGCCGAAATTTACAGGAAGTTTAATTAGGTGTTTTTTTTCAATTGTATCGTTCTTCTCAAATTAAATTGCATTCATATGTAACTTCCCCATTCACAAACAATTGAGTTGCTAAAATATGAAATTATAATCGATACTTATGATTTGCAAAAAGCAAATATGCATTAGATTACATGTTAAATTAACTGTCATTTATTCTTTGAAATGAGTTTTTAGACTCTTAAATTAAATTAACGGTCACAACTCCCAGTTAAATTGTATTCCAAGTATTTACTCGAAAAATTTTCATTTGAAATTCAGTAGTTCACATCAAGAGGATCAAACATTTCAGAACTATTAGTGAGTATCATTGGAAAGAAGTACTGAATAATTATACATAAGTACATATTTTATTAGTACATAAAATATGAAATTAATACAGTATAAAAACATGCATTTCAAGCGGTCGATCACCTAACTTTTTTTTAAATACCTGGAACATTATTGTAATCCATTAAATATTCATTAAACAAATTCCTATTTTGACATATATATATATATAGGTAAAATAATATTATTTCCTGAGAGCAAATAATTTAGATACGGTAAAATTAACTTCTTAAGAGGCTGAAAGATTAAATTTTACTAGTAATATAACAAACAAATGTATGCTTGTTTTAAATTTTATATTTAATATAACATCACTGGTAAGTGAAAATTCAAATATAAAAAAAAAATTAGTTTCTTTTATTAAGAAAACAACAATCTGATTCTCAGATAAATGTGCAATACCTATTATAGAATGAAATAATATATTTAATTATGATATTATTCCATACTATAATAGGTATTGCATGATGTATACCTATATGCTGTGGATTATTTTAGCAAAATGAATATTGGTAGACACTTAAAAAAACTCAGTGTACTTTTAAAAAATGAAGTTAAATACAGAATACTATTAGTTAGTAATATACACTATTTTTTTGCTTTTAACGATGACAACATCGATGACAAAGCACACTGCCTACAAAAATATTTGATTAAAAAATCTAAAACTGTTTAAGTGTAATTTAAATACATGTATAAATTAATTAAAAAAATAAAATGTGGCAATTTTTGAGTTACTGGTATGCTATATTACTTGAATACATTTAAAGTACTTTTTTTTTCTAAAATTAGCTGTAAGTTTTCTCACTTGCGGTATATCTCTCACTTAATACAATATAAGTGACGCATTTTTTTGTGTCAGGTATAGAATGTGTCCAACATGCATATTAATTACGTTCTCAAAAGAATTAACCCATTTAAACTGCATAAAGTTCTCAAATTAAATTTAAACTCGTGTGAAACTTAATTATAAATTCTTCAATAAAAACAAAAATATCATGCTTTATCTTGCACTCTCCAGAATTGAGGAACACAAATGATGGATATGATAAATACTGATAAAATGGCAAGCAAACTATTATTTTCTCTTCTGAAACACATACGTTTATTAATTTCAGTAATTTATGATACTGCAAGATTGTATAAAAGCAAACTGAAATATTTTGCAACTTTACTACTACTCTTTTGAAAAACACGGTTCCTATTTTTACTCTGGTGACTACTAAAGTTACTGATTAGAGTATACATGAAATTTATTTCTCTAATAGCTGCAATAACCCTACTTTTCATGCAACATTTCTTCCTTTTTTTCCGGTGTTAGAAATTGTCTGGTTCTTGAACAATGGCCTCATTTCTCCTTCGTTCCTCAGACAAATTTATTACCCTTTTCTCATCCATAAAGATACTGGTTTCACTTTATTTCTTACTTACAATAAGGCTTAAAATACAAAAATAATAATAAAAAAACACATTCCACAATTGTAACTGTTTTATATAGTGCAAATTTCTTACAATATTTGAAAACAGATGTAATTAATACCATTAATGATTTTTAGTATAATGTGATAGCATTATACTCAATGTTTCTGGATAAGAAAATATTGATATTCCCCATTTATGATAGTATTCCTTTAATGGAATAATGCTACAAATTAATAATATTTTGCTATTTCTTCAGAAGTATTTTCATGATTCAGTTCCTAGGTTTTTTTATTTATTTAAATGGAGCGAGTATTTTCGTATATTAAAATTTTGTTCATATGATAATTACTACATGATTTCCCATCATTTGTTGTTTAATTTAAATATACTGTAACTATTTAATATGCTGTTATCTTTCTAAAAACAAACGTTTTTTTTAAATAATTGCTTTGCTAATATTGTCTTTTTTATATTTTATCTCTGAAAGCATTTTCTATTTGTTCTTTAATCTCAACGTATATAAATGTACTACAGCATTTTGATTTGTATTCTTGAGTTAATCTTAAAAATTTACACTTTAATAGCAGCAACTTGAATTATAATTTTGCAATGATTAAGGTATTTTAAATATGTGTTAAGATGCTCATTAATATATTGTTAGGATATTTCCATTAACACATAACTCCGTTTACATGAACAATATATATAATTCACTACGTATAAATAAGTACAATATTTTTTCATTGAATTAGCATTTTAATATTCAATATTTTAGCAGATTCACGCACCACCCATAAAATCGATTCATGAATTCAAGCAACATCTTTAATTAATACCCATACGTAATATGTTTCTGGAATATACATTAATACATAGCATGAAATAATGCATTCAGGAATGCTTTAATTTTTTTTTAAAAAAATATTATTTAAAGTTAGAAGGCACCCAACTACATAAAAAGTGTCAATTTTGAAGAAAAGTATGATTTTTAATTTTTTTCGTTAGATAAAACTGTTTTTGTTCTTTGTGTGTACGATAATTAAAAAAAATATAGTAATTTTAAAACAAGTTATAACCGAAAGCTGCTATTTTAAAACCTGAAATCTTTTTCAGAATTTTGTATCTTTGTATGCAATGTTTCACCTGAAATTATACAATTTTATTTGCGGAATGGATATATTTTTATCCCCATCATTTTGGTGCTGAGTTTTGTTTTAAAAGAGTGGCGACAGCTGTTATGTTTTAATTTGAATGTATTGTTTGTTTATCTTTTTGCTGTGGCTTTCTCAGTTCATTTTGCTGGAATTATTCTTGGGTTTTTCTTACATATTTTTGAAATTAAGACTATTTGAATACTACGTAGAAAAATTTGGTTTTCATTTGCAATGGGAAATATCTAGAAGCTCTCGTTGAAAAGGAACAAAAATTTACTGGTAATCGTTTCGTCGAATGAACCACGCCATTGGATGCATCAAATGTAAGTGAACATAAGTTGAATACTCCATCAGTTTCTTCAGAAAATGTTAGAACATGGAATCTCTGAAGGGAAAATACTTCATTGTGCTTAGTTGCTTGTGTTGCTCTTCTTGTTTGACAATGAATCTTCAGTTGAGAGAAGATTCAATTTTTGACATACCTTCAGGTATCTCTTTGAAATGCAAAAACTGTATGCTTGCCCATGCTTTTCAAATTAAAAGAAAAATAAATAAAGTGAATAACATAAATTTGCAGTTTGTGTGGGGAATGAGGATAATTGGAAGAGGCCATTCATCATCAAAGAAGTTGTGTGGCAATTTGAACAATACTTCACTAACAAAAGCTGCGCACAGATCATGTGATAAAATATCGAGTGTTGCTTCTGTTGTCTCAAAAATGTTTTGACTGAAGCTGGTGATGAAGTTAGTTAGAAAAAAACACCACTTAAGGTGTTGTGGAGTGAGGAGTTTCAGATGATGTTAAGTGGCAAAGATGGGGCACGTATCGTTAAATGGTTGTGTCGCTATTCTGCCAATTGACTTAGACAAAGTTCTGGATGCAAAGCTTATGTCAAGATAGTGTAGAATTTGTTACGGATCCAGGGGTGTAGCTACCGCCGTATCAATAATATGGAGCCCCAAGCTACTGTGGCTTTAACATGTGTAAGGAGAAAATCGTAAAATATTAGGGATATCCAAAAAGGGTCCCAAGAAATGTTTGATATAGGACCGAGGACTAGGACTAGGTGAACGGATCGAAGGGCTCAGGAAAAGTAAGTAAGTAAACAAACACCAATGCTCGTGTAATTATCTAGAATTAGAAAGCATGAAGTTAAGTCTGGAAGCATAGAGTATGTCAGGGCATACATATTGCTCGAGCGTTCCCGTGAAATCAGGAAACTTGAATATGTGGAGTTTTATGGTGACGGTGACACAAAAAGCCATTTAGCTACCGAAAGTATTTATGGAATATATAGTGTAAAGAAATATGAGAGTATATATGTCATATTCAAAAGTCAGTTAGCAGCAAATTGAGAATTTTAAAATCTACGAAAAATAACTTGTTGGTAAGGGCAAAATTTCTGACACATTAATAGACAAAATTAAAAATTACTATAGCATTGCAATTAGCAGCTGCATTGGTGATTTGAAAGAAATGCAAAGAGCTGTGATTGCAGCCTTTTATCACTGTAATTCCAATAAAAGCAATCTCATGCATGACCATCATCCAGTTGGATCCGAGAGCTGGTGTCCTAACAGCGAGGACAATCTGCTGGCAAAGTGTTTTCAGAAAAACATGATGGTCTTCCCAAGAATAGGATTAACAAAATAAAACCAACGAATTTTCATTTATGTGACCAAATAGAATAAATACAGTCAACTTTCATTCTAATAGACCATGATTTATAATTTATTATTTCTGAGCTATTATTAACTGCAATAAATTCATTAGTTACATATTTTCGAATTTTTTCTGAAATTCCAAACCAAGTAAGGTAAAATTGATATTAATGCTGAGATGGTTTTGAGTTTTACGGCTGAAAGAAAGAAAAAAATTAGTAACAACAAAAGATAACAAATGTTGTCTCAAGATTTTCAAAATTTTCATCTGGGAAAAGGCGTATGCACCTTTATTTACGAGACAAGTTGGCAGTTGAGGAATATTGCACAACATGATAACGCATTAAACTCGAATTGAAATAGTTTTTCCAAAATGTTTTTTTTTCCGTTCTTCCATACATTTACAAGTCTGTGTTGAGGCTAATTTATAATGCTGTTTTTATTTAGAAGACACTTGAACAAAAATATTGAATGAAAGTGTCATTGCAGTTAGTTACCTTTTGAATGAAATAATTCATACTTTTGTACTCTCTTAATGAAGTGCAGATACAATTTATATTTTTCAACATACATAAAGTATAATCAATATAATTATTGGAACATTTTAAATGCTATTCAAATTGTGTATGACTTTGTAGCATGTTAAATTCAACCGAAGGCTGAAAAATGCCTCACTTAAAATAAATAAGCACGTAAGTAACCCCAAAAGAAACATTACGTCATGATTAATTTTCTCATAAGTTCTAATTTGCTTCATTATACATAGTTCAACAGTATGCAAAATTAACAGTATTTTGCTATTTCCTTGATTTATATTATAAATTAAAATGGTTTTTGAATAAAACTTTATGGACTCTTATATAAAAAGAAATGAAAACATTTCACAAAATTTCTCATCATTCAATTAGTAAATATTTTTGTTAATGCTTTACATCTATATTATGAATTTATTTAAATCACTATAAATGTGTTTTGCTTGGAAGTATTGCGGTAATATTTAAAATTAACGCTACAAAGACTGAAATTTAGTATATACCTATATCGCCCAAAAGCAGTCAGAGTGACTGCATGTTGAAAGAATGATTAATGTGTAAAGAAATTTGTTTAAAATAAATTTTTAATATTTTTATATTATTTACAGCTACATAACAAGACATTAGTAAATATTAACAAGGTAAAAATTTCTTCACTTGGAAATAAAATATATTCTAAAAAATTCTCAGAAATTGTGTTCATTATACATGTATTTTTTTTCTAATTCAATTAAAAAGCAGTTAAAATGGCTTTCTTTGGGCAATCTAGTGTTAATTTAAGGATTAATTTATTATAATTTGATTTTAGCTTAATATTTATTCCATTCAGTTCGTTTCTAAAATGCAATGATTAGCTCATGACTGTGTTACGGTTCCATTTCTCAAAATAAATATTTTTTCAAAAAGTTTTTATAAATAGTAGTGGAAACGGGGTAACTCCTTGTAAAGTGTAGTTCAAGCATTAGGCCCAATGCGGGTAATAAAAAACTAGAATGCAACTTAAAATAATTCCTTAATGGAAAACTAACGTATGCATAAGTTATTATTTTCGATTTTAAACTAAAAAAATGAGAGATTAAGAATAAAATTTAAATTAAATTATTTTTGCTATGATAGAGTTCTATTGCAGTATGTAGGGAAAATATCAACTAAATACAGTAAACATGCTACAGGGTCATTTTTTTTATTTTACACATCTTTACTGTTTTCAGAATTTTATAAAGGTTTCTTCTAGCAATTGAATTCTTATTTAAATTACGTGCATGTTGCCACTTATCTTCATTGCTTATTCTGTAATAAATTATTTTACTAGACATTGGTGGAGTCAAAACTAACTTGTCATGGGATTATAACAAGTTGATAAATATTTCGAACTTAATAAGTAAAAAAAAATGAGTTAAAGTTTTTTACGTTTCACACAATAATTTATGAAAACAAATTAAATAACAATGATTTGAAATACCATAACATATTAAAGCTTTATTATTTTTATTTTTATGCGAAAAAAGAAACAAGTTTCTTTCAGAAATATTTAAGGCTTTAATAAATGAAAACAATAAAAAAACATGTATATTTATTACACAGGGGTATAATTGCATTAAAATAACTACGCGATACTTTACATACTAAATCTTTAAATTAATTTTAAAATGAAAAGAGATTTTCATCATTCTTAAAGTGTACATGGAGTTTAAGATAAAATAATTGGTAACACAATAAAACGTTATTAAAATATGTATAATTAATATAATGAAGTAATTTTTAAAAGTTTTAATTAAAAAATACCTTTATATTAAAAAATAAAAAGCAAAAATGCCAATTAATCACACCTCCCAAACATCTATTGTTATCGTACATTTTTCAATACTAAATTTATTTAAAATATTACTTTTTTATGGATTTATTCCTCAATATATTAATTTTCAACACATTTATAGGCTTGAAAGTTTAATTTTAAATTGACACTTTTTCATGATTTTTTTAATAGCAACAGTTTTTAGTCCTTAAAAAGCGTTTACAAGCATACAATTTTTCAATATTTTTATCCATAATTTTTTTTCTACCATTTAAAGGAAAAATATTTTTTAATAAATATAAATAAAGTTAAACTTTACATACAATACAAAAACTATAACTAATCACAATTATACTAGAATATTAAAAATTTATATTAATTTGAAGTTTTGCTTCAAGAAATTCATTTTTTTTCATTCATTTTTGTCCTATACTATATATTTCAAAAATAAATTAACTAATATATTTAATTTATATTTCACGAAGAGTGCTACAACTTATTTTATAAACAATCGATACTTAAGTTATGAGTACATGAATCAAGCTAGCTTACACTCGTCAAAATGCATTAATTATATAAATACTGCTGTCAAACCTCTTTGAGAAATTTTTTTATATAATTTGTTAGATAAAAAATAGGGGACAAAAACATTGATTTTCATGAGATAATGAAATAAATACTCATAAAATAAGTCTAATTAGCATAGTTTCTTATTATGTATCACATGTCTTTACATTTAGATTTATATTTCAGAATAAAAGCAATATTAGTGTAATATCATAGCATTATTTACCGATTTACCTGATCTATAAATAAACTTTTTCAAGCTAGCAATTATGTATTTTATTTTTTCATTTACCTTTTGTAATTATTTAGCAATTATATTTTTATCCCCATATTGACTTTGATTTTCTACAAACTATGGGAAAAAATTCGCTGAAAAGATAAAAGGGTAAAAGTCTAAAATTAAGTTTGCAAAGAAATAAACAAACTATCACGGTATTATTAAAATAATAATCTAAAGAAATATTACCTTATAAGCATTTGGTCTTGAGAAGACAAAAAATTTGTTTAATTGCCATTCAATATAATGAAAGATCAAAAAGGAAGATATAAACACATTTCAAAAATGAGCAATGAAAAACTGTTGATGTCCTTGTTGGTATTTTTTTCCTGCTTCCAAATGACATGGCTTTGCGATAAAGCTTTCGATGATACTACTTGACATAAAAATACGACATCTAATACGATTGTCTTTCAAATGCAAGAATTAATTGACTGTTTTCTGATGGAAAAAAAAAAGGTTAAACAATCGAATATTTATAAAAGAAAAAGGCACGCAATTCCCTTTTGTGTTTAGTGATGGGCACACTTTCATAAATTCGATAATTAACACAATAACTGGACTCCTCCGCTAAGTGCTTTTGTTGCCTTTGGCAGTTCGATTAATGAGTAAATGTTTCAAAGCACAACTGATATAAGTCGCAAGAATCTTGTTTAATTAACCGACTCTATCCTGAGGAGGGTTAAATTTCAATGGAATTGTTGGAGGTGAATAGCACATGAAACCTGCTGTTACAGCATTTAAAATTTATGCACTATTCAATTCAAATCAGTTTCTACTCCTCTGAATAAATTGGTATTGCGAAACAATTTATTGCACACATGTTTAGATTGAGTGGAGGATGTTAATGCAATTATCTAGGTTCGGGTTTCAAAATCTACACCTAGAGGATACATAACTCAAATCAATTTCAATTTCGAGAAACAAACAAACGAAATATTACATTTCCAATCAAAGGTTCCGATTACTGTCCTTTTTAATATTGATTTATATTAAAGCTATTTGTTCAACAAGACATTTTCATTTAAAGTAGATGGTAGAAGTGATTAAAGGTAAATATAAGACTATAAAAGTTGAATTTCATAATTTTCTCGTAATTAAGTCACTCATTAAAACTTGGAAAATTAGGAGTGATATTACTGCTGCAAGTGTTAAACGAGATGAAAGAGAATAATTGAAGTTGCTGTTATAGATCCTCAAGATTTAATTGGTTTCAAAAGATTGCAGTGCTTTAAGATCCATTTCATTTAAAATTAACTTTCATATTTCTAATTAAAAATGGTAATCAAGCATGCATTTAAAATAGAACAAACTCATGACAAATAATGCCTAATAAATTCAAGAATTTCATTAAATTTACGAATGTATGGTAGATATTTTTGTGAATGTTATTTAACATTTATAATGAAAATAATATTACTCTATCAACAGGGTAGTAATGATGGTATGTATGAGTGATGTATGTCATGCTTTTAAATTTATATGGTAATCTTTAAGTGCTAAATGATGAAATATTGTGCTGTTACAAAAAATAAAAGAGGTTATATCAAAGAGTTTATATCAAAAGAAAATAATCATAAGTTAGAACGTAAATAGACACCAACTAATTTTAAATGCCTAAGTATAAAACCTTATTAGTTATGAAAGTATCACAATTCATAAAGTATTTTCTCCGCTTACAGAGATACTTGAAATAAGTTAGTGTGATGTGCGTAAATAAATGTAAACGTAATCGGATATAACTTTATAGCATTATTATATATTTCCTTCATTTTTGTGTTAAAGAAATTAAAATATCAGGGGGAATTATTGAAATTTTAACACTGGAACTCTAAAATGAATAGTCAGTTGTAGAATGTGTGTAGTTTTGAAAAAGATAATCTACTGTACTCGTAATAAAGGTTTTAGCACTGAAGAGAAAAACATTGCTGCATTAGCGAGATTGATATTTTTACATGTGCTGCTTTATAATAGCCTGTCCAGTAATTCGGCACAAAATTAGATAAATATACCGACAAATGGAAGGCATTACCTCTTACTATTTTCAGAAATTAAACTCAACTTTGAATTATCAAGAAGTAACTATATTGTATAATGGTAAAGTATATGTACCCGTTCTTTGCACGGGTGAACGGAAAAATTAAAAAACACGGGTTCAAGCTAAGTATTGTTAGAATATCCCTTCTAAGTGGGTGTGGCGTGGTAAATATATGCTGTAGTGGGCTTTTTTGCAGCGAATGCCAGAATTGCTTGCAGATGGCAGAATTTTTTCCTACTTACTTGACAAATATCGTTATATTGTTGACACTTCACACAATATCTTTATAAATTATAGTCTATGTGTTATTCTGATGTATATGCTATATTACTGTAAAGTTTTATTAAAATCCGTTCAGTTGTTTTTGGGTGAAAAACGGCCAAACATCCTCACAAACTTTCGCATTTATAATGTATATCTAGATTTGCCGGTTTTTTTACTCTTTTTCACATTAGTAATTTTATTACATTTACCTTATGTCTTTCAATATTACGCAACATTTATGTGATTGCTTGCCATATGTTTTACAGAAAATTTCTCGAATGTCATTAACATCCATATCACTCAAGTAAAGAAAAATGTTTGATTTATTTTTGTACAATTAATTCACGTTGTATTTCGTAAATTATTTTGAAATATGAAAAAAATTCATAGTATGACACTTTAAATGAGAAAAATAATCTAATATTTTAGACAAAACCATGTTTGGTTTTTCTAAACATTCCCAATGAAAAAGATTGTGACAAAGCGATTTTGTAATGTTAACACCAAATATTATAATTTTATTAACAAAACTTAAATGATCACACATTATTAAAATTATAAATTCAAGTTTTAGCTACTTATTTTATTGCATTAAAATGCTACTTTTAAATAACTGGTATAAATGTTACTAGAAATAAAATAAGTTATAATTTATCCTGTTGCTAATTTTCTTTTAAGGCGACACGGTATCCTTTTTCAAAAAAATTTTTTGGAGACCGTTACAGTAAAAATAATTGCTGTTTTATATTTAGATTATATTATTAAGCTGATTCCGTAAGCAAAAAGTCATTTTGACCAGCCATATTATTTTACAATTTTAAAAAATTAGTAATTTTTGAAGTTTCTTCAAACTCTTATAAAATACTCAATTTTTAAACATTTTCAGTATTTTTAAGTTATTTATGATTCTCAGATTATTACAAACAATATTTAGTATGGATTTGAAAATCTATTCCCTTGTTGATTTTTAATAATTATTTTTCTAGAAAAACCTGCAAAAAACACGAAAATTTTTAAAATATCAACTTTAGCATTTTTTAGAAAAATAACTAGAGTTCTCAGTCCTAAATCCATACTAATTTTTATAGAACATACATTTGGGAGTACATACAAAAATTTCAAGGATCTATCTTGAACAGGAAAAAAGCCTTAGGGATTAGAAAACACTTATAAAACTTACTCTGAGAAAAACACATTTAAAGTTTGTAAAGTCATACAACAAAAACTTATATTGCCCGTAAAACAATATGTTCTAACTATTTTTTTTAAATATGACTGAAAATTATATTTTTAATTCAAAAATATATATTTGCATAATATTAATAGCGTTTGTTAAGACGTCAGTTTATTCAGCTTTATCTTAACCTAATATTTCACAAAAGTTTTGAAACACGAAGCATTTATGTTCAAAATAATAATAATACTAACTTAAGCTAAAAATAGTCAGGTTTGCTCATAAAATTTAATTTTGTTCAGTTTTTAATTGGGGCAGCTTAGGAAGTTTTAGCTCTTGCCGTACGACTTTAAAATACTAAAATATAGTACTGCAATATGTTTAGTATAATGTAGTTTGGTACATCAGGAAATATTCAGTCATATCTGCAGCATTTGAATTCAGAATACTTGTATTCGGAAGTCTAATTGCAGAATCAGCTGAGGACTGATTTTTAGAGACATCATTTTCAGTAGTATTCCATCTCTTCGAAATATTGCTTCTCACAGAAAAGCAGAACGCATTTGCCATGGCATTTTCTCTACAGGAAAAAAATTAATGGTAAAGCTTTTAATTTATATAAACTATTTTTAAAGCAAAAATTGTCCATGAAATTAATCTTTATTAATTAATTATGAGAACTCAAAAAACTCAAAACATAATCAAGCAGAAATGATTCTAGTAATGAAAATTGGAATTAATAACCATTTCAAACTAAAAGCTCAAAAATATTTTTAATTAATTTAACTTAAGTGTGAAAAAATGCTTTAAAAGAAAACCGGGTCCAAAATCATAGCTCATAAAATTTCAAATATCTTAAAAACTAATTTGCTAACAGATCTGAAATTTCGTGGCAAGCATCTCAATGATATGGGCCACCAAAACATGCAATAAAAAATTTTCGGTAAAAATGAAATTTTAGTGTACTGTGTAGTCTTAAATGGAAATAATCTATCAAGATTCCAAATACATAACAATACTCATGATAAAAAAGTAAGGAAAATATGTAACAAGGGATTGTTAGAAGAATTGTCCTATTTAAAATTTCTATTCCTTTTAAACATATATAATTGTGCCGTAGGACAATTGCTTATACATTTCATTTTATTAAATTGGAGGGAAGAGAAACAACTTAGCAACATTGTTTTAATATGAATAAAAAGCAAAAAAGAAAAATAAACACAAATTTTACCGATTTAAAATTTAATTATACATTGTAATGTCAATGAAACAAACAATTAAATTTAGACAAAAGACTGTACATAATTAAGAAATTTATAGAAAATAAGAATATAAATGTTTATTTATTTTATTGTCTAGGAACTGTTAATTATATTCGGTTTTTAGTCAATCTCTGTTTAGATTATAACTAAGGTAATGGTGAGAAAAATCGTCGGGAAGGATGCATCTTTGCTAAAAATAGAACCAATCTCAAGAGAGTCTAATTTAATCAATTATCTTCCAATCTTCCTTTCAAAGAATTTGTCTTCGAACAAATCCTAATCTCAATGCCTTGTTAATACTCGTCCATTTTTCATGATCTCATGAATATTTCTATCGTAAACGATTCATGTGAGCATCATGAAAATATTTAGCCGCTTTGGGTATTCTCAGAGCTATCTGTTTCCACAATTATCAATCGTAAAAAAAAAGATTGACTTGTCATTTACAATACTCTCTTTTTAAGATAATGATTTAATATTTTGGAATACTTCAGAAATTCCTTATTTTGTTCCACGCTCTCTATGCTTCTTTGTGGTAAATTATATGCTTCAATTCATATCATTCTTCTAAATTCAAAGTGTTTCATTCGAATATTATTTGAAATTGATACTTAAGGTATCCCACTACGTTCGGAATCCCGATTTTAAAAAAGCGCATAAATGGATAATTTTCATATTTAGTGCCACTTAGATTAAAATACATGTATAAAATTGTTTTAAGGACATTTTGACAAAAAAAAATATTTAAATGCAATATTTCTGCAAAAAATTAACTTAGAACAACCTTTTTTCAAAATGTTCTTCTTTTGTAAAAAATGCTTCTATTATAATAATATTTGGCTGTATACAGCTCAGACCTCTATACAGAGACTCAAATATGAGTTTTTGAAAAACTCACATTATTTTCAGAGTTACAACCAATTGAGATAATTATCGGCGTTTTATTCTTAAAATTTCTCCCCTCTGTTGTCGTAAAACATAGATAAACCCACTTCTAAGTTATATATTTCAAAAGTTCTAGTTCAGCCTCTGAATAGAGGTATGAGCTGTATACAAGTAAAATATTATTATAATAGAAACATTTTTTTACAAAAGGAGAGTATTTTGAAAATGGGTCATTCTATGTTCTTTTTTTGTCAAAATATTGTACTTAAATAATTTTGTGTTGTAATACTATTCTTAAAACAATTTTATATAGATTTTCTAATTTAAGTGACACCAAGTATCATAAATATCCATTTACAAGCTTTTGTAAAATCACGGTTCCGAACGTAGTCAGATACCTTAAGTTAAAAGATGTATCTGTAATAATATGCACTAATGAATAACAATTATCAAAATTAAATAATGAGATTCAATTTGCATTTTTTTCATGTTTATCTTGTATGTGTTATTAATTCAAGAATTATTATTAAAAGTAATTTATGTTCCACCTTTATTATAAAAAAATATCCAATTAGAAATTATAAGATGCATTTGAGTAATAAACAGCTTAAAAGAATATTTAAGAATAAGGAAAATTATAGCAGATAATTTTTAAAAATTTTAAATAAATATTATTTAAGATTCTTTTTTTTTTATACAAAGAGTTGTAAGATTAATATATTTTTTTAAATAAAATTATCCCAAATGGGGACTCAAAACTACAAAATGCATTATGTTTACTCGATAATAATAGTAACATAAAGATGAGAAGACATCATGAATTACTTGAATATGTCGACAAATTATGTAACTCATTATTAATCCTGTTTTAGAGGCATAGAAATGAATCACAATTCCTTACTGTAAAGAATCTGCTTGGTGAAATTAAAAAAACGTGAAATCTAATTAAAAATAAAAATACAAACTTATCCATACCAAATTATATAATACCAAAATTTTGAAAACAGTTGCTTCATATATTAAATAAAGAAATGAAAAAACTTTTGTTCATACTGTAAAATTATAATATTCCTTACGTAAATGGTCATAAAGAAATGGATCGAAAATTTATCCAACTTACTTCTTAGGCTGAAAAAATAGTTTAAATAGATATTTCTGCAATAAAAATTTCTAAAAATGTAACGACACAAAAATTTTAAAAGGATGCAAACTAATTTAATGAAATAATAATTTTAAAAAAATGGTTGTTTTTGATAAAAATGAAATAAAGTAGGAAGAAGAAAATATAGGGAAAATGTATGCAAGCACTTAAAGGTATAATAATCATCAAGTAAAGAAACGGTAATATTTTAGAACAGCAATGTGTAGATAAATACTTATGAATTAAGTCTGCTCTAGGAAAATTTTTTAAGTACAGTTTATATTAAAAAATAAATATTCCAAGCATCTTAACATAAACCAAGAGTCAATTTGAAATTCTAGAACAGTATCTGAATTTGCTTTCGTAAGCTTTTACTTACAAGCTAAAAAATAAGATATATGATGTGATATTAAAAGCATAAATATATATATATATATATATATATATATATATATATATATATATATATATATATATATATGTATTAAAGAGTTTTTATGCGCATTAAAGCTAATAAAATTACTTTAGTTTTAGAGTTACTAGATTATCTCTAAATGGAATAAGGAATTTAAAATAAGTAGTTGAAAGTGGAAGCAATTTTTTTGAATGAAGCTGGAATAATTTGTTTGATAGTGCAAGCAAAACTGAATTCGTAAGTTACTTTCTTCCAAATAAATAAGCTCTAACTTTTAAAAAAACAATAATAAAATACTAAACCATAAAATAAAAATTGATCAAGCAGTAACATCTATACTTTCATTCTTAAAGCATTGTAATGGAATTCTGCAAAAATAAGTGTATAAAAAAAGAGATTAAAGTAATTGCATAATATATAGCAAGCATTAAGTAGATACAGAAATGCATTGGATAATTTTCAATAACTAAATACATTAGAAAACTCTTATTGCATCAATCAAGGTTTCAAGTAAGTATAGTCAAAGTATATTTTTTGTTTCAACAAAAAAGAACGCAAAGCATTTAAATAAATTTCAATTAAAACATTTATCGTAAAATTCGGCGTATAAGGCGCCCTTTAACACAAAAAATAAGATCAAAATTTACGCGGGAGTATTATACGCCAGGTATAAAAATGATGAATTATAAATAAAGAAAATAGTTTAGCGTAAAAAGAATTATACTTCTAAATACAGTTTATTTGAAAGAAATGCAATACCTTGTGAACTACTGTATTTTCGAAAGAGCTTGGGATAATACCTCCAGTAAATGACCATAATATTAGAACAACACATGCGTTCATTTCATATTTTGTAGTAGAAAAGAGAGTGTGACTTGTATGTTGATATAAGTAAACTTTAAAAAATACAGTTTGGAAATGTAGGTACATGCTATAACAAACGCCGTAATTTGCGGTATTTCTTTTCAAAAAAATAGACAAACACATAGAGAAGAAATGAAAGAAAACGAGTTTAAGAAGTCCCTTTAGGGAAAATGTGTTGTTCATAATAAATCAAAGAAAATGTGCATTGATAGAGTAAAATAGCGTGAATAAACACAGCAAAATAGTTAAGGATTACGCGATTATTAGAAAAAATACTTAAATTGCTCTTCTTACAATGAGAATACAAAAATAGGTTAAATTGAACTTAACACTATTTTGTATATATTTTTAACTTTGAATTATGGCTTACTACATAAACATAGAAAAATGAACTGACAAAATAAAATAATAAACACAAAAGTTTTTTTTTTATTGAAGATCTAAATGAAAGTCAGATTTACAATAGAAAAAAAAGTACTTAAAACTGTAACTTTTATACAGAATTTGTTTTCTTAAAATCACGAATATCACTAATTACTAGTAATATTGCAGCATTGTTAATGCAAAAATTAAATATATTTCTAAGAAACAAATACAAATTTATTTTCCCACGTGTTATATTAATTCCGATTTTCCACTTACTTTTTTATAAAGTAGTTGATGTGTTTCAAAAGTATGTTTTTGCGTTCCATTAGCACATTGAGGTATTTATTTTATATCTAAGACATTTAAATTTAATTACAACTGAAAATTTTGATAGTAATACTTAAGTAATAACATATAGATTTAAAAATTATTTTCTTAATTGCATCAAAAAATTTCTGATTTTTGGTATCTCTAAATTAATTTTACATTTTATCGTTTAATATTTACAAACATTTTAACACATTTCACAAACTTAAGTTGCAGTACCCTTACTAACGGCCTTATTTTGATGTCTTAATCATTTTAGTTAAAACTGTACTTATAATCTTTGAATTTCTTGTATTTCTTTGTGATTTTAAAGCAGGGTGTATTCCGGAAAATGAATATGCATTTTAACTTAAAAATGAAAATTGAATTTTGCTGGCGTGTATATTGCGCAGTATATAAAAATGCTGGTTTTAAAAATGAAGAAAATATGAGCTTTTCAAAAATTAAATTTCTACATTTATGCAAATGCTTTTTATTTTAACGACACTAATACCATAAGAACTTTCAGTATTGCATAAAATAAACAGTCCATCATTTTTATCATCCGTTGTATCTTCAAGTATATCATAAATATCATCATTTCTCATTCACAATCACTATTACTCTGATCCATAAATATAAATTATTATCTTCCATTTATTCTAAATTTTTGGATATACTACATCTTTTGAATTATTTAATGTTTAATTTAATTATATACATTTATTATATACCCCTCCATTATTTTATACTGGTATCATGCATTTGGCAATTAATAAATGTTTTTTTTCCGTCTAACATCCACATACCAGCTTACAACTCTTTTCTTGCTATTTATAATATTACTAACAGCGTTGTTCAACTGCCAATGCCAATAAAGTATGTGAGGATGGCACATTTACATTTCATGCTTCCTTAAACGAAATAAATAATCTTGATGTTTCTACTATTTTTATAATATTAGTTCAATTAAATGACATACACTGTTTTTTAATTCAATATACCGTTGTTCAACATATTTTTATTCATTTAATGCAATACTGAAATAATTGTTCCGCAAATTGTACAATTAAAAGTAAATGAAACAGAAACTAATTTTCACCACATGTTTCAATCAATATCGTCAATGGCTAATGTTTATATATATTTAAGTTCCATGTAATTAAAATTCCTGTAAGGAATAGTAATTTGCATTTATCAATTTACAGAAATATTGAATTTCTTATTCAGAAATGGGCTTAAATACCCACAAAATAGCAATGTTTTTTGGATCATGAACATCTTTTAACTTCTTAAAGACTTATATTCATCATTTTTCTTGACCACACAATAATAGGATTTCAAAGTCAGGAGGCGCGAGCGTATCGAAAATTTAAAGATCGAAAATTTTTTTTATAAAAAAAAATAACCGGAAAGAGAAGTAAAACAAAATGCTTTCTTCCATAATAAAAAAATACACACAACAACACTGACATAATTTATGTTTATTATCTGGCTTTTTCCGTCATCAAATAGCTATCTTTGATCCCAAAACTAAATTAAAAAAAAAAACATTTTGTTTTATTGGCTGTATTTCCTCAGTGAGAGATTTTTTTATTACGTTTTAACATAAAATATTACTCGTTAAAAGAAAAACGAAACCCAGACCCTGAGAAAAATTCTAAGAAGATAAACAATTCGCCACTGTAATTATTATTGAAATACACTGTACATTAGTTGTAGAAAATAAAAGGAAGTCATGATTCACTTTTCAGCCAGGCTGCATAGTACGTTTGCTAATCATTTGATTGACCTTCAATCTTATGGTATGGTTATTATCAATATTAGTTCCCTCCCATCTTTTATGCGTTTGCTTTTCGCTTAGGGAAATTTTAAATAATTGAGTTTTGCGATATTTGGAAAAGAATTGATTGGTTTGACATTTCTGTAGGATAATTGAAAAGTGTCCGATTTGCGTCCTTTATTATGGTCTTGTACTTTTGAATCATTTTAGTTCAGTTTTATTGGATTTTTTCTCAAATCATCAAAGAATTGAATAGTCCTTGAAAAAAGGTAAGTATATTTTCTATAAATTAAAATATTCACTAGAATTCCGATTTGTATCGTGTACAGTAAAAATAATTCTAAACAAATGATTGGGGTGACTGAGTCCCCCCGCACTACCATTAATGTTAGTATCGAGTACGCGCCTGCTCCCGGGTTAAAACATTTTGAAGTCTTCTCGCTTTAAATGTTAAAAAGTAATACAATTATTCTTCGTCGGAATTTTATATTCTTTTTCATAATTTAACATTAATTCTAAATGCTAATTGTGTGAGGTTTAAAATTACAGTTCGTTTAAACAGTTATTTACAATTATAGCATTTATCTAAAAAAAATCATTTTACATTTTTGTATACAATGTCGTGCACACAGTTTTACTCTCCTTACAGTTCAGCTATTATATCAAGAATAATGTTTTATTTTTTAAAAAATGAACTCGTGTGAAGAGTCGGTGTTTCAGCCAGTATACGTTTGATGTATCAGTACTGAAGAAGGTATTTTATAAATAATTTCTTATTACTGAATTTGGCCGCGGTAGCCGAGTGGTATAGGTATCGGATCGTGGCTTGCCTTGTCACGAGTTCGAGCACAGTACCGCTAAAGACCCGCCGTGTAGGGCAGCGATGCACGTTAAATCTGTTGAGAGTTGAAACGTTTTCCCGTTGGTGTGGTGTGGTAGTTAGGAGAGAGGGGTGCCAGCTCAGGTGTCATCCACGTCACTTGACCATGGTTCAAAATTACGTGGTCCGTCGTCAAAAGCCCTCGTGCAGCTGAACAATGCGACGTGAATATTCAATCAATCAATCTTATTACTAAATTAAGAACAAGTTTAATAATTATTAGGGACTTACACGGGCTTGTCTTGTAGAGGAAAGTTTTTCAAAGGAAGGTTTAATATCAGAAATTGACACTTAAAGAGTTATTTTTCTATATTTAGCTGAGATCTATATTTTGTTTTCAAGGCATCTTTGCAGAAAATCCGGTTTGAAAAAGGTAGGATGTTGAAAATGGTAATAGTATACGAAGTGCTTTTGTTTTCAGTACAGATAATTCCTCATCTACCTCTACCCCAAATTCAAAGAGCGATTTATTACAAAATTGCCTTTTAATTTTTCACTGGATGTGAAATCTATGAAGATTTCTTCTTCGGAAGTTGAGAGCCCTTCTGGAGTATCGTGAAATAGATCCCTAATCCACTCGTAACTTGCTACCAAGCTGTCCTCATCCAGAAAATACTTTTAAAATTCTTTGCCAACATAGCTAAATGATTTTACATGTTTTAAAAACAACTTTCACATGTTGTTCTACAGATTTGTAAGTTTTAACACATATCGAGCTGGGGCTTTTTTTCCATCATTTACTTCAGTAGTGGTAAATCCAAAATTTAAGTATTTTTGAGAAGATCGCCTTGATTTAATTTTCGGAACCATGCTCGTTCGTCTGTGTACTTGTTGATTCTTTATTATGGTCGAATGTTTGCTTACGACATAAAAATGTATGTATGATATTGTTTTAATCTACTGCCGTAAATACTTAATTACCGTGAATTACAATTAACGTTGAAATTTAAAAAAATGTACATTCAAGCTAGATTCGGTAGCTATAGGAGTATCGAGTTGACCAAAACTGACTAAAATTGTACGAGGAAAAGCATCTTTACATGTTTTGCGCAGACGTCCGATAGGTTGCCCAGACTCACGCAAACGTACCCTATAATGCCAGATGTGATGGATATGATAGAGAGCGACATTGACTAGACTATTTTTCTAATGACATTTGTATTTTGAAAAATGAATGCTGAAGGAAATAAATCTTTAATTAAATACATCATTTTGCGATATGTTCCAATTTAAAAATTAGAGAAAGAAAAATAAATAATTCATATATATATATATATATATATATATTTTATAGTATATATATTATAAATATTATAATTTTCTTAAAAAATATATATATATTAATTAAAAATATACACAAAATTTAATATGCTTATCGTATTAATTTGTACGGTTTATAATTAAGATCGTATTGTAACTTTAGCGTCTCTCTCTCAAAGTGCATTTTTATTGCAGTAAATACATTATTGTTGTACAGGGGGCGAGACAAAAATTATGATTGAAAATGGGTCGCCAGTATTGAAAGTTTGAGAAACACTGCTTTTAATGTATGAGTGGTGCACAGAGTATTTTATGACTAATTAATTAATACTAAATTAAGAACAAGTTTAATAATTATTAGCTACTTCCATGGGCTTGTCTTACAGAGCAAAGTTTTTGAAAGGAGTTTTAAGATAAGAAATTGACCCTCTGAGTTCATTTTCTATATTTAGCTGATATCTATATTTTGTCTTCTAAGCAACCACCGCATTTTGTAATATGTTCCAATTTAAAAATCAGAGAAAGGAAAATAACTTAGTAATTATCCTATTACTTAACTTTTTTTGCTTAAAAGTAACATATACAAAATTTAATACTTATATCATGAATTTGTACGGTTTATAATAAATATTGTTGCTTTATCGTAAAAGTGCATTATTATTTCATTCAGTAAATTATTATGTATAAGGGGGGGCGCGATAAAAATTGTGATTGAAAAGGGGGGGCGCCAGGATTGAAAGTTTGAGAAGCACTGGCCTAGTATAATACTTTGAATGCCAATAAAGTATGTGAGGATGGCACATTTACATTTCATGCTTCCTCGTAAACGAAATAAATAATCTTGATGTTTCTACTATTTGTGTAGGTTTCAGAAATGAAATTAATTGTTCTGTTCCAATTAAATGACATACACTGTTTTTTACCAAATTCTTTCAATCCAAACTAAACGATTCATGTATGATTATATTTATTAAAAAAATCACTTATCATGTAATCACTTATCATATTTTTATTCATTTAATGTAAACTTACAAATAATTCTCAATACTGAAATAATTGTTCCACAAATTGTTAATTACAATTAAAGTAAATGGAACTCTAAAGAAACTAATTTTCACCACATGTTTTCAATAACGCAATATCGTCAATGGCTAATGTTTATATATATTTAAGTTCCATGTAATTAAAATTCCTGTAAGGAATAGTAATTTGCATTTATCAATTTACAGAAATATTATTTTGAATTTCTTATTCAGAAATGATAGCTTAAATACCCACAAAATAGATACATTCAATAATATCAAATAGATTTTTCAATGTTTTTTGGATCATGAATATCTTTTAACTTCTTAAAGACTTATATTCATCATTTTCTTGCTACTTATAAATCCAAATCCACCACACAACAATAGGATTTCAAAGTCAGCATGTTAGTTGTCTTGCTGTGAAGATTGTATCATAACACTCTTCTCACAGATTACATCTTTTCCACACACATCTTGAACATCTTACACATTTAAAAATTTCTACATTTTTGACAACCAACCAAATTAGTGCCTAGCAAATTTACAATTTTAGCAATCAACTGATTCATTACCATCCAAATTTGATTGCCATCTGTCTTGGTATCTATCTTTGCAGACTAGTTTAAAAAAGATGGTTCAAAAAAAGGTTTTATGTATATCCAGGTTTTTTAACTCGGTGAAAAATTGCTTTCCATTAACTTTAAGACTCTTGATTATCTTGGAAAAAAATTTCTGAGTAAAAAAAATTGCTAAATTCTTTTTGATAAATACTTTTTTTACCGAATTGTTTTAGGATTTTTCGGCTTTAAGATTTTGGGAAAATGTGTTGCAGAATAGTAGCCAGTGGTATTATCATACATTATGTGAGTTTTTTTATATACTTTGAATTGTTGTTTATTTTACTTGGTCCTTCCTACCGAGTTGCAAAGGTTGGCGCCTTCAAACTAGTTTAAAACCCACTTATTCCGTCCTATATCCGAAATTTATTTCTGACTAGCTAGGATCTTTTTTGTAGTTCATTTATTTTATTTTTGTATATATTCAATCTTCTTGTTTAACTTTTATATTTTTATTATGTTTTTTCTTGTCATGTTAATTATCTATTATTTCTTGTTTTCTTGTTTTTGATATATTATACAAATTTCTTTCATATATATATATATATATATATATGTGTGTGTGTATATATATATGTTTATATATATATATATATGTTTATATATATATATATATATATATATATATATATTAAATATATAAAAACAATCACAATTATCAATTTAAAAATTGAAATAAATGAATCCTAAAATACCAAAACACTTCAGAATATCAATGGCGAATATAAAAGATAATGTTCCATCATTTCCAAACAAAATTTAAAAATATAAAATAAAATAAAAATTTTAAAAATATCCAAGTGCAATCTCGGACTTAAGACCGATAAGTGGGGTTAAACTAGTTTGATGGCGCCAACCTTCCCCCTATTGCAACTTGGTAAGTTAATTGGAATTTTTTTTTCAAATTTCAGAAAAAAAAATAAAAATTAAAAAGTTAAAATTAAACCATTATACTTTAAATTAAAAAGTTAAAATTCAATCATTATACTTGAAAAATAAAACTATTCGCCATCACATTCAGAAAGATATTGCAATACTAAAATTTAAAAACAATTTAGTGCATAATATAAGTAAACCTTCAAACTCCCAAGATGATGCACCCATCTTTAAAATAGTTGTAAAGGTAGAAAAAATAAATTCCTGATCCGAAAGTTAAATCAAAAAATATTTGAGATCCGAAAGTTCAAATCAAAAATTATCTAAAATCAGAAAGTTCAAATTAAAAAATCCGAAATTTCAAGTTAAAAAATCTGAAAAGTCAAGTTAAAAATCTGAAAGTTCAATCTAAAAATTCGAAAGTTCAAGCTCAAAAAAAAAAATCCGAAAGTTCAAACTAAAAATTTCTAAAAACCAAATGTCCACATTAAAAACACAGTATATTCACAAATGAATAGAGTAAATCATTAAAAATACAGTATATTCACAAATGAATAGAGTAAATCATTAAAGACTCACCAAACAGTATCCCATCAAGAATATGATCCATTTCTTATAGCACGACTTTTCATTTTTAATATATCAATTACACATCATATTTTGCTCATAACATCTAACCATGTCAATCCAATCGATTCTTGATCCAACACTAGAGTATGACTACTTGGCATTAGATACAAACCATATCACATGTAAAAGACTTGCTTGATTGATTGGTCATAAATGTCTGTTTGGACATAAATGTTTAACTGGCAAGAAATAATTTTAAAGTGTATATATAGTCGTGTAAATATTGTTTTAAGTGTGTGTGTATTAAAATGTATATTAAAATGTAACCTGTGTGTGGAATGCACAAATTCTTCACAGCTGGACCACTAACAAGCTGACTTTGTGGACCTAATGTTGTGTGGTGGATTTGTGCATTTACGAGTTTAAAAATATTTTTAAGAAATATTTCTGATCTATATATTTTCTCAGGAAAAATTGATGGGATAATTATTTTATCTGCACAATAATATAAATTTCTGGATATTTTTGAATCTATCAATATTGTGCGTAGTTAAATTATTATTTCTCAACAAAAAATTTAAAATTATATTTCTAAATACAGATATATGAAGACAACTATTGAAGTTTGGTATCTTTATGACATTGAATTTAAATGCTTCCCTTTTATCATATATTTTGCTATATAATTTGTTGTCAATAATAGTTAAATCCAAATCCAAAAATTCAACTTTGTTTGAGTTAAAATTTGTCTGTATTAATTTTAGGTATTCCGGATAAAAATTAATGTTAGGTTTAAATTCTCTATCATGACCTATAAAAATTAAATCATCTATGTATCTCAACAAGAGGCAAGAGGGTTCCTTTCTTCGAACTATTTCATAATGGTGTAAATACAGGTTAGCGAGACTATTACTAGCCGGGCCACCCTGAGGCAATCCTTTGATTTGTTTATAAAGTTTGTTCTCAAAAATAATGAAGTTCTCCTGTATAACAAAACGAATAAGTGTATTGAACTTTTCAAAACTAATGTAATTATTCAAATCATATTTCTCATATGCATCTGAAAGTACCTGAATTATATCTTCTATTTTAATGGAGTTAAATAAATCTTCAAAATCGAACCCATTCACAGAAAATACCTTTTGTTGATCAACTTTCTTTATTACATCATGGCTGTTTTTTATAATAGAAGTATCCTTAAATTTGTCTATTGTATCTTGTAATATGGTCTGTAAAATTCTTCCCGATTTTGATATATAAGTATTGAACCCATTTGTTACACTGCGGAATTTGATTGGATTCTTATGAAATTAGGAGTCAGAAATATATGGGGATATATAATTTTATTGCTAGAAATATTTAATTGTTTACCAAATGCCAATAATCTGTTGTTAATTTCTTTCATACTAAATTTACTTACATCATATGCATTATTATTTTGTATATGATCATTTATTAATTTACTATAATAATATTTACATATAATTGCATAATTTCCTGGTACTTTATCTACATAAACAATCACAAAGTGTTTTTGTAAGTTTTCTATTGGTCCCTTAATTTTTCTATAACAATCTCCATTTTTTGTTCTAAAATTAAAATTCATTAAGTCCTTGAGGACATGAAAACCATATTCTTTAAAAGCCTGAGTAGGTAAATTATATTTAATTGCAACATTTAGAATAAATTTATTAATATCTTCTGATAGTTGTTTTCTCACATTTAAATTGCTGTTTGAAATAGTCAATCGATAACCAGTACCTTTGCTCATAATTTCTCTTAGTTTCTGATCCTGTACAGTTTCTAAGTTGCCAGTTATTACGTGCCCATGATATTCGTCTACGTAATTCTTGTATTCATTGCAACAACATTCTTTTTATCCACCAATTCCTTAATACTATTATAGTTAAAAATTGATCTACTAATTTTTTTATTATACTTGAACGCTCGTTTTATTAACACATTTTTCATCGGAAATAAATTCATGTGTTTCCCAAATATTTCAGAAATGATTATATGATTTATTCATGTATAACAAAGTACACTATTCTATATTATAAACCTCCTTAGAGTCTCTTTTTATTTTTAATCTATTTGTAATATATTTGCATAAATCCATTACCAAGTGTGATCCATGATTATCTTTTAATCTAATACTTTTTAATAAATTTAAAACTATTATTATTTCCTGTTTATTAAGTCCAAATAAAAAATACTTTATTTTTCCAAAACTAAAACTATTCTCAAAGTCTTGTAATAAATTATTTACTTCTTTTTTAACTGTATCTATATCTCTATTTTCTCTCTTTTTGCGTCCACCCTTACCAACTGTTTTAGTCTTATTACAATTATTTCTACTATTATAAATAGATTCTTTATCATTTTGTTTCACTGCCTGGATTAAATTTTAATTATTCCATATTACATTCAATCCGTAAGGATGAATAGCATTATAAATACCGATGTAAACGTTTTCATACCATAGTCTATTTATCTTATTTGGAACAATTTTAATAATATCTAACGCAATACCTTCAAAACCATGTTTATTAAAATGTTGTGTTTCTATTCTTCCTATATTTTTTGTTGATGTATTTTTTCCAATGTCGGATCTATGCTGGTTGATTCTCAGGTTCATAACTCCTGATGTTTGACCTAAATATTTAAAGCCGCAAACACCACATGTCAACATATAAATGCAGTTGAATGTTTTACAGAACTTAAATTCTGATTCTTCATTATGCTGTTCATGTTGCATCATGGGGCAAGTTTTGCATCTTTTATCCCCACATTTTCTAAATCTCAATTTTAAATGATCTGAATCACTATGATACTTATTATCAAATGTTTCGTCATATTTAAAATAATTACATTTCGATTCATAATTTCTCCACTTCGATACATCATAGTAATTTCCTACAAATCCAGTATTCCAAATAATACGCGTTTTATATCTCTTAATGTTTTCATTATTATGTATTCCTAATTTCGTAAATTTCTCATTAACCAACGAACAAGAAGCTAACGTTTTTTTATTTTTTATATTATTTATAATTTTTTTTTGCATGCTGTCTCATATTGTCTGCGCCTTCTATATTCCTTCAAATCACTCTTATGTAATTGTCTCATTTTATCATATTCCATCATAACCAAAAAATATCATTCTCTCTCTAATGGTAATTGATTGACGATAGCACAAACACCATCATATTGTACCACCGAGCAATGACAATCAAAATTGAAAGCCAAGTTGCCAGTCTTTAAAAATATAATATCATTATGTCAAATCTTTATATCAAATCTTTAATATCATTATGTGTTTGAGTTAATATACATATATATATATATATATATATAAATTCCATTAAAATTACTTTATATTCTCCTCATCCACTTACTCAGAACTAAACCCTCATGTCTCAAAATAATTCACACACCATGAGATTAACATATGAATATTCATGTCAAACATATGAATCAAAAATAAATGTTAAATCGATCTTCGTGAAACCCTCAACAGCACATGACTCAGAGACAGCATATATTTTTATATATATGTATATAAGAAAATAAGCATTGAAATACCATTAAAATATATTTTAAAAAACGAACATTGAAAAAACAAACATATTAAAAAATTCAAAAAACACAATAGTTAAAAAGTAATCAAATGTAAACAAAATATATTATCAATAGCTAAAATTCTGTTTCTATTAAGAAATCAAAATCAACTATATATTTTTGGTCTTAAAATTTATATTCGAATCATTAAGACATTATACACCAGTAAATTCATACACATGCAGGCGCAAAGCAGCCCATCATATGAATGAAAAATATTTAAATATATAAAAACAATCACAATTATCAATTTAAAAATTGAAATAAATGAATCCTAAAATATCAAAACACTTCAGAATATCAATGGCGAATATAAAAGATAATGTTCCATCATTTTCAAACAAAATTTAAAAATATAAAATAAAATAAAAATTAAAAAATATCCAAGTGCAATCTCGGACTTAGGACCGATAAGTGGGGTTAAACTTTTTTGATGGCGCCAACCTTCCCCCTATTGCAACTTGGTAAGATAATTGGAATTTTATTTTCAAATTTCAGAAAAAAAAATTAAAAATTAAAAAGTTAAAATTAAACCATTATACTTTAAATTAAAAAGTTAAAATTCAATCATTATACTTGAAAAATAAAACTAATTGCTATCACATTCCGAAAGATATTGCAATATTAAAATTTAAAAACAATTTAGTGCATAATATAAGTAATAATATAATATAAGTAATATAAGTAACATATATATATATATATATATATATATGTTACTTATCAAGGAGTTACACGGAGTAAAATACCTAAAGCAAATTATATTATGACTATGAAAAAATTTATATTTCGGAACTGAGATGCGAATGAAACTCTTGTTATTTTGAAGAAAGAGGTTATGGGTTCTACGCTGTAAGTGAAGCCTAATTAGCTAATTAGATCCCTTTTAAATAAGACGATGAAGTCATTACCGGCTTCATTAATGTTTTTCACTGTTGCACTAATATGACCTAGCTGTTCTTGAGGATGCTACCTGATGAAATTTCTTCATTGTCTTCAAACCGATCTTCAAGTTTCATCTTTTCAAACCAACAACAATGGCTCAAGGGAAAAGTTGTGTTGTGACTTAATCAAAGTGAACGTATTTAAGCTTAAGTGGTTGTAAACCCAAGCTAAAAGAATTATCTATTCACTACCATATCTGTAGTAAGTCAATGTCTGCTCTCTTTATCGGCTAAAATTGAGTTGAGGAATAATTTAAATAGTTCGGTCTATATTAAGTTAAATTTTGTTCCAAAGTTCTTGAAAGATCATTGGGAAGTTGTAAAACACTATGTGAGGTGTCAACTCCGTTATTTAAAACTATTTTATTCTTATCATGCTAAAAATTTAAAATATTTTAAATGTATTATTTTTAAATAGTTTAGTTATTGATTAATAATATCTTTTTTGCAGCTTTATGTTTCGTGATATTTATTTCACCCCCTTAATTGTCGATGAAAAGTTATGCTTTCGCTCTCCAGTGCATTTTATTTTTCACAATGACACGCTTAAATATGCGATGTATTGAGTGAAAAGTAAAGAAATAGAGAAGTAAATCTATTGTAAGCCTTATCAAGGTTCTTGTACTGTATTTCAATGTCATCGGAATAGTTTTACGAATAAAAGTTCAATGCAAAAGATGGAAGTGCAACACGCCTGGGGCAGTTTATACACCTGTTCAGCGAGGCTTATATAATAGCCCTCGACAGTTAAGAAGCTTATATTCTGGATATGGAATAATACACAGTGCATACGATAAACTTAAATATTAATAATTTTTAGTAAAGCCATGCATAAAGTTAGAGGTTAGTTATAAAGTTTGGCTAATTTTAAAATTATAGATAATAAAACAGTTTTAAACTATACATTTTAAAACTAATTTATAAAAGGAATTTATTTTACAAATTCTGCAATCAAAAGATGAACCCTTAACTAAAGGATTAGCCCATGTGCTATGGACTTCTCGGCCGAAACCTCACTTAAGTAAGAAAATTGGAAATTTGTATGAAACCGTTAATTTTATATAATAATGCTTTTCTATTCAGAATTTTATGTTTTTCTAAATTTTACTTTTATATTATTGTATCCATGAATGAAGTTAAGCAAAACATTTCAATGCCTAATGGTCTCTATTTGTAAAGTTGTTAAAGTATGCCACTACTAGAACTGAAATGTAGTCCATTTTTCTTTTTTTAATTTCCTACTTACGAAATACTATATTTGCGGTCAGTTTTTATTTCGTAGAAAGACAATCCCTTTAACGCCTCTTATCCTTTTTCCCTAGGATGCCATTGAACTTCACTCTTCACACTTCCATTATTCGAGATCAGATGATAGGTCTGTTCTGGTAGGGGTTTCTATTGGGGTTGTTTCCCACAAGCATCGATCTCTGCTTCAATGCCTCTATTAACTTTTCTTTCCCATCCCTGTGGGGAAAGACAAAAAGGATGACACTATTGGATTAGTTGGGAGTCAGCACAGTGAAGATTGATGTTCATCATGCAGCCCCTCTTCCCTCAAGTATGTTGAGAATCCAATCCCATAGGAAAAGTGTTGCCCTTGTCTGCAGTTCCGAATGGGTGGTGAAAGTTTGGAAATGGATGAAGGGAGGGGGAGGAGGGACTTTTGTGCAATTCCATTTATATATAGAAATGAATATACCAACACATTTCCGTTGTTGGCAACCTTTCCACAAATTGTGAAAAATTTCTATTTTACCTGTCATTGAATTCGTAAAATGTGTTTTGAAAAATTGATCGTATATATTCGTAAAAATTGATCGAATATAAAATAAAACACAACTCGTCTTAAATATTTAATGCTGAGCTCTAGATTTTCATCAAAACCATTTTGTAGTGGGTATCTACTCTATGAAAGGAATCTGCTTACCAAATTTTTTTAAAGACCGTATGTCAGTGTTTCTCAAACTGTGGGGAGCGCCCACCTGGGGGCGCGAGCATATTGAAAATAAAAGGTTTAAAAGAATAATTTTTTGGAATGAAGAAAAACAAATGCTTTCTGGCTTAATAAAAAATGCACATTTACACTGATATAATTTATATATATTATCTGGTGATCATCAAAAATAAAACATTCCACTTCAAACGTTCATTAGCTATCTTTGATCCTATAACCAAATAAAAAAATACATTTTGATTGTTTTACTGTAACCACATGATGAGAGATTTTTTTATTACGTTACTTTTTTAATCCCCTTAAATACTGCTTTTGACTATCATATATTTAACCTTCAAACTTACTGTTGTGTTTCACTCCGTCTGTTTTCATTTTAGGAAAGTTGTAAATAATATTTTTATGTTGCTTTTTTTCCATGTGAATGAGTTATATGATACATGGATAAACATATTGAGTACTTTGAAGGATTATTTGGCCAACATATAATGCATAACGGAAAACTTTTTACGCAATTCTTTTTTAGAACTAATATCCATATGTTTTATTGAATACACTTTTAACACGGGATCGGAAGCGCGATGCGCGGAGTCATCTGATGTTCACAAAATCGTTAATTCTAGGAAAACTGTTTATTTGTTACGAATGACCTTGACAGAGTATTCTCCAATAAGACAGCCTTAATGGGAACTAAAATGAATTTATCACATTTCGCCCTCTTTTTTTGGGGAGTTGCAAACATTTTTTTTACAATCAAGTTACTAGTTTTGATCGGGTTCCCTGCGTGACCACTTTTGTTCAAAAATATTTTCTATGAACATGCTTTATGTCCTTTATTAAGGGCACGCAGATTTGGAGCATTTTCATTAGTTGGATTTTTTTCTCAAAAAATCAAAGAAAAATTGAAAAGCCCTTGAAAGTAGGTAAGTATTTTTCTCTTAATTAAATTATTCGCTGGAATTGTGATTTTTATCGCATATAGTACGATTAATAATCAAATAAATTATAGTTTAAAAACAGACTAAAAAAACAGGCTCTTATAGTGAATTGGACTAAAAAGTAAAAAATAAATATTACTTAAAAAGTAACATATACAAAATTTCATACTTATCTTGTTAATTTGTACCGTTTATAATCATGATCGTATTGTAGCTTTAGCACCCCCCAAAGTGCATTATTATTGCATTCATTGCAATAGTATTTTTGGAGGGGGCGCGAAAAAAATTATGATTGAAAATTGGGTCTCCAGTAGTTAAAGTTTGAGATCCACTGCCGTACGTCCAATAGTTCAAAAATGGAAAAAAACCCTATAACATTCCTTAATCCTCCGCAGCCGCAATTGGACATCTATTTTGGAACAAAGTTTTTCTAACTCAAAAATATTCATGTGCATGTGTCTAATCATTCCCCAAAGTCTCATCGCAATCGGATGAACTTTTTAAAAATGTATAAGAGACATACAGACAAAAAATAATTGTTATTCAATTCTTACTATTAGCTCACACACTCTCTATATATTTATTTATTTATATTAGTGGAATTTTCAAACATTAATGAAATACATTTTAAAGCGCTCAATTGAGCTGGAATTTTATATACATGATTATTTTGGATGACAATACAGTAATTTAATTACAATTAATGAAAATTAATTGATTAAAACTAATTATTTAAAAAAATTATAAATACAGCCACATTGGCATCATTTTTGGTGACTTAGCGACCATTTTGGTGACTTGTGTCAAAACCTTTTCTCGCGTTTTAAAGCCTTCAGTTGAATTGAAATTATATATATACAATTACTTTCGATGACAATACGATACTTTAATGATAATTAATAAAAATTAATTACCACTTAATGTTGTGATTCTATTATATGTGCAAACACATTTATATTAATTGTAACTATTTAATAAAAAGTTGCTAAAATAATGTTTTCTCTGTTGATTTAATAGCAATTGACTTAAAAAAAAACTTTTTTTATGTTACTTGTTCATATACATAAAATAAATAGCAATGTATATAACTTTCGGTTAAATAATTATACAGCTAGTTTGTTGAACTTTATTGGGATATCAAATTTTCAAAAATTAAAATAAATATTTGAAGCTATGAAACATTAAATTTGTGATTATTTTTACTTAATAACATATAGTACAACCATATTTCTTCACCTTTTTAAAAGTAATTATTGAAATATCTTAAAATGATGGTCAAATTTAAGTCATCAGTATGAAATTGTAAGGGGTGGTCTCTATCATTTTAAGGTGTCCGACTAAGTTCGGAACCGTGGTTTTGCAAAAACGTATAAATGGATAATATTTATGATATTTAGTGTTACTTAGATTGTATATAAAATTGTTTTAAAAATACTATTACAATAAAAAATTATTCAAGTACAATATTTTGACAAAAAATGAACTTAGAGTGACCAATTTTCAAAATATTCTGCTTTTGTGTAAAATGCTTCTATTGTAATAATATTTTACCTGTATATATCTCAGACCTCTAAACAGAGGCTCAACTAGAATTTTTGAAACATATAAGATAGTGCTTCTCAAAGTTGCAATACTCGCGACCCAATATTCAATCATTATTTTCATCGCGCCCCCCCATACAATTACAATGTACTGAATTCAATAATACTATACTTTGACGCTAGAACTACGATATGACTTTTTCCTCTGAAGCCGTGTATATAAACGTCACACACTAAACATAAGCCTTTATTTCTCCAGACGTATATATACGTCTTTCCGAAGTACGATTTTTTCTGTGCACAGTTATCCGTACAATTATTCCAAGACTTTGGAATGGAATAAAAGGACCCTGACAATGTTTGTAAAGTATTTACTTATTCCAGATTATTTTTACTCCTTTATTCCTCCCCTCTCCCCCAATACATCACATACGCGTGCCTACGTGGGAAACGGTTGGCATTTGGAAGCGAATCGCGAAACTTATGATCATTAGCCAAGGTTTAATTATAAACCGTACACAAATTATCAATATAAGTGTTAATTTTTGTTCTAAATTATATATATGACAAACACATGGGGTCACTGGTAATTAATAAACTTGTTTTTAAGTTAGAATTGTTCAATGAATTACAAAATGTATTGTGTAGCAATGACATATTTACAAGTGTAAAATATCAGTGCAAATGTGTATTTTATTTTTTATTATGTCAGAATGTATTTTGTTTGTTTACTTTCAGTAAATTAATAATTTTTTAAATAATATTTTGTTCTGGACTTTTCAATAGGCTCGCCCCCTTGTGGAGATGTAATGCCCCCAAAAGTGTGGGCGCGCCCCACAGTTTTAGAAACACTGATATAAGAAGGGGATTTATCCATGCTTTACGACAACAGATGGGAGAATTTTTAAGAAAAAAAACGCCGATAATTATTTCAATGGTGTGTAACTCTGAAAATAATATGAATTTCTCAAAAGAAATAGTTCAGACACTCTAGAGAAGTCTTTACTTTAAATAAGGAAAATATTAATAATTTAGAAGCATTTTTTATAAAATGAGAGCATTTTGAAAATAAGTTATTATACGTTAATTTTTTGCCAAAATGTTGTATTTAAATAATTTTTGTCAAAATGTCCTTACAACAATGTTATACATGTATTCTAATCTGAGTGACAATAAATATAATGAAAATTATTCATTTATGTGCCTTTATAAAATCACGTTTCCCAACGTATTCGGCTACCTTAACAAATTTGGTACCATAACAAGGTATTGACGCGCAGAGAAAAATTTCTAGTAAGACTACCCGTCGCAAATGAGTCGTTTTCAAGATATCGGCAAATTTATAAGTTCGTTTTAACCCAAGGAACTCATTTTCTATCCAAGGTTTTGTAGTCGTGAATAATTGAAAGCTGATTTTTTTTCTCTATCGGTTGTTGAAGAACCAGTAACTCCAAAAAAAAAATAGATGGACAAGTAAATAGACCATTTTGGTAATTTTCTTTTATTTCAATAATCATATTTCATTTCTGAAAGCAATGTCCCAAAAACTACTCCCAACTTTTGGCCTGCATTCCAAAATATTATGAGGAGAGTTTCCTTCCCGAAATGTGAAACAAGTTTCAAGACATCTAGTCAATATTATGAAGAAAAAAATTAATCTAAATTATCCAATTATGTAAATTATTAACACGATTTCTTTAAAAAGTGTGCACACACAATATATTTTTCTTAAAATGTAAATGAATCTAAGCAAATGAAAAAAAACCCTACACACAATTGATCGAACATTTGGAAATTTAATTATATTGTAAAAATATATATTACTTCTTCAAAAATTTCTATTAAATGAAAAATAATAATGATGATCCGATATTACCTTTTTCTTAAATTGATTCTGGATGTTTCACTAATTATCTTTTTTAAAAAAAATTTGAAAAGAAACTCGCAACTATTAGATATTTGTTCGATAAAGTTATAAATGAGCATATATTTCACTTTTTTACTCCGATTAATGTCATTTCAGAAGTATAAAGATCAGTTCCATTAATTTGAAGATATGCAAGAAAGATCCTTTGAATCTCAGCAATGTTACATACACAGCTAAGATAAATGCATGATTAATATTATTCTTTTAAATTTTATGCTTATTTTTAGCTGACTGATGATTTCGAAAAATGTTTGCTCATATTAAATATTTTCTTATAGATTTTAGTCTTCCATTATATTATATAAAAATTACCCATTATGAAAACACAGTTGCGTATTTCATGATGTTGTGTAATTATATTCTGTTTTAAATTACTGATATGTAAGATTTCAACTATAATGAAAAAAAAAGATTTCACTACTGGATTAAGAAACGATAGGACTTTAAATTCAAAAAAATGAAAGTTTAATTACATTTTACTCCACCAGATTCAATTTCTTTAAAATTTCAAAAAAAGAAAAAAAAGGAAGTATGCTTGTCAAACATGCAGTGTGTAGTACTAATAATTAAAAAGAAAGGGGAAAAAAGATTTTTTTATCAATAAAGCTTCCTTGGGAATCAATTTTTGCAAAATCATCTCTGCAACTGACCTGTAACCTGTACCCAACAAACTGAAATGCTGTCTAAATCTCAAATCTATCAGTCTAATACAGTGGTTCTCAAACTTTCAATATTTGCGACCCAATTTTCAGTCATAATTTTCATCGTGCTCACCTCCAAACAATAATAACGCATTGAAATAAATATACATATATCTAGGAAAAAATAACTCACTCATTACGATGCCTCTGGAACTATTAAACCTACAAACTTTGAATTTGGAACGTACGTTTCGATATAATGTAGTAAAGATCCATTAAGAAAGGACTTTAAGAAAGTTGACTTCCAAATGTTTAAGGCGCGTTATAGATAAACGTTTCGGTCTGTAAACTCTTAAACGTAGATATTTGATGTTTGATAGATGTACTCTTTTCATGGAGTAGAGATCCGCTACAAAATGGATTTGGGGAAACGGACCACCAGGGAGCGTTTCGTTGGCTTATAGAGCCTTATAGTTGAATATTCCCGTTCTTGAAGTATAAGACGAACACGTTTGAAAATTAGAAGGAATGTTCCTTTCAATTAGTAGAGATCCGCCGCCAAAGGTATTTTGCAAAAATTGAACCTAAAGAGGCATTACGGGTGATTAAGGGGCGGTATTTCCGTTTATTAAATATTAGAAGTACAATCTTGGAATTTGGTAGGCATACGCAATTAGTAGCTTAAGAGTCCGTTGCAAAAGGCGTTTTGTGAAAATCAACCCCCAAGAAACCTTGTGAAGCTTAAGAGACATTTTAGATAAATATTTCAGCTTTCGACCTATTGGATGTAGAGACTTTATATTTGACAGGCACGTTGATTTGAAGCAGTTTTGTGAAAATCGACCACCAAAGGATGTTGTACGAGCTTAAGGGTAGTTAGAAATAAACATACTCGTTTTGGAACTATCAGACCTATTCACATGAAAATTAATACTCATGTTCCTTTCACGGGGCAGAATTCTTTTAAAAACGTGTTTTTCCCATTGGGAGTTATAGAAAAACAACTGAAATGTTGAATTGTTACACCATATATATGAAATTTGTTAAGCATGGATAGATGATACGGAAACCAACTCCTATATGGGAAACGAGGTGTTACTGGTGTGTATTGATAAAAAAAAACATTCTCATTGTCAAACTACTAGACCTACAATAATGAAATTTGTGATGTATGTTTCTTTTGTTAAATTTATATCCTCTACGAACGTGTCTTTCAGAAATCCACTCGCAAAGAGGGTTACGGGGTTTATTGATAAAACATTTTTCGTCTTTTAAATATTAGATTCAGACTTTAAATTTAGCAATAATGTTTATTTTGCTCAGTAGATGTCCACTATAAATCTTTTTTGCTTTAATCCATTTGACTGGAGGAGGTTACAAGTGTATAAAAGATAAGTCTACTTTAATTTAAGAGATTTTTATTGGAAAGAAGAAAGTTATATAAAATTCATTTTAATATAATTGACTTAGCTATCAATTATTTATGTATATATATATATATAGCTATAGAACCTAGGTATAACTATTCAAGATAGGAAAAATTAGACACAGTAGATAGTACAATCACTAAACCAGATGGGGATTAATCCCACCACCACAATCACAAACTTCTGGCCTTAGGAACCAAGATTGCAGGTTTAAACAAGTTTTAGGGCTAGCCAACCTTCACCTGTAATTTGTCTATACAATGTGCCAAGGGGAAAGGAAAGAATAATATTAGGAGAAATTTTAATATTACAAAAAAAATCATTATACTTTTAAAAAATAACAATAAAATTATAGCCTAATAGTATTCACAGTATAGATTTAAAGTCGAGGCAATAAGGTAAATAGTAAGACTTACTTCGTGAGTATATCAACCAGTAACGTTTCCCGCCAAATACAACAGAGGAAAAAATCAGTATCACATAAAGTTACAAATATATATATATATATATATATATATATATATATATGTACGTTTAAAAAACCATAAATATATATTGATATAAATATTTCTAAAAAATAAATGATTACAAGAAATATTTAAACAATAATATAATTAATAATTTATTAAACATGTGACGCCTTCTATTGAATAATTGCATAGTTAATTAAATATACTGATATTAAAACATATTGTCAAGAATAGTTATTAATACATATTTTATTATCACTGTGTGTGAGAGAGAGAAGTATTAGAAGTATTATTGTAAAGAAGTTTAGCAGGATATCCATGTTCTATACGTTGTTTAATAAAGTTATTAAAATTTAAATATATATTAGCTTTATCGATGAATATATATATATAATGTAAATCTTTATATATAAAAATTCCGTTTCACGGTGTTTGTCCGCGATGAACACGGAAACTACTCAACCGATCAAAATATAATTTTACATATTTTGTGTCATCTCGTACAACTTAAAATATAGGATAGCTTTTATTTCTACTAATGACGTTATAATTTTTTAACTGTTGGAAATGTGAAGAAATCTGGAAACGGGAGAATTCGATAAAGGGTAAAATGCATGTGTGTCTGTTTAAGTGGACTTTGTAGTCCAAGGTACACGAAAAGTGAATTTCTGTCGTATTTGCGTGAAATCCAATTTTCAAATCGGTCCAAAAAAGTATCCGTAACTTTGCAGGATAATACCGGTGGGTCGACTTTTAGACATACCATGAGAGGTGCTTACTTTAAAGCCTTGGAGCGCTAAAGCTGGATCTCTTGCGTATTTCAAAACAGGTAATCCGAATCTGAGCTCCAAATTGCCGTAACTTTCCCGGATAATTCTTGACGACCATCTATTGTGTGTACCATGGCAGTAGCTTACCCTAAAAGTCTTGGATTTGGAAAAAAGGGAGTTTATGGTATACTTCGGGATAGTGAACGAGAATCTGAAATTTGATTGTAGGAGATCTTGTACCATTTTCGGATAGTGCCGGACGACCGTAATATACGTGGATAGTGGTACAGACCTAACTTGCTGACGTAGAGACGCCAAAAGTTGGTTTCTGACGCGTATTGCAGGACTATCAATGTGAATATACAAACCAATTCCCTAAATGCACATAAATGTGTCAAATAATGACAGACAACCGTATTTTACGCCGAACTGCGGCAGAAACTAGCCGAAATTCTTGGCGAGTAAAATGAAAATTCTTGGTGTTTTTTTGGGAGGGAAAGAAGTATCTTAACTTTATTTTAGCAACTAGCGTTACTTTGCCGGAAGACATTAATGACTGCTTCCCTTTTAGGGATTGAACATGCAGGAATAGGAACACCGAAAGTGGACACTGGTTGCATGGAGTGAAGAACGAGAATTTTGAGTTGGATTAAAGAATCTCCCGTCACTAGGCTGAGTATTGCTGAAATAATGTCGAATAACTTTGCGTTCGAGTCTCGCATCCGAATTTTCATTCAATAAGCAACTTCAGCTTGTAGACACAGCCTTGAAAAAATACTATCTTAACAGAAAACTGCACTAGCAATTGCTTCTTTAGGTATTGTTTCCAATTTGTTAGATGGGGGACAAATTGAACATTCAGCTTTTAAGCTGCCAGTAGACAGTCATAAGAAGCCAGACGCAATTTATAACATTAAAAAAAGAGGAATCTCTACGGTATTTCAAAGGAATTCATCCATAATCAGAGATAAATGTACCATGACCCATAAACATTAACTGAAAGCCTTACTTTGAACTATACAAAATTTAAACAGCGGCGAACAAATATTCGCGTGTTTATCCAACTACTGTCTGGTGATTTACGACAGACATTGCCATCCTTTCTTCGCTCTACTTTTACTCACGAGACTACGCAAGTTTAAAGTAATCGTTTTTATGGAGAAACGTTGAAACACTTCAATGAAACATTAATTAGTGAATACAATTGCAGGGGGATCAATCGGTGCAAATATTTTTGACTAACTGCTGGATATTGGAAAGGGCGAAAAAGAACTGCATTCCAATATAATATATATCCAGCTGCCAGACAATTTCTTCACTGTTGTTCAGAAAAAATGAAACTGAACGAGAGTGTGTCTTCCAGCATTATTTAGATAATGATTGATTCCGTAATCCTGATACTTAGACAGAAAATATGTTGATGTTGACAACATAAATTTCCATATAGAGGGTTGTTGCCAAGTGATCTACTGCCTTTTAAAACAATCGGCCCTATTGTTGATAAAAAACTAAACAATAATTTTTCCAACTGTGTTTTAGAATTATCTTGATTTATCAGAAAAGTCTTCACACAATCTTAGGCTTATGGCTGCTTCACTGTTTTTCATAATGCATAATTTAAATCCACCTAGATAATGCAACGATACATGTTTGGTCGTGAAAAGAATTACTGGAAATTTTCTTGGAACAATGATTTTGGTTGCAAAGTTTCAAGGAGAAATCGTCCTATATCCACGTATTCCACTGATACCGTCAGAATCTCTAATACCATTCAAAAGGCTTCAATGCCTTATTTGTTTGCCTTCGCGATTAACTTAAATAAATCTCAAAGTCAAACAATGTCCATTTGGGGCGTGGACTTAGAAAATTTATGTTTCCTGCATGGATAACTGTATGTTGCATGCTCACGCGTGGGGAAATCGTCGAATCTGTTTGAGTTAACAAAATACACGTTATCGAAAAATATTGTACACTGCATAGCTATTATACATATTAAAATTAATTATTGTTATAATTTAAAATGATAAAAATAATATAATAAAATGTTAAAAATCACCGATATTCACTTCATTTATGAAATTGAATTTCCATTTGATATTACATAAGAACTTCTTAAGTTATTAATGTATTATACTATAATCAAATAGGAGGTAAAAAAAAATGAAAATGAAAAAAAAAAAAAAATGTTGTTTTATGCTTTATTTCACCCCTTTGAAATGGTAAGCGAAGATTAATTTTAATGTGCTTAATAGCTTAAATTAATATTAAATCTAAGTATTACAACAAAGCCACAGAAAAGCGTGCATTTAACAAGAAAATAGTAAATAAATCGAATTTATATAAAAACATAAAAAAACAAAACATAAATACAGAAAAGAACCCAGCAAGTCAAAATGTAATTTCAGATTTAGGATCGAGTAAGTGGGGTTAAACTAGTTTGAAGGCATCAACTTTCCATTTCTACAACTTGGTAGGAAGAACCAAATAAAATAAATAGAAATTCAAAAGTAGAGAAAAACTCACAGAAAGTATTAGGAAACCATCACAAGTACAATTCTTTAACAAATTCATCTAATATCTTAAATCAGAAAATGACTAAAGGAATTACCTAAGAAAATGATTCTGTGAAAAAGGAATTTTACAAATAATTTACTACTATTTTTTCCAAAAAGCAAGGAGTCTTGAAATTAATGGAAAACTACTATTCACACTCAGTTAAAAAACGAAATTAGACATAAACGCACGCACCTTTTAAACCAACATGCGTAGATAGAAGCCAATATAGATAATCAAATTTGGTAGGCTATAGTTTGGTTGGTTGTCAAATATGTAGAAATTTTTAAATGTGTTAGATGTTCAAGATGTGTGTGTGTGAAAAATGTAAACTGTGAGAAGAGTGTTATAATATAATTTTCATAACAAGTTCACTAACATGCTGTCTTTGAGATCCTACTGTTGTGTGGTGGTTTTGGAATCGGAGATAGAGTAAGTCAATTAATGTATTTGTAATGAATATAAGTTCGTAAGAAGTTAAAAAGTAGTAGTGATCTAATCAGTATTGAAAAAAAAAGTTCTTGATATTAGTAAATTTATCCATCTTTTGGGTATAGTTAAGTTATCATTTCTAAGTAAAAAATTGAAAATAATGTTTCTCTAAAATGATAAATGCAAATTACTGTTTCATACATCTATTTTAATTACATTGAATTTAAAACAATCTATTTGGTCAAGAAAGTTACGGACTACACATTATTATAATTAAGATGCGAGTCTTCATCCAATAATTCAATCATATTAGAGTTAAAGTTAGTTTTAAAGAGCTTGAGATAGTCGGTATAGAAAGTAATATACTTGGCTACAATTCACTATGTTTACCAAAACCTATTAAAGCATATATACATACTGATAAAGCAAGAATCATTAACAGTCTGATCAATATAAAAAAATATAAATGCAGGTTAGCTAGGTAATTACTAGCAGGACACCCTTGAGGTAGTCCTGTGATCTCTTTATAAAGATTCTGATTAAATTCAATGGAAAATTTCTTGTAATACAAGGTTAAAAGAATTTTTAATTTTTTTCCTTTTTTCATTGAATTATATAATTGATATTTATCATAAATTTAATGTAGAAAACTAATTATATCATCAATATCGACAGAATTTAAAAGTATTCAAAGTCTAAGCCGTGCATGGAAAGAAGTTACATATCCTTAATGATACTCTGGCAATATATATATATATATATATATATACATATATATATATATATATATATATATATATATATATATATATATATATATATATATATATATATATATATATATATATATATATATAAGTAGTGTGTATCCATACAACGTTATGAAATACCCAGTGAATTGGGAACGTAACGGCTAGTGTTTGTATATTCAAGAAATATATTTAACTTAATTATAATGAGATTTAAATCTATGTTTGTGTGCTTTACAGGTTAAATAAGTAGTTTCACCTTTTTTTAAGCAAATGAAGGGAAGAAATACAATATACTTTTATTAATTAAGTGAAGGAATGCATGAAACTTGTGACAATACGTTAAATCCCGTTTCATTTGAGTTACCGGTCAGTTATGCATGTGTATTGAATTGCACGGATTTTCTTTTCATAAGAAAACTGAATTATTTTAATAAGGCGAATGACAACATTAAAATTATTTAATGTAACATACATTCATTGAAGAAAGAGAAAGGGGATATATATATATCATAGGTATTTATGAAGCATAAAATAAATTATAAGTGCTTTTCTTTACTGTCATCATTATTTACCCAGTAATGCTTTGTTAATAATTCGTTTTGAGTTTTAAATATGAATATATTCTTGAACATAATATTTCTAATGTGTATTTTAGAACTTCTGACCAATTCGTATATTGCTGCAAAATAATTTGAAAAATGCAACGTCTCATTATTCTCTCCAGTTGTCAAAGCCTATTTACAACTAATATAAGGCTTAGGTGATAATAATGTTGTTTCACTGAATTTACTTTTAGTAATTAAAATATGCCACACACTTATTCACGCAAATAAGTACCTTTTAAACAATGTGCATTTAATAATTAGCCAGTTAATTATTTTTATGTATTTATGCTGTGCAACACGATCTTTTAAAGTAACATTGTTTATTCCCAAGATTGTATAAGAATTAAAAATAAATGTTTAAAAGATCAATCAAAGCATACAAAGAAAATAATCTTGAATAAAAAAAAGTTATTTTTTTGTCTCATTTTATTTATTTCCAGTTTTGTTTAAGTTTTCCAATTAACTCTTTTAACGATAAAAATATACCCAAGGTATTGTACGGATAACATTATCTATTTTTAGCTTTAGTTTTCATTACATTTTCCATTTAAATTTGAAGCTTTCCTACGCTTTAGCTTAGAACATGCAATATTTGAGAGGAAAAGGCTTTAGAATGAATGTTTTTAGAAACACGATGTTTTTTCATTACTCATAGCTTCCATTCTCACTCAAACCATTGTAGCTTGCATGATTACGGATGCAAACATTAACGAAGTTTTAACTAACCATAAGTAAAGACCTCATTTTCCCCAAAGGCATGACTGCTTGCTGATCACTTCTTTTTTCCCCTCATCCTTTCAAAACAGATTACCGTCACTTATTAGTTTTGTAGCGATCAACTGATGATAATTAAACATGGGTGAGGGGTAGGGAATAGGCAGCCTCGAATTTCTATACATGAAGATACGTCCAAAGTAGTTAAGTCAGTTGAGTAATTTAGTGATAACTGAAGTCATTAACTTTTTCATTTGGTTATACGCGGTTCTAATTTGTTCTCAAGAGAAAGTTAGTATGCTCTATTATCACCAAAAGGCGTCTCGTAACCTCGAGGTAGCTGGTCATTAAGTTTTGCATAAGTTATTAAGCTAAGTATTGCAGTATGGATAAGATTTATGTTTCTCCATTAACCAAACAGTGTTAGTACGTCAGAGAACCCTCATGCTTCATCCCCGATATTTTTTCCCCTGATTGTATTATTGTTATCTTCAGGGCAAGCATCGATGGAATAAATTTCGAACATTTTTTTTTTTTCACATTTCCTAATGTACACATCTGAAAATCAAAACTCTGATTTCATCAATAATTTAGTTAGATGGATTTAAGCACTTATATCTTGTAGGTGTGTGTGAGGAAACTTTTCATTAGTTATAACCGGATTCCATGGAGTGAATTTCTAGTTATATGCTTTTGAATTTTTCACAACTCTGATGATTTTGAGAGTTATTTATCGAAAGAAAGACGCATTATTTCTTAATAGTAAGGCTTTTGTGTATAGTTAAAACTGTTGAGAAAAAAAAATTGATGTGTGCATGATTTTTTTTACTACTTACGTGTTATATAAACGACCAAAAAACTTTGCCAATTGCTTTCATTATTATCATTGTGTTCAAACAATATTCGAGAGGGGAAGGGGGTTTCAAGATTAGCTGCATATCACGGTATTCAGAAATGTTTTTGTTTTGATGAAATTAGTCGATGTTTTAACAGACAAATGGCGCATTTTTTTAAAATTTTAGTCACCATTTTTTATTTACTATTCTTTGTTTATTTACGTTAAATAAATAAATTTGATTTATATTAAGACACAAATATTTTAATTAAAATATGCATATATTAATATTACATAAATATAATTGTTGCTGATTAGGACTTATCAGTTAGTTTAAATACATTGTTTTCCGAACTTATCATTTATTCGTTCCAGGAAGAATATAGTTTTTAATCTGAAAATTTATTCACTGGAAATACACACTCCGTATCACTAAAGTAATAAAGAAACCTCGAAGCATAATAACTGCTTTCCAAACGTTATGTAAGTTACCTTTATCTAATAACTGTAGTATACATGCAATACAAGTCAATAAAATGTGATATATAACAACTGTCAGGCTACCAAAAATTATTAAAAGAGACATGAGGTGCATGGCTTCAATTAATATAAAAATCTAAACACCAAATGCTGATTCTGGTAACCGAAGAAGGAAATTAAAGGTGGATTAGAAATGCTGAGATAAAATATTACATTATATCGATATGTGAGGTATGAATTATCATTTAATTCATTAAAGTGAATACATAATGTTTAATTTTAACTTTTAATTCGACAAATAATTAGTATGATTCGTCACTTCTTCAAAAGTCGTAAGTAATCAGATGCGGATTAAGAGAAGGGAAAGTTGCTGGTCTTTATAGTTTAAATATGAGCACCACGTGATCAGATACGTGCGTAACTATAATATTGTGCATAGTCAGCTCATCACTATTTCTTCTGAAATTTGCTTGAAGGTATCTGTATTAGTTCTCGGTGTTGCATTTTACTTTTGAGGAGTTTTAGTTAGGCTGAATAATGAGAACTTCTGCATGTTAAAAGAACTGGTGCAAAAAACTTCAAGGGGCATAACTTGAAGTTAAAATACTAAAGTTCTTGTTCATATAAGGATTTCTTTTCACTTATAATTGATTCTTACAATTGATTCAAAATAATTACAAAATAACTTCGAATATCAGACTAACGCTACTTTTTTAAAAAAAAGCCTCTCAAACTCAATTTTTTTAATTTTAGTGTGTGCAGATGTTTTTATTTTATCCTATTTTTATGTTATTTTTTTAATAAATTAATTATTGTAATGCATACATGAGAATTTAAATTGTCTTCAAAAATTACGAAAAGATGCTTATCATTTCTTAGGAATATACTTTGTGCGTATGTTATTTTAACTTTTAATTAAAACATGCCAATAAGATTATGGTTCCCAGTATGAGATATTAATTTCCGGAGAAAGAGCCTTTATTCTATGCAACGTTTTCCTGCTAGTTAATGCAGATAAGACATATATCTCCTCATATGACGTTGTCGAGAAGTTTACATTTTGTAAATTACAATATACTCGATGCTTTTCTTGTCTTCTTTTCTAAATCAAACAAGTAAAATTAGTCAGGATCTTCTGTTATTTTACACAACAAGATTTGATTAGAAAACCAAACAGTGATCAATATCTGAAAACTCGCCAAGTATAGTATCCATCAAATGAAGAAACTTGTCAAAAAATTATGAATTGATTTAATTCAATATAGGATATATTAAGTAGAAGTTATGTAATAAAAAATTATTCAGGAATTACTGTTTCGGGAACTTATGCTTTTATTATTAATCACGTAATTGTTTGGACTTTGATTTAAATAATGTAGCCTATATATATATATATATATATATATATATATATATATATATATATATATATATATAACACTGCTTTTCACTAATGAACGAGCATCAAAAATATTTTGATTGATAGGAACTTAAATCTTTCTAAATAAATTATAAATCAATTTCATAATGACGGAAATATATAGTTCCGTTCATTAGAAATTCAGTTTAATATTCAACCAATATCTATCATTGTTAGCTAGTGCACTATTATGACGTGGATGCTACAACTGCACTAACAAGCATATAGGATTAGTAGACAATATGTCTCCCTAAGGGCCAATTCAGTAATTAGTTCTACGAGGGGAAATTTGTCAAATCAGTTATCAAACTCTCCAAAGATTTACTCAAGCTTTAAATTCCTTCATGACATGAAAGATACCCTTCTATTATTATTATAAGAATTTTTTAAGTTATTTTGATTTAACAAGTACATATTACGTTACCTTCATTGGAGTACGACAGATATGTTATATATACTTAGAAAGGATTTCTTAGAAATTAAAATTTATGGTTTCAATATTAGAGTGATTATAGATTTTAAGATTAGAAATCCTTTTTAAAACTTTTTTTTGGGTGTCTTTCTAAAAAATGTGTATTCATGTTTTTAATTCAAAACATCAAGCTGGTGAAAAGCTTAAAATATATATAATAAGCTTGAAATTTATAATTTGTCAAATTATAAAAAGTAAGCAAATTCCAAGCATTTAAAACGTTCACAGCGTTCAAAATTTTGTTTGATGGTATTCTTGCAAAAACATGCCTTTTCACCAATTTTTATTTCTCCTTTCAGAAATTTTAACAATACACTTCCTAATGTTACAAAATTAAATGCAACCATACATATAATTAAATATTATGTTGTTCGCCACGGTATCCTAACATGTATGTCGAAACGAGGATTCGAATCCTGCTATTACTAAATCGTCTCGATAGCCTAGTGCAGGGATGACGAACCAATGTCACACGACACAATATTTTTGGCATTCCACTGATCAAAACGGTTTACATTTTTGTTCAAAATAACAAAGCTCACTATGAAGTATTACTAACAAACGCGAGGGATCAGTCTTTGTGTGCGAGACGATGGCGAGGACTTTTGTTTGTTATTGTCTTACAATCCCAACACGTAAGTTATTTGTCATCTAATCTTCAACAAAAGAAGTCACACTAATGTTACTTTAATTTGAGTTACACGTATAACTAAAATATTTGCAGCAATGCAGTGTAAAATATATTTGGTTTCGTAGTAAATAAAGATTTTTATTTGATAGTATTTGTTTTTTATGTTCCCAATAGTCACAAGTCAAAATTATTGGACGGCACGTCTGTCCTCATTAAACATTTCTCCATGATAAATGGCACGTCGGCCCATAAATGTTTGTCACCCCTGGCCTAGTGGTTAGAAGTGTTGAGCTCGTGACCGATAAGCCTTCAAGTCAAGTATTAGTAAATGAATGCCTTGTATAGGGCTGATGTACGTTAAATCTATCGAGGCTCAAATACCTCCCCCCGTAGGCATAGTGTAGTAGTTTGGAAATGGTAATGTCAACTCAGGTGTCGCCCTCATCGCTTGACTAAGGCTCAAATTGCGAGGTTCATCGCCAATAGCCCTCTCGTTGCTTTATAGTGGAATCTAATAGATACTCACTACCCTGCTATTGCTGAAGGTATGCCGCAAAAAAAGAGAATTAAAAGAAATATTTAAGTTCGGTAAATACAGCAAATATCTTTGAAACGAAATATTTTGAATTTCATATTTCAAAATTATACTTAAAAACGCATTTTAAAGTACTATTATAGTAAAAATAAATAAATAAATACATAAATAAATAAAATAAAAAACATGGTTTATTTATTTTGAATTTGGTAGTAATACTTGTTTTGTGATATTGTTTTTCCCCTTTCCAGGTTCATTTTATTTCGGGATTATGGGTAAAAAAATGTCAATTTTTTATACTTATTTTCATACATACATAGATTTTAAATAATAATAGCATCCTATCTTAAATCTACAGCTGAAAACACTGTATAGTGCTAACATCTAGTAGCCAGAAAAGTAATCAAAAGCATTCGAAATTATAGAAAGCACATGTGAAATAATTCAGGAAAGACTGATTGTACAGTGGGAAATTTCACAGTGCCTGAGCTACACTCGGCATGAGCCAGAATGGTACATTTCGCCTTCTCGAGTTCAGCTCGGAAAAACCGGGAAGGTGTTCATTATGTACCTAATATCTTAAAATTTGTTCTCAGTGTTACGGCAACTCTCAAGCTTCACTGCTATTGCCATCCGCAGTATTGAGTTTCATGTAGGTTAATCACTGAATACTGAACTATTTGTTGTTTGCTGAATACTGAATTACTTGTCGTCTACTTTTAGGACATATCTTTCTTTCTTACCTGGCTATGAGAAAAAACCCATTGCCGAGACGTGTAACAACTGCAGCAGAAGATTTGGTGCACTATAAAATAAGTTTAACCATACATTTCGGTTTAATTATGAAATTATTTTTCAATATTCAACTTTCTTTGATTTAGATAAATATTAAATAAATTATTGATACCCCTTGGGCTAATTTGACTGTGCGCTTTAAATTTTTCTTATTTATTTTACTATATTCTCATATTACAAAGGCAGACAGACACACACATATGCGCAAAATTATAACTACGTTAGCAAACTTTCAGAATTGAGACTAAGATTGCAGGCATGAATCATTTTTATTTACTTTAATAAATATGCTAAAATAAATTTGAAAGTTGAAGTGAATTTAAAAATGTTTGAATTTTTGATAAGTGTATATATGTACATTAGCTGATGAATCGTAAAATAAGACTGTTTTTTAGGTTATAATTAGATAATGAATAATTATTGAAATATGTTTTGGGGGAATTATGCACAAACAGATATTTTATATTAAATGATTCCTAAAAATTACGTAAGTCTTACACAAATATGAATACCAGAAACGTACCTATGGAACTATAATCCATCTTTGGGGAAAGTAAAACATTAATGTTTTATGCAGTAAAATGTAATGTAAATATTACAAAAAAAGATTCTTATGAAACTTTTGCCAGCCACAATTGTAATGTATTTGTGGCCTCGACTTCCCATACATTCGATTAAGTTGTCAGACGATGAAATGAAAAATGATGAATGGACAAAAATTAATTTGTTTTTATAATTTATGTAAAAATCTTCTAAGGCTTAAAACAACATCGCTTATGGTAAAATCATACAAATTAACAAAATTAATCTAGAGTGAAGCTCTATTTTTATATGGGATTCATAAGTTTATTTTTATAGATACCGTCCAAAACTATACGGTTCTCCAATTGATTTCTTTCAATAGTTGGCACTTTGAAACTCAGCAGATAGCATCAAAAACCATTATCCCATTCCTTAAATGACTTAATTAGTGTTGCCATATTTGCAACAACTATTTTTTTTAATTTTCGATTTTCTTAACCTAAATATACGTTTGTAATGTATTCATTTGATTTAATTAATCTTTAACATAGAGTTATTTTGGCCATGGAATGTAAATAAACTCGTTAGATGGAAACGATAAGATAAATATCATGCAAATGATTTAAAACATATTTAACTTTGTATAAATTTATAATAGTTTATATTTCAGCGATATTTAATTATTTAAAGACAATTAAAATTCCTAAATGAATAAAGCAAGTTTGCCAAGGTCTCCTAATAAATTAACGTAAAAAATGAGCATGTATTATTTGACCTTGGAATTTTATTTAATTTTTGGAAAGTGATTTATGCATGTAATGAATGTTTTAAATAAAGTAATATCAATGGAATTTGACTGTAAAGAATTTTCTCAAAAAATAGAAGCACTCATAAAATAATTTTAAATTATTTTAAAAAAAATTTTTCCTAAATGGTATTTAAACATATATATTAAAAACTGAAAATGAGCTTTATTATAAAAATTTAATACAACAATATACGTTTTAATACATTGGATACATTTTAAAATTTCAACAGATTGCAAAGTGTAAAGAAGACTGTGTTATGTCTCAAATCTTAAGAAAATATCGCTTTAAGTAAAAAAACGACACACAAAACTGCTTCTTTATATAAGACTTAAACTCTAAACTCTCTCTCTCAAAAAACTTGAACTCTATTGAATAAAATATTCAAATTACGCAAGCATGATTTTATTCCCAAAAGAATGTATATATTTAAATTTCTTTTTTTTTTATGTTTTGATACAGAAATTTAATAAATATAAAAGTTCGTAACCCTTTTACATTTTTTATTACTTTTATTTTTGATGTTAATTTACATCTCAAATTTTACTACCGGAAATGATAGTGCATATATACACGTATACTGGTAAAAAATAATATTTTTGGGAATTATTTATAACTATGAATAATCTAAAGCACAGTTCTAAAATATAATGCATGCTTAATTAGTCAGATGTAATTCAATTTATTACACCATTTGAAATTAAAAAAAATTTATTTTATTCTATCGTTATCTTATTTTGAATTTAATTCTGCACATTTAATTCCTGTGATTTTATTTTCATGTTGTTACAATGTACGTTGCGATAAACCATTCAATTTATACTAGAAAATAAATAAGTATCTCTATTTCCTAAGTCTCCTTCCCATTATAAGTTAGTATGAATATAAAACTTAATATAAATATATATTTAAAGTATGAATATAAAAGTATTGAAAGGTAAAAAAAAAGATAAGGAATCTTTACAGAACTTTAGAAGCAACATAATATCTATTTTACTATTGAAGATAAAGTAAAAAAATATATATATTTCTTAGAAGTTTATTTAAATATAATGGAATTTAGGAAATAAGAACATGAGTATAATTATTCTTTTATTAGTCTTAAAAACTTTAATTTGAAAAATACCACTGTGCTTTGAAACATTCTTTATTCCAATGTATACTTTAACCGAGAGATTTGAATACATTATAAGGAAGCAATGAAGGGATATTTATTTTCTTACTTAGACAATTCTTAACTGTACGGCAGTGCTTCTCAAAGTTTCAATATACGCGACCCAATTTTCAATCATAATTTTCATCGCGCCCCCTCATATAATAGTGTATTGAATTCACCAATATTATACTCTGATGCTAAAAAAATACGATACGACTTTAACCTCTTTAGTGACATCAGCGTGTATAAACGTCTCGCTTAGCCAAAGCATTAATTTCCCTTGACGTATATATACGTTTTTCCGAAGTGCGTTCTTTTCTGTGCAATGCTATTCATAAAATTTTGGAATGTAATAAAAGGGCCTTGACAATGTTTGCGAAAGATTTACTTATTTCAGATTATTTACTTCTGTATCCCCCTCCCCCTAATATATCTTAAACGCGCGAAAACGTGTAGAAAAAACGGTTGGCTTTGGGACGCTAATAGCGTAACCTTTATTTGGTATATAGTTAAAGAATTTATTATAAACCGTACACATTATCAAGATAAGTGTTTTATATATACTTTTTGTATATAATTTTGTACATGACAATTCCATGGCGGGGGGCACGTTAACTTATAAAAGTTCTTAGTATTGTTAAATAAACTATAAAACACATTGTGTAGCACTGATACATTTATAAGTGTAATATACAGTATAAATTTGCATTTTATATTTATGTATTTTGTTATTAATTGCAGTAAATTAATTTTTTTCAAATAATCTTCTGTTCTAGACTTTTCAATTTGCTCGCGCCCCCCTCGTGGAATTCTCACGCCCCTCAACGGAGGCACGCCCCACAGTTTGAGAAACGCTGCTGTACGACTGTTTGTAAAAAAAATGCAACACCATGAAGGAATCATCAGAATTCAATAAACTTTGCTGCAAAAATCAATTATATAATGTTACGTAAAATAGTAAAGTGTCAGAGCCTCCACGCATGCATGGCGTGCGCAGTGCCCTCATAATTGATGCTGAAACTGTATAAATAGAGGACTGTAGCGGGGCGTTAATGATTATTTGTTAGTGGCAAACGTTTAACAAGACTTAAGTATGCCTCCACGACGAAATAAGGAGAAATTTCTAAACTTAATAAGTTTGAACGAAGGAGGATTTTTGGCCTTCAAGACAGAGGATATTCTTATCACGCAATAGGAGCTTGTGTGCAGCGGAACAGTTCCACAGTGATGCAAGTTTGGAATCAGTGAACCGAAGGACACCGAAAACTCAAAAAACCTGGCAATGGAGGACGATAGATGATATCAGAACACAACGATCGACATTCAACGGTGGTAAATGACCGTACAGTTTTATCCAAGCAGTTGACAGCACTTATTTCTACTTTTACAGGTTTACTAATGTTGGCTTTGCCAATTCGTCAACGTCTGCTACACCGTGGATTGTGTGCAAATGTACCTTTATACAGGATCTATGTCATGACACACTATCGACAACTGCGTCTTCAACGGGCTCATGAGCACAACGCCTGGCACGCTTATTGGCACCAAGTTGTCTTTTCAGATGAATCATGGTTCAATTTGGGAACCATGATGGCCGCATTCGCATTAGATGCTATGCTGGTGAACACTGTCTTCCAGAGTGCTTTATCGAACGACATTGTAGACTAACACCCGGAGTTACGCGTTGAGATGCGATTTTGTATCATGGACACCCTAATTTCCTACGAATTGAGGGTAATGTCAATAGCAACATGTACGACCATGAAGTTCTACAGCCCGAAGACATTGCTTTCCTTTAAGACCAGTCAGTATGGTAAAAACGTTTTGAAAATCGATTTTGAGTTTTTGATATTTCTAAAATCTCGAAATCAAGACATTTCCAATGATACAAAATACACGTCATTATACGATTTAGAAGTATTTTAAAATGATTTTTGAAAAATAATCAACTGATTAACCACGCCCATTTTGGTAGATATAAATGTAAACAATGTCTTATTAAATCTGGGGAAAGGTTGCAAAGCCTCTAACTATTTTATTTCTACGCAATTAATTTAGATACTGTATAACTGCAATTTTAACTGTGTGTAGATATGCTAAAACTGTGGAGCCAAAGTTGGACATGTTTTAGTTATTTGAATGTTATATTTAATAGTTAGTGATTTTACCTAAACTTAAGTCTATACTTTAATTTAAATTTAGTTTTAATTATTTATTATTACTGATTATTTAAACTCTCTAAGGCTTAGTAATGCGTTAAAAAAGTTTTGAAGTATTTGCAAAATTGTTCTAGTTAATTTTCAGCATATGAATTACTTATTAATCCTCGTTTTGAATGCATATTTCAAAATATTTAGTTTGATATAAGGTAAGATTTTTTTATAAAAATCTCTGTTTTCTAAAATTTTTATTTTTAAAATCGTGTATATTTACTTTATGAATGTTTCTTAAATGCAATTGTGTATACTGAAGTGACATGTTTGAAATATTCTTAAGCAGATATCATAACAAAAAAAATGACAATTTTCAATAAATTCATAATAATCATATTTTCTCGCCCAACTAAAAGTTTGTTTCTTGAAAAAAATAATTAATATACTTAAAAAGTTCACTTAAGTATAAATATAAATTTATAATTAAACATATAGTCAAAATCTTAAGTCTTTATGTTATATAGTTTCTGAGATAAAGGTATGCGATGATACATCATATGTGATATTTGTTGTTTTTGAGAGAAGCTTCTTACATACTTAAAAATACATAAGCTTCATGTTTAAAAACATAAAAAACAGTTTTATTTTGGCTGTTTTAGAAATCATTTGTCCAGTTTAGAGTAACTTTTGAAGCTTAAATCTTAGAAACTGTCTGCAACAACAAAACCAATAATAATTTTACAAAAGCGTGAAAACTTACGAAATGTCGTATAATCAGGTATTTTTATATACCATTTCTATATCATACCAAAACCATATTGATACATTTTCACATTATATTTATAAGGCTTTATGTTAACATTTGATATTAGTAATCAATGAAAGCTACAAATTCTTCAAAAATTATAGAAAACTTGAGAAAATTGAAAAATTACTAGAAAACATCTCGTTAAAAAAACTGTTAAATGCTATTCTGGACAATTAAACATTTTTTTGTTTACGTTTTTGTTGAAAATAAATTGCAAAGATGCTAAAGTTCAATGAAATGGGACAGATAATGTTGTAATAAATAATTTTTGTGTTGAAGTTGCACTTAATTGTAGAGATTCAATTTTCTCAAAAATGTGGTGTTTTTAAAATTACATTTATCTTTTTCTTAGAATATAATGCATGAATGTGCATGAGATTTTTTACCTTATGTTACTGATATGTAACTATATATAATAATGTGAGTTTTTTTGAGATTTTCTCAAAATATTTTACTGGAGTCCATATATCGTGACGAAAAATATCAATTTTTTTAAAAAAATCATAGGGATATTTTCATGTTACATGTTTTTGAGAAAACTAAACAATATATTTTAAATATTTCAATTCATTGCAAATATTAATGTTTATTTATTGTTCAGACAAGTTTTTAAGCTTTAATATTCAAAGGTATTACAATAAATGGTAACTAATTATGACAGAATTGTAATGCTTTTTGTCGTTCCGAGAGAAGCTTGTTACATGCATAAAAATACACAAATTTCATCTTTAAAAACATAATGTTCAGTGTTGAACAAATGGTTCTTGTGACGCCCACAACAACAGGTGCATATTTGTCGCGAGAGGGCGCTAGTGTGTGAAAAAACAGTGTGTAAACAGTGTATGTGTAGACAGAGTAAGAACAAGAGCGTATGGAGAACGCTCTAATAAAATTCCTTTTTTCTTAGTCTCGCCATTTTGTGTGTGGTGTAATTAATCTTTTAGAGATTTTTAATTAATGTGTGTAAATGAATCGGTGCAAACTAAACAATGGTCCGTCAGAGCTTGAAATGGCCGGGACTGAAAATAAGGAATTGTAGAGATCACGAATGAAAAGAAAGGAAGCGTCCTTTTAGTGGAGAGAAAGTTATCACTTGGTGAGAGGTCAGTCTTCAATTTTCCTATATTTTGTGTTTTGAGAAAAATATGTGTTTCATAAGTGGTTAAAATAACTTTAATTTGTGATTGAGATAGTTATTTTGTGACTTATATGTGTTTCATAAGTGGTTAAAATAACTCTAATTTGTGTTTGAGATAGTTTTTGTGATTTATAAGTGTTTCATTTGTGGTTGAGTTAACTATATTTTGTGTTTTGAGAAAAATATATGTGTTTCATAAGTGGTTAAAATAACTTTAATTTGTGATTGAGATAGTTATTTTGTGATTTATAGGTGTCTAATTTGTGATTGAGATAGTTATTTTGTGATTTATAGGTGTCTAATTTGTGTTTGAGATAGTTTTTGTGATTTATAAGTGTTAAATTGAGGTTGAGTTAACTTTAATTGTGTTTTGAGATAATTATTGTGATTATATGTGTCTCATGTGTGGTTAAGATAACTTTAATTTGAGGTTGAGTTAACTTTGATTTGTGGCTTAGATAATTAAATTGTGGTTTATTTGTTTTCATTGGTGATTGAGATAACTTTACTTAGTGAAAATGAGTATAGGTAAATTTAAAAAGGATGAACTTAGGAGTATTGCGGATGAATTAAAATTAGTTGTTCCAGACAATGCTAAAGTTCTAGATTTAAGAGAATTAATACAGGAGAGTGAGATTTATAAAAATGATAAGGAAACGTATCAGGCTATTGTTGATTGTGTGTTGGAGGAGATAAATGATAGGTGAAATGAAAACGAAAATAGACTAGAAATTGAAAAAATTAAACTGTCACAGTTAGAGAAGGAGTTAAAAATAGCGAAATTACATAATCAATCGGGCAAAGGTTTACCTTTACAAAATGAAAATCAATTAATTACAACCGAGTGTAATATTGAAAGTTTGATTAAAAGTATCAAAACCTTAACAATCCCGGTACCCCTAAGAGCAGAGTCATTTAATTTATTTTTTCAATCTATAGAAAAGGCATTTAAAAATAAAAATGTTCCTGAAAAATTAAAACCCGAAATTCTTTTGAATATTTTAGGAGAAAAGGCAAATAACTTAATGATTTATCTTCGAGATGAAGATTTAAGTGACTATAATAAGTTGAAGGCAATTGTGTTAAAAGAATTTCAACCGACCCCCTATGAATGTCTAAATCAATTTAAAAAGGCCCAAAAATTACCTAGCGAGAATTATGTTCAATTCGCGTCTAGATTAAGTGCGAATTTTATAATTACTATTGCCAATTACGGGAGGTCAATGATTTCAAGTCAGTTTGTGAGTTAGTAATCTCAGATAAGATAATAGAGACATTAGACCGAGAATTAAATACGCATATTAGCATTAAGCAGGGCGAAATGTGGTTTAAGCCACAAGATCTAGCTCGCGAGTGTGATATTTTTATATCATCCAAGGGAAAAATTAGAGAACAGAATTTATTTCCTAAGTTTAAACGTAATGAGACCTATAATCATCGTGGAGCAAAAAATATTTCAAGCGTAAATCTGTCTTCTGTTAAAAATGTGAAATGTTTTTGTTGCAAATCACGAGAATTCTACCCACTGTATTCATGCTCAAAATTTAAATCTCTCAGCGTCAGTGAAAGAGTGGATTTCGTAAAGGCTAATCATTTCTGTTTCAAGTGCTTTTCCCCTAACTGTAGTGTGAAAACCTGCTGTGCGAAAAATTGTTTTTGTGGGAAACCGCACCATCGCTTGATTCATTTTCCGAAGCCGGGCAAGGAGTCTGTCGCCCTCAACCAAACAGTTAAAAGGTCAGTTCTCAACCCGCTTGCAGATGTGTTCGGGGGACCGGGAGGATCGAATTGCGTCGTTCCACCCCAAGGTGAAAATGAAGAAAACAAATCGTTCATAGCAACCAGCTTTTTAAAGAATAAAACGCGAACCGTTTTACTGAGTAGCGTCCAGTGCTTCTTAAGGGACAAATATGGCCTTTTACATGAGGTAAGAGCGCTTTTGGACGTAGGGAGTCAGTCACACTTCATTACGAAAGACTGTGCAGATAGATTACAATTAAAAAATGAGAAAATTAATTTGCTAGTATCTTGTTTAAATGAGTCAACAATGACAATAAATGGAGGAGTTACGACCTCCATATTTAACGGTGATTTAAGTTTCAAAAAGGAGCTAAATTTATTAGTTGTAAGAAGGATAACCGATTTGACTCCGTCACAAATAATAAATGTGTCGCTAGATATGCCAAACGAAATTAAACTAGCCGATTATAAATTTAATATTCCTGGTAAAATTGATGTGTTGTTAGGCGCGGAAATATTTTACGAATTACTGAGACCAGGCCAAATTTATTGTGGAGATTCAAGACTACTTTTACAAAATACTGTTTTTGGATATGTAGTTAGCGGAAGTGTAGGAGATGAGGTGAGGGATAACAATATTCATTGTGGATTAATTAGAGATAGTGATTTAAATACAACATTAAGGTCTTTTTGGGAGTTAGAATCGATTGGTGTCAAAAACGAGAATTGTAGTAGTGAGGAGGACGTTAGCTTTGAAATGTTTAAGCAGAGAGTAAATTTTAAAAATGGTAGATATGAGGTAGAACTCCCGTGGAAAAGAGATAGTAATGAGTTAAGTGATAATTTCTATTTAGCGAAAAGACGATTTGGAAGTCTTATGAGGAAAATGCAGAGGGATAAGGTGTTGTATTCTGAGTATTGTAAGGTCTTAAAGAATTATTTGGATGAGGGAATAATTGAGAAGGTAACAAATCCCTTTATTCCAACGAATAACCCTGTGTTTTATCTTCCTCACCAAGTGATAATTAAAAACGAATCTCTCACAACGAAACTGCGACTAGTGTTTGACGCTAGTGCTCATGAAGAAAAACAACTTTCATTAAATGACTGCCTTTTCCATGGAGCCAATTTGAACCCTAATATTTTAGACCTATTGATCTCCTTCCGTTCGAACAAAATAGCTGTTTTAGCTGATGTGGAAAAAGCGTTTCTTCAAATTTCTTTGGCTCCAAAGGATAGAGATGTAGTACGGTTCCTTATAGATGACGGCGAAAATGGTGTGCAGGTGTACAGATTTAATCGAGTTCTTTTTGGCGTGAACGCGTCTCCGTTTCTTTTGGCTGCAACGATTGAGACGCATATAGGGAAGTACATGGAAAAGTATCCTGATACTGTGCGGACACTTGATCATTGCTTTTATGTGGACGATCTCGTCACTGGTGAAGATGATGCAAAATCAGCGTTCGATTTGTCGAGAAAGGCGGCAAAAATCATGAGTGAAGCAGGAATGAACCTGCGGAAGTGGATTTCAAATGACTGTGAGTTAATGAAGCAATGGCAGTTGGAACATTTTGATCATTTAAATATGAACGATTTCGTGAATCATCCACATCGTGTTTTGGGGCTTTTATGGCATCCTCAAAAAGACTATCTCAATCTTCGCCTGACCAGTCTCTTAGACTTCCTTCAAAAAAGAGAGAATACTAAACGATTTTTGTTGATGGCTGCAGGCAGGATATTTGATCCCTTGGGATTTGCGTCCCCCTTCACCATAAGATTTAAAATTTTGTTCCAAGAAATATGGCAGAGAAAAACGGACTGGGACGAAGAGTTGCTGCCTGATATTAGAGAGAAGTTTGAACAATGGTGTTCGGAAGCGTCTTTCTTATGTGAACTTCAGGATTCCTGGATATGCCCCGCAATGTGATAGTGTGAACTGTCCGGAGTGTGAAATACATACGTTCTCAGATGCTAGTATTAAGGCATATGGAGCTGTTTCGTATGTTAGATTGAGAACCTTTGACAAAATCTCGGTACATCTTTTAGCTTCCAAAAGCCGTGTGGCTCCTCTAAAGGTATTAACCCTTCCACGTTTGAGCTGATGGGAGCGTTGCTTGCTGCGAGGTTGGCGAAAGAAGTCTCACGTGTTCTCAATGAGAAATATCTACAACCAACTACTTTTGGACGGATTCGACTATAGCCTTGAGTTGGATTCAAGGTCCCAGCAACAGATGGAAGGTTTTTTCGTCGCCAACCGAGTGAAAGAGATACGATCTTTAACAGACAAAGATTCATGGCGTCATTGTCCTGGAAAGGACAATCCATCAGATCTTCTAACGAGAGGCATCAGTGCTGATTCACTGATAAACTGTGAAAAGTGGTGGAAAGGACCGAGTTTCCTACAAGAAGGAAATACTGTTCCTGTGAGCAACAATGTGCTACTTAGTGATGAAAGTGCCTATTTGGAGGAATTAAAATCTACTGAGAGAAAAACTTTGACTGTGATTTTAGACAACAACCTTTTGAACCATATCCTCTCTGTATCTAATAATAATTTTCAGAAAAAATTTGTGTATATTTAGTTATATTTACAGGTTCATCAATAATTGCAAAAGGCCCCTCCAACAAACAAATTGGGCCACTAAGGATGTGAAATTCAACGAGCTGAAATTACCCCCTTGTGAAGCTGGTCCAGCAAATGGAATTCAACTCGAAATAAAAAAAAAAGATTTGTCCTGTAAGGGTATGGTTAACCCACAAAGTAAGATTAGAAATCTCTCCACCATTCTTAGATTCCGAAAATGTGCTCCGAGTAGGGAGGTAGACTGGCCCACAGTAAATTGTGTTTTGATAAAAAACACCAGATAATTCTTCCTAATAATCACAGATTAACAAATTTATTTCTTGAAATGACTCACAAGAGACATTTGCATGTTGGTCCACAAACCTTACTGTCTATTGTTAACAAAGGTTCTGGCCATTAAATGGTCGTAATATGTGTAGAAAACTTGTAAATAACTGTATAAATTTGTTTTAAGGCAAAACCCGTTACTTGTTCACAAATTATGGGTCAATTACCAGCCGAGAGAATTTCTCAGAGTTTTCCCTTTAACAAGGTGGGAATAGATTTTTGTGGACATTTCGGATTAAATATCCTAATCAAAGAAAGGAGTTTTAAATAAAGTCTATGTGCATTTTTGAGTGTATGGTGACAGCGTCACACCTCGAAATAGTTATTGATTTATCTAGTGAGGCTTTTATTTGCAGCGTTAAAGCGATTTTCTAGCAGACGAGGAAAATCAGAGCGTATATTTTTCAGACAACGCTACCAATTTTGTTGCACACAGTTAGAGTTAAAAAGACTTAAATTATGAGTAATTGTGTTAGTAATTTGAGTAAATTTTGTGAAGAACGTGTTGAGTGGAGCTTTATTCCCAAGAGCTCCAAAATCACGGAGGCCTGTGGGGAGGCTGGAGTGAAAGCCGTCAAATATCACCTCAGGCGTGTAATGGGTAATTTAAGATTTACATACGAAGAATTTCTAACCATTCTTAACCAAATTGAGGGAGTTCTCAATTCACGTCCCCTACCTGTCGTGTGACCCTGGCGATTTTGACGCTTGACTCCTGGTCATTTCCAGTTGGTCGTCCCATCACAGCCATTGCGGAGCCAAGTTTAACTGAAGTGTCTGATAATAGGTTAAAAGTGTGGCAAAAACAAACAAAAATTGTGCAACATATTTGGAAACGTTGGTCAAATAATTATTTGAGTACACTTCAAAATCGAAATAAATGGTATTTTGAAAAGAATAATGTAAAAATACATGATATGGTAATTCTGAAAGAGGATAATTTACCCGTGTGTAATTGGCCTCTTGGTAGAATTCTTGAAGTGTATCATGGTAAAGATAATAAAATTCGAGTAGTGTTAGTGAAAACTAAAAATGGAATTTTTAAAACGTCCAATAACTAAACTTTGTATTTTTACCTTTTTCAAGTGAATAATGTATGTGAAAATTTCAAATTTGTGTATTTTTTCAATTCAATTTGTGTGTTTGAGTACTTTATCTTTTGTGTATTGAACGATATTACTTTTATTGAGTATTAGTGTTTTCTGTATTGAGTATTATTGTCTTTGTATTATGTGTATCATTGGGTTTGTGCATTATTGTGTTATATGTGAAAGTTGTTGAATGTGTCATTCATCCCGGGGGTGGATGTTCAGTGTTGAACAAATGGTTCTTGTGACGCCCACAACAACAGGTGCATATTTGTCGCGAGAGGGCACTAGTGTGTGAAAAAACAGTGTGTAAACAGTGTATGTGTAGACAGAGTAAGAACAAGAGCGTATGGAGAACGCTCTAATAAAATTCCTTTTTTCTTAGTCTCGCCATTTTGTGTGTGGTGTAATTAATCTTTTAGAGATTTTTAATTAATGTGTGTAAATGAATCGGTGCAAACTAAACACATAGAAAAAGTTTTTTTTTTTACTTATTTAGAAATCTCTTGTACAGTTTAGAGAAAATTTTGAATTTTGAAACCCTTAGAAACTGTGTTTGCATGTGAACATACAAATCCATAATAATAATTTCGCAATGTCGTAAAATCACATATTTCCAAATCATTACTTTTACATATTGATACATGTTTACATTATATTTATTATGTTATAAGGTCAAATTTGATATTTGTAAGGCATCGAAGCTAGACATTCTTCACAGATTATTACTTAATTTGTGAAAATTGATTCAAAATGCTTAGAAAAATCTCATTGAACAAAAACTGAAAAATAATATATATGTATTTTCTGAATATTTTAAGATTTTTTGTTTCCTATTTTATTTTTAAAAATTAAGAGGATTCTAATGATTAATAAAATAGGTTAAATACATGTTGTAATTCGTTATTTTTGTGATAAAGTGCCTTTTTACACTAAAAATGCAATTTTCTCAAAATGATTGTTTTCTAACCACGTACACCTTTTTCAAAGAATCTACTGAATGAATATACTTGCAATTTTTACTGCACATAAATAACATGTAACTATATATAATGGAGCTATTTTTTGGTGATTTTCACAAAATATCTTGCTGAAAAGCAGTTATCGTAAAAAAATGACAATTTTCAAAAATTTCAAAGCGATACATTTACGATGAATTTTTCTGAAAAAATAAATAATATATTTTAAATATTTTACCATTATTTAAATAAAAAATTCTTATTAATATACAGACAAAATTTGAAGTTTTTATATTAAACAGTTTCTAAGAAACAGCTTCCTAAAATGAATCAATTTAACATTGTCGGTTTGGGGGGTACCGATTTATCTTAAGGCATCTCTGGAGCTATCTTTCAGCAGGATAATGCACGTTCACATGTTGCAAAGACTGTTCGAGACTTCTGTCCAGCCTAAAACATGCAACTTGTTCCTTGACCATCTTATTCGCCGGATATGTTACCTATGGAGCAAGTGTAGGATTTGGTTGGTCAGTGTCTAATTTGAGATCTGCGTCCTGCAGTTTTAAAAAATGAACTTTTGCTGTGCACACAAGCAGTATAGAATTCTCTTCAACAAGCAGATATTCAAAATCTGTTTGACTCCATGCCACGTCGTATAGCAAAACGTATAGCAGATTGATTGACTGATCGACTGAATATTAACGTCACACTGTTTTAGCGGCACGAGGGCTTTTGGCGACGGACCACGTAATTTTGAACCATGGTCAAATGGCGTGGACGACACCTGAGCTGGCACCCCCTCTCCTAACTACCACATCATACCAATGGGAGGACGTTTCAGCTGTCGCCAGATTTAACGTGCATCGCTGCCTTACACGGCGGGTCTTTAGCGGTAAAAACGTATTGCAGAACTAAATACTAATTTCTGACACTTCATATTGTTTTTTTTTAAAATTTTCGTCATTTATTTGTACTAATACAAATCGTTTGTACATTAAATTTTATTTGATTCTGATGACTTCTTCATGGTGTTACATTTTTTTTACAAACATCAGTTTATATCAGGCTACACTACCAATATTTTACTATCCAAATATTTCTAACTCAGACCCCCGGTCACGTACTGTGATGGGTACCATAGACCTTGTCCCCCCCTTTCTGTTGCGCCACTGAGTTCAGATAAGTTTGATTAAATATACTTCGGGTACATGTGTGCGTGTATGTTAACTAAATAACGATTGTGAATTAACACGAATTCGCAATTAAATAATTTCATGAGAGTATTTTTTCGTTATCTGATAAGGATATAACTCATTATTATCAAGAAATAACTGCTTAGAGTGCTGAGTAAATTTTTGAATTTGGACTTCGAAAATTCTGAAAGCCATGCGTGTTTAACCAGGATTCAAATTATATACATTTAGTTACGCGCAGAAGTCGATTTCGTTGATAGGATATATAAAACTTAAATGTTATTCACCATATACTTCATATAGTTTTGATTTATTTTCGGATTAAAAGTATGAGTTATATTATTTACACTCAGTACTTCGATATTAATGAAAGTTGAGGCTCAATTTTAAATTTAATGCAACCAATTTTATCATAATTTTTGATAAATTTTGGTTAAATTAAGACATTACATGATAATCTGATAATGTTTTGACTTTTATACACAATTCTGACCACGGTTGCTAGGTTAAACTTGTTTTCCAACTCACTCTCGTATTTATATTTCGTTATCCCAAAGTATCTACTTCAGATTATATACCAACATCAGTCACGTAAGTTGTGAATGAAAACAGTCAAATGATATTGAAATAAATACTTAAGACTAATTATTCAGTTTTTAATAATATTAGCATACACAATTTTTCTATTTAAATTATGGAACAAATGAACTGTACTTTGATTCAATGTTTGTAATCGAAATAAACATTTTTTATAGTGTACATTTTGAAATATCATGAAAATAATTAGTTAACAAATATACAATTCATATTAGAAAATTATGTTTTTTTGCATAAATTAATACTAATTGTACTGCTATTGAATTAATTTTACAAAATATTATTTTTTACGTAGAACGAATTTAAACGTTAATCTACAATTGTTCCGAAGGATTTATTTTTTTAAAACTAAAGCTGAGTTAAATACAACGTGTTATTGGCAATGCGCATTTAATTTCAAATGAAATGTCAGGAACCAACTGTGAGAAGGGTTTATTTCATTTTACTCCTCTATACTAAGCGGAGATACTTTGTTCAGTGTAACAGACCTCGACATACAGTGAGAGAATCGGAAATATACTACAAAGTTTTCAAAAAAAGTGTTCACTTATGTTTTGTAACTGTAATCACTCAAACATTACTTTCAATGGAATGCAGCTTCAATGTGGAACGTACAAAAGTAGACCCAAAATGCAAATAGATAGCACCGTTAAAACGAAAACAAACACAAATCTGGTCGTTAAAAGGAGATGAAATAATTAAAAGCTGAATCATTGTCCTAGCTTGCTGCCCCCAAACACTAAAACGTAATATTTTAGATCATTTGATTGAATGAGTTAATCTCTTCTAAAAAAAAATATTAAAAAAAAATTACTGCTCCTTATAATGTTTTAGAATAGTAATCTGTAAAGTGCACTTAACTGGACATTATTTTTTGGCTACGCGAGACTTTTTAAACTATGAAGTTTTTAAAACATTATATTCAAGTGCTGATAAATCAAATGAGAATTACAAATTTTTAAATCTTTTAATTCACATAATTTAATCATATTTAATGATATTAATCACATTTAATCATATTTAATCATATCACATATTTAATTTATAATTTTTTTAAATAAATCTTTAATTTTTATGCCTAATCAAATATAATCAAATTGTTAAGTTATATAGTTTATCATTTACCATAAAATGACCAAACTTAATGTTCATAACAACAATACCTAAGAGAATATCATAGAAATTCAGTTTGAAAAAGATGATAGTGCTCCCCATTTTCAGTGAATGAGCTCAATGAAATGGCTTCCGAAACGGAAAATAAAAATACATAAATTGAATGCGAAATGGAAGAAAAGATAGAAAAAAAAGAAGAAGAGATCTAAGAAAAAAAGATAGAAGAAATTTATTCTTACAACAATGTGGGTAGCACTAAAATTTTATAGGAGCTTGGAATAAAATAAGCAATAAACTTATAATTTATAACCTGAAAACTGCTTTAACATATAGTGTCAGTAAAATAACAATTATTTTATATATATATATATATATATATATATATATATATATATATATATATATAAATATATACATATATATGTATATATTATAAAATATAAATATATATATATATATATATATATATATATATATATTATAAATATATACATATATATATATATATATAAATATAGACATATACATATATATATATATTATAAATATATACATATATATATATACAATATATATATATATATATATATATATATATATATATATATATATATATATGTATATATATATATAGTATAGTATTCCTCTTTTACTTCTTTTTATCATTTTATATGAAATTATTTCTTAAATCTATTATGTAACCTATTTTTACTTTGCAAAATTTAATCCATATCACTCAATACTTCTTTAAGTGCCAAAACATTATTTTTTCTCAAAAATTGCATTTCATATGCACAATTCACACACACACATTTCATTATTTCATTTTTGTTGTAAGTTTTGTAATTATTTTTATCCTAGGTGGATTTCAACTTATTTTTCTTGTTAATTATGCAATAATTTACAAGTTATATTTTTTCAACAAACACAAAACAATAATAAGTCAATTTGGATGACGGTAACAAAATATTTGAAAAAAAATAATTACAATATTCTAGTTTTAAGAGAAAGAATTTCATAAATATCGTAATGCACAAGAAACAAATTAAATACATTCTATATTATTATGACGTTTAAGCCAATAGTGTATAATATTAATTTAATATATTACATAAACATAGTTTTAAAGCATTTATAAGACTTAAATGATATTCTTATATAATTTTCGATTTTAATTTTTGACATAGAAAGGAATAAATAAGGAATTTATTTTGGACTGGGAAAGTAAGAGTACTATTTTGTTTACCTATCAAATTACTCTTAAAAGTGTTTTTCTTACAGCAAACAGAAGGGAAAAATTATCTTTCAAATAAATGAATTAAAATCAAACAATCTGTATTTAAAACTTAAACTTCGAAGCAGTAACCCTTATGCTGCTTAAATGAATAACTTTAAAATACTTTTAGGAATGATAGGTTCTTTTATATTCCTTATACTAAATATATTTTAGCTAAATATATGTTCTTATCAATTAGGGCGATATATATATAAAACAAAAAAAATAATTACAATTGGAAATATATATAATTTTAAAAAGAGAGAAAACAAAGAAATTAAACTAGGAAATGTTAAACAAAAAATATTTAAAAAAATCATTATTCGTGTACATCTATAATCTCCACACAAACAGTTCAATTGCCTAGAAATCAATTACTCATGGAACTATTAAGAACAGTTTCTATTAATGTTCTACAGTCGAAGTAGATTATAATTTAGCTCCTGCAAGTAGTGTTATAGATTATTAACATGAAAGGAAATGCAGATGTAATGAAAAAATATTTCCTTTTTTTAAAAAGTTGATCGTTCTGAAAAAAATACATTATCTTTATAAGCATCCTTTTCCTCGAAGAAATGCTGACTAAAAAGAAAAAAATGATTTGATGCTCAATTTCCCTCTAAAATCTTAAGGTAAATTCCATATTCCCATTGATGCCAAGAAAAGAGTCAGATAAATAAATTCTAAGCAAAATTTCGCACCGAGACAATAAAAGCTATAACATTTTCTACCGTTTCCTTCTTAAGTGATCGCCCACTTTACCATTTATACACCAAACCCAATACTGGGAACATTAACTTAAGACGCTGGCGGAGGAAATTTCTGCGCCTAGATTTAGGGCAAGACGATATCCGGAGAAACATAGATATATAAAAAAGTAAAGAATAAATAAAATAAAGAAGAACGATCTTCCGAGATCGCTCGATTTACCGCCGTAAAGTGAGAGATTTCTGAAAGATTTCGGTAAGGAAAAGCTCAGGATTTTTCTTCTTTTTTTTCTCCAGAAAGTCGATATTGCCGCTACTTGGAAATTACGGTACATCATCGGTTGAGCTTGTAGCAATGATCGTCGTGGGCTTTGAAGGGAACATTTCAAAGAATACATCTTCCCCATTGGCTTCTGGAAAAGAAGGACACAACGTGTATCTCAAATGGGGATTTAGATGCGGAGGCCAGTGCTTAGTCAACGGTTCGTAAATGTGTCGTTTATATGTGGGAATTTACGATGCAGATATTGATTAGGTAAAGAGTAACCAAGTCTGATTCGGAATTGTCTAGGCGAGCAAATGCGGGTTGTGATGACGATTGTACTTCGATCGCATCTTAGAAATTTATTATATCTTAAGATAAAAGTAAGATCTGCTTCTCCTTATCTAAAAAAATAGTCCTGTTGTTTTAAACCCATTTTTATTCCTATGCATAGAAAGTATAAAAAATGCTAGATTCGAAATGATAATAAAATAAATTCTTGATAATCTCATGATAAATGTAATCACTTGTTCTCCTTTGAATTTAAAACTGATATTATACAAGTACTTGCTGTTCTACTAGCAAAATTTAGATCAAATTTTAAATTTGTTAATTGGATAAAAATATTCAACAATCAAAATTCTTCTAGAAGTGTTTTTCTCTTTTCAAAATTTAAACTAAAATGAAATTTAATTATACTTGTTTTTAGAGAAAGTTTCTGCAAACACCAAAATTTGGAAACATAAGAGTATGAACTGATTGACAGGAAACATGTGATTTTATTTGTCATCTAATTACGATGCAATGCATTTTTAAAATGATTCACTAGTGCACGGAATTGCAGTTACCATGTGACTGTGACGCCACATGAATTTTAGAATATTGTCATCCAGGAAGTAAAATATTAAGTGTATTTATTTGATGGAAGGAAATGTTTAAAATCAGTATCTCCTTAAATATTACACATTAAAATTTGTCTTCGTAAGATTTTTTTTTCATTTTTCTCAAAAGAATCAGTGTATTAAGCTTCTTAAGAGAGCTGATAAAATAAATACTTTGGACGCATTTGAAATACTTCAAAATAGTTCTTTAAAAAGATCTATAAAATACCAAAACAAATTTAAGCAACACTTTCAAAGTATAGCCTTTCTGGTGTTTAAATAACGAAAGTTTAAGGCAAGAAATAAAACAAATAAATTAGATACTTTACTTCAGTGGCGCACACACAAGGGGGGATCCTAGAGGTCCGGACCCCCCGAAAGCCCCTGATTTTTTTCCTGATTGATTATAATTTTAAGTATATAGTACAAAAAATTTAATTAAATATTTATTATTAATGATTAATTTTATTAATTAATGCTAATTATTTATTCAATAATTAGTTTTTTACTGTATTTTGTTCCCGAAAATCGACAAAATTAAAAGAAGCATGATACAAGAATGGTGAACTTTCGACCCCTCCCCTTGAAAAATTCCTGTGTGCGCTACAGTTCACTTATAAACTACGTTATTTGCTTTTCTCATTGATATCTAAACAATATGTGTTTAAAATATGCATAATTTACCATCGTATATATAATTATTTATCATTCCTGTCTTTATTTTTCTTAGGTAAGTTTCGAATTTAGGCATATCGACATTACTAATTATATTTTATACATCACATAATTATCCACTAAATAAAGGAACAAGCATCAAAATTATATACACTTAAAAATATTCGGACTTAGTTTATTGAAGCATTAAAAAAATATGCATTCAAAATATTTTTAGGAACACACCTTCTCATTACTAAATACCGGTTAGACGAAGTATTTTTCTTTACAGAGGAAAATATAAGAAAACATACGTAAAACACCTAATTTATTCACACGAATATTTTAAAACACTCTCCACCAAATAAAACTTAAACTTGAAAATGAAAAGGGGAAATAAATAGCTCATTCCCGATCAATCATGCTCAGTACATCGCTCGCAACTGTTAGCTATAGAATTTATGTGTAACCCGAGGACTTAATAGTCGGCTTCTACGTGCGCCGACCTCGCGTTCATAGATTTATAAGCGCAGTTAAAAAGCAAGGGGTTAGCGACATCGTATAATGAATGCTTGTGACGCTAACATGTGCGTTTCCGTGATATATTAAGGAATCGCTGACCGTATGGCGGCTCTCTGTAACGATCGATAAATAATTACGTGGTTTATTTTAGGGAAGTGAATTTCGGACCGAAACTGTTAACGGTTCAGTGAGAAATATAAGTTTAATTTCGAGACTCTTTCACTTTTCAATTAATTTAATATCTTTCTTCAGATTCCGATTTTAAATTGTTTTTTTTTCGGATGGCAGTAGTGCTGTGCAACGTATCGTATTATTTCTCCTTTCTTACATTTTTTTCTTTTTTTGCGAAGAACGCATGGGCGATGGAGTCATTATTTTGCAATCATTCAAATGTGTTTTCTTACAGTAGATGTTGATAACAAACATACTTAACAAAAATTGATTTATTCAAATTGAATCTAATACGATTCATTATGTGTTTATGCTATGTTTTTTTAATTAATTTTCTTTGAACGGATTTTCTTAGTGATAATAAGTACAAAATAACAAATAAGTAAAACTGTAGGCTTAAAGTTATGTTAATATTAAGTACAGTAGTCGCTAAAGTAATTTCCTGCAAATTAATGGAAATTAGAAAGGCATTCTATACAATTACCTTATTAAAAACATGTTTTTTTGTATATAATTCAAACATTTCTTTAAAAATATTGACGCAAACATCATAAATATTGATACAAATGATCCTGAGAACACTCAATATAATAATGTTGTATTCATATTATTTTAACATTTTATAGTATTGAAAAGTCTATTATTACAGCATCTTTAGGTAATGAGACACTTTGAATTTTGCAATTTCAAACCTTACTTAAAACTAATGCTATTAAAGAAGATTGAAATAGAGAATTTTATAATATAAACATCACAAATTCATTATTGTATTGTTCTTAAAGAAGATGTTAATATTTTAAATAAGTAATAATTATAAAATAATGGGGGGGGCGACAAAGAAAATGATATCAAAAATAAATTTTAAAATTATTTTTAATACAACTGTTTCTTTCTCAATTATTTTTGCAAAATATATTTACTTCACTTATATTATCCATGATCCAATTTATTGCACATTAGTTTAGGAAAAATAAAAAAAAAATCATTGCATTATTCCTTAATATGATTTTTCAATGTTCAACTCATGCTGCAATCTGCACCCTCCACCGAACAAATGCACTGGCTCATTCAGTGTATGGGAAACCATGAAACACGCAGCCACATTAAAAGTTATTAATCTGGCAGTTTTACTCAAAAATTTAATTATTAAAAGCTGCCTTAGAAAATAATATTTGCATAGCATTTGAACATTTTTTTATAAACGTAAAAGTTAATTATTTCGAACGTATACAAATTTTATGTGATTATTTAAATTTTAAATTGTAGATAAAAAACATTTTTTCAGAGAGAAGAGTATAATTTAAATATATTCCTGAATATATATCTTGTTGCATAGGACTATAATTTGTATAACCTATATATATATTTATAATAAATTTCATATTTTAGATTAATGAAGAAACTATTTTATATAATACTAAATTTCCTTAAGTATAATTAAGTTTGAAGTTTCAAATACATTTTTATTTAATTTATTATTCCATTGGGAGTATAACAACAAGCATTTCCTTGTTATCCTTAAAAATTTAAGTAAGTTTTAGTTTAAATTCCTAGTTAAATCAACATTCAACAGCAACGTTTCAATTATTTTTAAATATTTATTATTAAGTTTAAATTTATCGAGATATTTTAAAAAACTTAAAAATGATATTTACTTAGTTTTTAAGGCGTTGACTACCACAGTGTCTTTTACAATATCCATATAAAAACCCAATACTTGCAGATGATTAATTACACAAAGGACACAAATTGTATAAAATTCTTATTTACATTGATATACTACGAATTTCATTGAAACTATACAAATAGATAAGTAAATAAGCTACACGATAAATCGTAGTTGGCGTCCTAGGCAATAACGCAAACAACGTGTTTGAATAATAACGTCGCACAGTATCAGCTACATGAGGGCTTTATATGGTTGGGGGCAATCAACATTTTAGTAAGTTCGTTGTTTATTACATTTCTTAAAAATTAGTGCGTTAAACCTTTAAAAATATAACTTCTCGGAATAAATCTAAACCGTGGAGTTTATGAATAAACTATTTTCAAAGTCATATATTTAGCTCTTATACTAGCTCTTTCAATAATAATTAGATGTTCAATAAATTCGATTATGCTTTTGGAATAGGAAGAAATATTTATGTATTATATAAGTTCTGAAGAGATTCACACACACATTACTTCAAAGGAAGTATGTTAAAATACCAGGTACCTATTTACATTGCTAAGTGAGTGAAATTTATATTTACGTCACACTATAAATCTGCATGAGAACTACTGGTGACGCAGACCTAGTAATTCTGAACTATGGTCAAGTGACGAGAACGAAACCTGAACTGTGGCACCTACTCCTTCTTAACTTCTACACCAAATCAACAGGAGGATGTTTGAACTTTGCCTAGTTTAAAGTGCAACGGCCCTCTTTTCACGTTGGGTCTACAGTGGTATTACTTTCGAACTCTTGATAAGCCATTCACGAGTCCATGACCTTGACCACAAGGCTACCGTGACCGCATTCATATAATTAAATAATGATTTATTTTTCAAAGAAGACACATACGACATACTGAAATAAAACATTTTCCATAAGATTTTTTTTAAAAAAAAAAAATATACACATATGAGCCCACATTTATATTTTCTGAAGTAGAATATATACATTATTAAATATACCAAGAACGAAGTCACATATGCTTAAGAAATCCAATGCGTATTTCCGTGAGATATAAATAGTTTTAAAGATCATTGTGTAAGACACCTAGGAGTAATTATTGTTCTGAAAATTGTTCAGATGTTATACACATAAAAATATACTTAGAATTTGAATATCATTTTATATGGTATTTTTTAAATATTTGTAATATGGTGTACACTGGGGAACACACTATTGACTTTATATATAAAACCTAAATCAATTAAAAAGTACTTTAAATAGCTACTTCACAGAACATTTAAAAATGTTAGCATATTTAATAAATCTAAACTACCTAAATAAAGAAAAACTATTTCTTCGCAACTTTAATTGAATAAAAATAAAGATACAAGAATGGCGTTTGTTATGGTGAGTTTGAAACATGATAGTTTGTAAAGTTTGTTGAACAGGAGCCCAAAATACAGATGTAAAAGGCTTCAATTTTTTCATGAGTTTCTGCTTAATGTGTTTTCCAAAACATTTATGTCCTTGTTTATGTAACAGTTTTAAAACCTTTACAATTTTGGCAAAGTGTTTGGAGAACGCATTTTATGTTGACGCCCATCCATCGTTTTTAGGTAGTTTTCTTCTTTATATTTTAAGAGAATATGACATTCAAAGATTTATTTCTATTATGAAAATAGAAACAACAATAATAATATAATGTAAAATAAAAATTAAAGTATGCGTTCACCTTTTTATAAGTTTTTTTTTTGAAGAAAAACTAGCCTATGACTAGTTTTACATTATATGATTATAATGTAAATGAACATTATATCATTATAATGAAACGTTACATTATATGATTGTAATGAAACGTAATTTTCTCCATTTATTAAATGATATTGATGAAAATTCGAATGCTATATTGAAAATAGACTAACATTTGTAATTATTTTCTTTTTATCGCATTGCTCGCTTCATCTGTTATTTATTTACTTTTTTTTCATTTTTAGTCACATTGTCTCGCATAGTTTGTATTTAAAAGAAAATTAAGAAATATTTCATGAGCTTATTGCCTCCTGGTGAAAAAAAAATAGTAAGTTACGTTTTTAATTTTTAATATATTTTTAAAAGTAGCTTGTTATTAAATTCTAAATACGTTAATTCTTCAAATTTAATAATAAATATTCCTGATTTTTTATATTAAATAATTTTGTAATTTTAAAGTACCATTGTCAATAGATGTAACCTCGCTGATATTGTTGTTGTGGATTCTATAACTTGCCAATTACAGAGAGAAACATCCTAAACTCCGAAAATACGTTTAAAATTGTTCCCTTTAATTCGTAAATACCTAAATACTATTTTCAACACCGAACTATCTTTTTTCTGCTTAAAATGTTAACTATTACATTTACTAAAAGCTGGAGTTTTTAAAACTTTGTTTTTACTTCAAAGTACAAACACTTAGATTTTCAACACATGACTTGATAAAGTTTGAAGTTTTATGCTATTGTGTCATTGCATTGACACACATGTGCATGTTTATATTTACAAAGATACATATATATTTTTGCTTTGATTATTTAAATTTATAAAAATTAAGTATATGTTAATGTCTTTAAGTATACATGCATATACATATTAATGCATAATTTATTTGTGTTTATGCACAAACACACACACACACACATATATATATATATACATATATATATAAATGTAAATAAACGAAATATGTAAAATGTCTCTACAGTTAAGCATCCCTTTCTTACAGACATGAGCAGGCCATTTTATGGAACAGAATGGCATAAAAGATAGGAAAGATATTTGATGGCCCAAGCATATTTGAAATAATATGCGCTGATATTCCTTTAAGTAAAATAAAATAGCACAAATTATTGCCAAAAGGTGTAGCTTTAGGATTACGAAGGAAACATTATATAGAAGTTTTTTTTATAAACCCTTTGGTTCCCCGCATTTATTTCCAATCTCAATTGAGTATGTTCTATTGCATAAGAATGCAGAAAGGACTTTATAATTCCATGAATATGGCAAATAACACAGCCTTAAAAGTCTATACAACAATCCGTTGCCTTTCGTCGTCTTTTAAATATTACCATAACCAGAAATCAAAAGGAGTGAAATCAGACAATTATTCAAGGAAATCTGAAAGAAAACAACGACTGACTATCTGTTTTTTCAGGAAAAGTTTTTGCCGTGGAATCTTTTATAACATTATGGAAATGATGAGATCCACCGTCCTGCACAGAACTTGTTTCCTGTAAGTAGACACTTTGCTGTAGGTCGGTAATAAAAAGACATTTTAAAAGTAAGTTAATATTGTAGTCCAGTGACAAAGAAGGTTTAAATACTCATATGTATATAAAGGAAAGGCCAAAGAGATTTTACTGTGATTAAAGATGCTTTAAAACGATACCATACTTTACCCGTTGCAGTTTGCATTGGAATTTGATGACACGTGACATTTTGGTTTATTAAATACGTTGGTTGTGAGTATTCGCTAAAGGTATCTGACTACGTTCGAAACCGTGATTTTAAAAGAGAACATAAATGAATAATTTTCATGATATTTAGTGTCGCATAGATTAGAATACATGTATAAAAATTTTTAAGGACATTTTGACAAAAGAAAATTATTTAAATACAATATTTAGGCAAAAAAAATAACTTAAAATACCTTTTTTTTCAAAATGTTCTCCTTTTATAAAAAAATGCTTCTAAAATAATAATAATTTTCTTATCTAAAGTACAGATTTCTCCAGAGAGTCTGAACTATTTTTGTTAAAAAATGAGTATTATTTTCAGAGTTACAACGAATTGAAATATTTAGCGGCGTTTTTTCTTAAAATGTCTCCCCTCTGTTGTCGTAAAACATGAGTAAACCCACTTATAAGTTATATACTTAAAAAATTCTAGTTGAGCCTATGTACATAGGTCTCAGCTATATACAAGCAAAATTTTATTATAATAGAATCATTTTTCACAAAAGGAGACTATTTTAAATTGGTCATTTTATGCTCATTTTTGTCAAAATATTGTTCTTAAATCATATTTTTTTTTCTAATAATATTCTTAAAACAAATTTATATACGTTTTCTAATATAAGTGACACTAAATATCATAAATATCCTCCATTTATACACTTTTACAAAATTACGGTTCTGAACGTAGTCGGATACTTTAACTATTTCAATGAAAATGATCATCATCTGTTCACATCATTTGCCATAGTAAAACAATTTCGACTTCCATTCGCCTTTGAAACTGTTGCACAAACTTTCCTCAAATTCAGTTCCTTCCGAAGATTATACAGTTATAAAAGTGATAAGACATGACTATTATAGTTAATCTCCAGACGAATATTACATATTCATCGCCTGACATATAGTTTACACAAACAAAACCAAATGGAGATTGGCTAGATGTTTCCACGACTATCAAAGTTATACTAAAGTCTTTTGTCGGGGGTACTAATTGACACGATCTTAAAATCCCTTTACTCATATAACGTGGATTCGTGTGTGTTATTGTTCTACCGCCTATGTTTCTATTTAGTGTACACCGCTTTTTCTTCATTTTTGATGAAATAAATGCCCAAATTTTAGTTGCGAATTAATCATGCATTTCTTTACAGCGTCTAATTGTTGTATGTAATTTATTTTTCTTTTTAAGTGTAAAAGAAATTTGTAATCTGGAAAAGTGTGAAAATCGTTGTAAAAAGAGTATTTGTTCAGAATTCTTTTGGTATAAGTATGGCAAAAGTTTTGATATAACTTTTTAGATTCCACGTAGTTTTTCCTACGTTTTTCTTAGTTTATCAATAATATTTAAATAATTTCAGATTATATTTAAATTTACAGAGATATAATCTTGAAAATGGCTCCTAAAGCCAAAGAAATTTCTTTAGATATGAGAAAACACTTTAAAGCTCCATATAGAGTAAAATTCTTTCCGGGAAATATGAAAAATTTTATAACTGTCATTTACAACCATTGGTTACATCGTAAAAATGTATTTAGAGACCGGGAGTGCTGAAAATAAGCCCACACCTGGTGGTTCGAGTAAATTGACTTCAAGAGCTAAAAAAATGATTGTAAGGTCAGTAACAAATAAACCAATGACATCAGCTCAAAATATTGCCAATGAACTTCTCTCATTATGTAATGTTTCAGTGTCGGCTCAGACAGTCAGAAATGTACTGCACAGCGCTGGTCTGATCGCCAGAACTCCCAGAACGAAAACCTTTGTTAGTGAAGTAAACAGAAAAAGACGTCTAGAGTTTGCCAAGAAGTACAAAATAAACCCATGGATTTTTGGAAAAAGGTTATTTTTTCTGATGAGAGCAAGTTTGAGATTTTTACACCACCAGGTATACGAAAAATTTGGAGAAAAAATAAAACAGCTCTTGAACCCAAAAATGTACTTCTTACTTTAAAATACGGTGGCGGAAATGTTATGGTGTGGGGATGTGTAGCTCATAATGGAGCGGGTAACTTAGCATTTACTGACAATAAAATGAATGCTTTAGCTTATATCGACGTGTTGCGACATAATTTGTTAGATAGTGCTAAGAAATTGAGCATGGAGAACACTTTTATATTCCAACAAGTTAATGGCCCGACACACACCGCTATAGTTACTAAGACCTGGTTGCTTTATCAAGCTACAAGGCGACTTGAAACGCCTCCACAATCTCCAGATCTTAATCCTATAGAAAATTTAAGGATGCATTTGGACACTGAAGTTCGGAAAAAATGTGTAAAGAGAACTTAAAAGAAAAACTTCAAGAAGTTTGGAACTCCATTGACACAGAAATCACAAAGAAATGTGAAGGCGTATTGAAGCAGTTATAAAAGCGAATGAACTGTTTACAAAGTATTGAAATTTCATTACATTGTTGCATATGTTTTGTTAATGTTTACTAAGCAAGTGTACAACTAATCTTTTGTATAATTTTTTTTCTTTCAAAATTCATTTATTTTTGAAATAAATGCTTATTTTATTTTTTATTATGAAAGAATCTTATTTTTTAAAACAATTTTAATATATCTCGATAACTTTTAGTTATATTACTTAATTTATTTTTGAAAATCGTACACAATTTTAAGTGTACAAATAAACATTTTGCCAACTGTATATCGATATCTGGAAAACTCAGTGGATAGCTCGGATAATGCAAAAATATCTGAGAACTGTTCTAGCGACTTTCAGTTAATTGAGGGTTTGTTGTTTTATGCGAAATACGCAAATATATATGTTAGGTGAAAGGAGAGTATACATCCCATAGTCATTGAGAAGTGAAATAATGCGAGAATTTCTCGACAAGCCCATAGCATGTCATTTAGAACGCTATAAGACGTACCATAAAATTAGGGATGTTTGTTATTTCCCTTATATAAGAAAATACAGTGAACAAAATATGTCTCCACATGCCATAAGTGTCAAATAAACAATTATAAAAACGCGTTACCAGCTGGTCACTTATAATTGCGTTAGTAACAAATTATTCAAACGAGATAGTTACATCAGATTTGTTAGATCCATACCCTGCGTCGTGAGTGAGACGTAACCGATATGTTTTAGTAATTACGGACCACTTCAGAAAATGGGTGGAAATTATACTCCTTAAAAAGGCATCAGCAAAAATAATAGCTCATAGTTTATTTGATAATTATATATCGCGTAATAGAGCTCCAATAAAAATGATAAGTGATAACGATCCTCAATTTATATCCGATATGTTTTAATATTTGAATGCTAGACCAGACATAAGACATGTGAAGACCGTTATATATAGATCTCAGGCAAATAGAACCAAACGCGTGAATCGCGATCTTGTACCAATGATTGCCAATCATGTAAACAATCAACATGACACATGGGACCAGTCACCTTACGTGAGTTTGCGTATGCGATTAAAATGACAGTGAATGTAACGACGGGAAAACCCCCTGCAGAATTATTTTTAAGAAGGGAATTAATTACCTCATTTCAAAATTTAGTGATGGTATCAGACGGAACAGAGTTTGCAGTAGGGGATGTTGAGAAATTGTTTGACGAAACTAGACGAAATACTAAGGCTAAATATGAAGAGTGGGCGAAATATTACAAAAAAACGGAGGCCAGATGTTCGGATCCAGGTTAATGATTGGGCCCTGGTGCAGACACATCCCTTAAGTTCATCAGCAAAAAGGGTGATGGCAAATTTTAAGCCAAAATTTGAAGGTCCTTATAGAGTGTTAAAAGGTTAAACATAACAATTTAGTGGTTTGGAAGGCAGGAAAAAGATTAACAGTCAACATAGATCAGGTCAGATTATATCATCAAGGGAAACATGTCGTGAATGAGATAGGAGTTGGTAGTTCTGATAGCTATGGTTCAAGGTGTCAATCGAATAGTTTTGAAAGTGTGCGGCCTAGATCAAATGAGTTGCAATATAGTAGGAACAATGGGTCAGGTGAAAGACGAGAAGAGTAAAAGAAAAAGTGATGGGTCTTATGGAGAAACAGAGTGAGGGGCATACGAGACTGTGAATCGGATCCTCAGTGTTCTACTTCGTGGATATGCTTTCCCTTTTTTACAGAGCAATATAATATCATGACTCGTAAACGTGGTCATACTAAAGGGATGTCAGAAAACGCTGACATGAGCTCTAAGTCGAGATTAACCGATTGAAATAAAATAATCCATACTTGCATTAATTCAGTATATCTGTGAAATACTTCAGCAAATCTGAGCAGCGAGAAATACTGACATCATTCAGAGTTTCGTTTGAAATAATGTAACGTGGAATAGAAGTTGAAATCCGATTAATACAATGAGCTAATAAATTGTGCTAGACTAATTTTAAATTATATATATATATATATATATATATATTCCAAATCTTTATCATGATACGTTAATAGATGTACTGAACAAGACAGCTTGTCTAAAATGTTAGAGACTAAAAGATTAATAATGATGCTACACAGAGCAAAAACTTGTTTTGACAAACGCTTAAGCCATAAAGTATCGTGAAGCTCTAGAATAATCCAATTTCTTGCAACATTTTATATATTTTTAAAACTAAATCTGATGGACGTATATCTTCGGATCCTTTTTCTACATTTTTTTTTTACTTGTGTCGTTTTTGACAGTTAATCGACTTCAAGAACATACTTAAAATATTTTGTCTTTATTCTTTTATGAAAAACTGATGAAAAAATTTAATCTAGCATTGTTTAAAACTCACAGAGACTTATATTTATTATCTCAAAATGCTCTTGCTTATCACTCCAGCGTAGCTGTTTAGAGATGTACATTTGAAACTAGTTCTTAAATGTAATACAGATAAGTTTTTCTTTTTGACTATTTAATTTAAAGAAAATTTTAAGTTTTGCCTCATATTCATACATCAAACATTTTTAAGCACAATTGATTCTTGATTTCTGAAACTTTTTGTTAGGCTCAATGCTGAAGATAAATTTGATGGGCATATTTATAAAATATTTATGTCTTTTAAAGGTTTTTTTTCACGTAATAGTTCTGATTTATTAGTATAATGTATTATCAAAAGACGTGTATACAAATAAAACACGTGTAGAGAAACTTTTTAAATTATAATTCATCAGTTGCTACTTTCTAATTATCTTACTGTTTACATGACTGTACTCTTTGGCATTTGTTGAGGCTATATACATTCGCACATATTTTTCACAATTTTATTTACATAAAATACAGGAATGCATAGAATAAATGGAAAAAAAAATCAAAAAGGAAAAGGACCATTATGAAAATGTTAGTAAGAATTACTAAACATTTTGCATGCAAATTTAATTAGTATATGATGGTAATTAGATAAACTTTTGTAAATAATTGTTGTTTAATTTTGAATAATACTCGCACTTTGACCGGTTATTTGAGATTCTATAGAACATTAGTAATTTTTATTATTCGTTATTGTTACCTTTCTTCAAATAAGCCACGACATTAAATGTGTAGACATTGCGATGTGGATGTGAAGACAAAATATAATGGTAAATGGTTGTTTCTATGAACAAAAAACACTTTAGAATATAAGTGGACAAATGCAAGACTAAAACCGAACCTTGCTACATTTGCATCTTAATTTTGGTGTCATGAAATGAGCTGTTTTTGCTAACCTCATGTGATTTCTTTCAACATTATGAGGTGCACGGTCCATATTATCAGGTCTATATACTGAAATAGGTTTCAAGAAGTCGCACAGAACTTTAAAATGTAATTGTACTATCTGGGCCTAGAAGCTACAATATCAGTTTACAAACGACATCTAGTTAGCCCGTAAGCACTTTCAATTTCTCTCTATACGTACGCACACAAACACGAAAAATGGAATTACCACATTTAGAAAGAAACATCGGATGGAAATATAGTTTAACACAAGTAATAATGAAAATGAAATTTATATATATATATATATATATATATATATATATATACTCATAATTATACTGAGTTATATATCCAAAACTTTTCAGAATCACACCAATTTAGAGTTTAACTGCAACCTACTTGTAGATATTTTCTAAGATGTAATATGAATGAGAGTGAGTGAGTGAAGATTAAAGTTGCCCTGTTCAGCTACACGAGGGCTTTTGGCGACGGATAACGTAATTTTGAACCATGTGAAAGTGACGTAGACGAATATGATTGAGAGACAAACGTAGTTGTATAAATACGTAGTTGTTAGTCTGTTGAGTTGTTGTCGATTAGGAGTTACATGGATTTGTTTGAAATTTAGATTCATCAACTAGTAAGTATTTCGTTGCCAAAACCGAGATACATGTTAATATGTATAGCGAAGTCTACTTTCGGAAAATGCTTTGATACGTCCTACCAATTTTTGGATGAAAGAAAGTCAAAATATATTTTATTCATATAAAGTAAAGTAATATGAATTTCTATTAATTTGTGGAAATAGGCGGATCAGTGCGTCTGCTAACAGTTTGGATAAGTAAAACTTCGAAATTAATTTTTGGTTAGTTGCTCAGACTCGTAAATCTTAAGTATAGTCAGCTAGTTAAATACATCGATCACTTTTGCTCTATTTTTATTTCCTGGTATTGTACTCCATGACAACTACGCTTATTGTAAGGTTGGTTTCGATTCGCAATATTAAAGTATGGAATAGACTGTTAGGAGATATCCATCTTGAGTGAGCTTCCCAAATTTTACGGCGTTATCTTGGTCTTCAACATGTATGTATCTGAAAAATGGGATGTGCATCAGAATGGTGGGTCTTGATATAGGATATCCTGAACAGTACAATCTCTATGTAATAATGAGTTTATTTTGCTGATAACTTGATCTTGCATTAACAGACTGTAATAGAAATATGTCTATTACAATCCGATTGGCCCCATAACACACCAGCCATCAACGAAATGGTGTTAAGAGAAGTACCAGTAAGTAGTGTCGAAGTTATAGATTCACTTTCATCAGTGTTCTTCGAATTTGTCCAGATAATCAGGAGTACCGGCAGAATTCAAGTGGAACAATATTTGTGAGATTATTGAGTAATTGGTGAATGATCTCTCAATCTCATCGCCCCGTCATCATATTTATCTTGTATTCCCCATGGTCTGAGTATGGTGGACATCTTATGCCCACTTTTTTTAGAATCTATTCATGGCAAATTGAGAAAGATCAACCTGGCACACCATACAACGCATCAAAACATTTGTTTTCTTTAAGCAAATAATTTGGTTAATCTAAAAAGCAGTTATTTGCTACAAAGTTATTTTTATCGTAATGATTTTAAGAGCACTATTAAGTTTTGCTGTTCTTGTTATAAAATAATATGACTTGAAGTTATATCAAGAAGTTAAAATTTTGTGATTTTATTAATAATGTATAAATTTTGTATTTATCGCTGATTTTTATTTTAAAAATGTATTTTTACTACATGTTTATTGATAAAATATGATTTTATAAAAAAAGTAATATGTTATAAAAGTTCTAACATTTCTTTTTATAAGTATATATTGATAATATTATAAGAATACCACATGTTGCGTTTCACAGCATATGTGTGTTGCTATTTTACAGCAATTTTCCCAATTTTTGCTTCATTTCTTCTACAGTAATCAACTACACACATATAAATACAGATATTTAAATGAATACTTTTGCATCTATAAATATTTTTTAAAGCTCCTGATATATAAGTAACAGTACAAATACATCAAAGCGATTAAACCGATTAAACATAAAGCATTAAAATATAAGAGTTGTATTCTATATTAATTCTTACTATAGTACAGAAAACATTAATTTAAATATCGTCATACGTGTTTTGGTGGAAAAAATGTAACAAAAACATTTCTTATTTAATAACTTCAAAAACGTTTTTTTCTGAAAGTCATTTATGTTTTAATTTGGAAATCAGAACAACAATGTAAAACATATGAAGCTGTGGTGTCTAATAAACTGATAAACATAGTTGAATAAACTTTTAACTAATATAAATGGAATATACATAAATTTTGAAGTAAATTAAAACTTATTTATAAAAATGTTAAAGTTAATATATTTTAATCAAATTAATATCAAATATAATTTAAACGGGTAAACAAAGTAATCATTAAACACTTTGATTCATATTATAATCATAGCATTTCTGGTTTTTTTTACCATGTTTAATTCATGAAGATTTTTAAATAAACTATTGATTATGCATAAATGTATTATATCCATACAACGATGAAAATATCTCTTTAATGAATAATTCATACTTGGAGAATGCCCATAGTTTCAATAATTTACTTTTTCCTTTCCTTTGATTTTCATCTCAATTTGCCCTATTTTAAGTTGTTCTTTAAAAGACTGGATAATTTCTTTGATTTTTAAGTTCGCTTTGTTTTCTACTTTCGGTGCCATCTTCTTTGAAGTTTGCATATTTAAATAATGGGAAATAAAATTTGAAATAAAAAGCCATTAACTGGGAAGCTGTAATATATTGCTTCTATTTTAAACTTAAATATAGGGTATTTGTGATGATCATTTTTATTAAAAAATTAATGTATTTTATTAGACAGTGCTTATGCAAATGTGAAATTTATTATTTCACATTTGTTTAAAATTTAATATTTATCTCATTAAGTATTTTTTAATTTAAGTAAGTAAATTGATTTCAACTTTACAAAAAAAATAATGATTAAGAGAATGTGTCGCAATTATTGTGGAATTCATATTGAAATATTTTATCACGAAAGACGAAATTACTTATGCAAAATTATTTCATATAAAACTATATGGTATACTTAAAATATAGTCATAGAAAACAAATGACTTATTAAATTATCCAAAATAGTTTCTATTTCCTTACATAAAAATAATATAAATTATATATTTTTGTTCATATAACCTACGGCATGCCTGCCACTTTTAGCACGTGGTACAATTCGCAGTGACTCTCAGCACTATTCAACAAATTTGTCAAGTGGATGGAATCTGATGAATTTGTAATAGACCCTGTTTCCCATATTTTCCCTATTAAAGGCATTTACAGAATTACGAAGCAATCGAAAGATAACTTTATAAACTTTACATCCATTTTGAAAATTATTGAATGTCGCTGCTGAAGAAATTTAATTTTTTGAAGAGAAAAAATTGCATGTGTTCTCTGTTTTCCACTTTTGGTTCTACATAACTACGGGAAAATTATTTCCTCATATAAAAATATTTCACGTCCGTAAAAAAATTGTTTAGCAACTAAATGTCCAGAATCGTGCCAAATTGAAAGTCACAAACTGCACCTCTAATTTTTCAATAGGAAATTAGATCGGTGCAAGCATTAGGTTTGCATTAAAATTTTTATGTTACTTTATGAAGGGAAATACTTAAATTTTCTGTTGTCTATTTCTTATTTTATTAAATATGTTTAAATAATACATAAAATATGTACAATTTTAATTTTTCTATGTGCTGTTTATATTTACGTTAAGAAATATTTTTAAATGATTCAAAACTAATATACGAGGTGTGACAAAAATTGAGACGTCCAGTAAATCATTGTTGTTACAGAATCAGTTATCCGTAATATTATCACCTTCAAAGTAGTTCATGTCAACATTCCCTCACTTCTGCATTCAATGATGACATTGCTGGTAACAGTTCTGGAAAAAAAATGTTTGGAAGGTCCTTCAGGAAATACTCCATTTTTGTCTTCACTTATTTAATTGAGGTAAAATAGGTTACCTTTCAGCAAGATTAAACTGTAGGAAATAAAAAAGGCGCAGGGAGCCAAAGCATATGAGTAAGGAGGATGCTCCATCACAACAATATTTTTGCTGGTCAGAAACTGCTTGACTGCTAAGAATGCGTGAGCAGGATCATTGTCCTGGAGCAACAACCAGCCATGTCAAGCAGCCAGTCAATGGCATAGTACTCACAACTGGCATCATCAGTTAAGTCAAAACTGGCCACTGATAGAGGAGATGTGTGGGGCGATTTCACCGAAACCATTTCCACCAGGTCCACTCTTTTTTCAAGCTACACACTTAGTAATATTTTTTGTGGTAACCCATGTATAGAAAAATTGTAAAACTACGTATATTATTAACCTCTCTTCTCTAACTCTGCATGAATCGATTTTTTTAAAAAGTGTGTTATAGTGTGACATGCTTAATCATATAGGTAGATTGGTTTAGCACCCCATAGCTAAAAGACCACCGACCCTTGGTAAAAACAATGCTTAATATGCATTGTTAACTCTTTCAACCAAAATAGTAACAAGAAGTAATTTAGCCCTCATGATAAAACTCCCCATGGAATTTTAAAATATTTTCTTAGAAATATTACGCATTTATTTATGTTCGCAAATATGCATATATTCCTATTATAATAGAACAAATTGCATTCTCTAGAAAATGTACATTTGTTTCAAACTGAATTTCTAGCAGTAAAACCATTGAACAATACTAGAATGATGTAATCCGAATGCCATTTAGACACTTAATCGCCAAATGTTATGAGAAGGAATATTCAGATATTCGGCAGATGCATTGCGTTAGAAGCTTTACAAGAGGACCCTGCATTGCCGTGCCTTTTATCTACTCTCCTGTGATGTAAAATTTTTTCGGAAGGGTTAATATTCCCATGACGCGAAAAATTTAACACATTTCGGAGGCAGAATTCTATTCGGATCTTGCTGCATGCTATTCAACCTAATTTCATCCCCAACATCAAGAGAGTAGCTATAATCCCATGTATATTTTATTTTTAAAATGGAAACTGCAATGATCGCCTGCGTCATTCTAATTACCGAGACCAGTGATGTCTGAATATAATTGTAAGTGTTTCAATCAGTGACACTACATCAAATATTAAAAATATAGGACATATCACATAGATACGTCCCTAAATATTAGAACAATTGAATTTGGAGTTATTGTACTAGGGAAACAGATCTGTTCAAGAAGCTATACAAACCATTGGTCGCAGTATTTCTTCTGGGATAAGAGAAGATGTTGAACTCTAGATGTCTTGTAATATATTGTTAGGTCAAATTAATTACAAATGCCGTACGTAAGAGATGATAATTGTGCTTAACCGAGGCATAAATTCCTCGAAAACATGAATTGAAGTAGTCAAAAAGACAATACACAAGTTATAAGAAGCTCATAATAATAGAACTTTTTACATGACACAGAACCAGTTCTTTGCTGATTTTGAGTGAGTGAATATTAACGGCGCACTGTTTAGCTACACGAGGGCTTTTGGCGATGGACCACGTAATTTTTGCTCTTTTTTAACGAACAACTTAATGAAAATGACTATAATCAGTAACATAAAAACTATTAGCACTAAGTAACGAATTTTATGTTTATAAACATTAAATGGAATTTCTTAAACGACTGTTCCCAAATTGTGCCCGTTTGTTTGAAGAACTTTCTGGATTGTTTCAGAAAGGTTAATTTAGTTAATTATATTCTCAGGCATGAATTTTATGAAACATGTATAGAGCATTATCGAAAGCTCAGTTGAAGTAAAAATCCTGCTCGATGATTTACTATTATGGTCGATTGTAGACGTACCATAATTGAATATTTCTTTATTAAACATTCAATGGCTTTTTGAGACCATGTCACTCAGAGATACTTCACTTCGATTGTTAAAATGAGGTATAGCCAAAATATTTAGAGATATTTATTTCATGGATATGCCATTTCATTGTATACATCATTCCAAAATTTGGAAGATTTGATTGATATATGGGTGAATTTTTCTTACAAAACATGTTTAGGATGTTTCGGTATTGAAAGCAAGTAAGTAGGTTTATGAAAAATTTTGAAAACAAACTACGTTTGATTAAAAGAAGTTATGTATATATAGCACATTTTGATAGTTTTAAATTCAATCATTTGCTTCAAAATATCAAACAAGTGACTTTTAACCCTCCAAGCGTTCCACAAGGAAAATTCCGTCATTGTAAAGATGCTTCGAAATGCACTGCACGGGTTTTTTTGCCTTCCAGTAACATTCTCAAAAGCGGTTGAGCCGTACTTTTCTGAAATCCTTTCCCCCGTTTAAAGGTTTAACATCTTGAAAGTTAATTAGGGACGGTAGAACACAGCAGGACACTGATAGAAAGTTTTATTTCTCGCAGAGAACCCCGTGTTTTGACCCTGGAGCTATCGTAAAAAATCGAAGGGGAAATTTCTTTAGACCCCAGGATGTGTTTGTTTGTTAGCTTGTATTTTAAAAGTTTTGAAAAGTCCCAACGCATAAGTAAAATATGTTACAATTCCCTTTTGGTTTCATATTAATTTGAAACTGTAAAAAGTTAGGGCGTGTCAGGGCAATCTGCTATTTTATATAGTTAGACAAATTACCTTTTTAAGTATATTATTTCGCTTCATTTTTCATATCTTAATCAATGCTTTCAGTTTTTGAAACAAGATTATTTCATTATAAGATACCAAAAAAAAAAATTAATAAAGCACCAAACACTTTAAAATTTGAAACCTTTTCAACTTTCTAACCACTAAAAATGAATAAATTGAAACTTCCATCAAATAATTTGAAACATTTTCTTACACTTTGATAAAAATAAAAACGAGAAAAAAAACTAATTAAGATCTATTAGTTTACTTTTTTAGATTTCAAAGCCCAAGTGTTCAGGGTAGTTTACGTATAATGCCTAGTTATATATTGTTAAAATTCACCGAATTATATTTGAATTTTAAGTGTTTGAACTTCAGTCTACATCATAGACAACATGAATGAAGATTTTGCCACATTTTTTTTTTATAACTTGAATGTTTGAATAAATGGTAATCAAAAATATATGGAAACATTTACAGTAGACATTCATGTATATAAATAACAATAAATCAGTTTTAAATTCGAGCTATTCAAAAATATTCGAATAATTATTCAAACATATCTATTTAAGCAAAATACCTCAACATTTACCTTTTTTAAAGACTGAATAAGTAATTAAAATCTGAATATTTTTTTGAAATCTCGACCGTATAAAAAAGAAATTTTATGTTAGAAATTCCATTTGAAATTTCGAAAAAAAATGTATCCGGCAGTTAAAAATTATTTTCCATAAGTTCTAGCACTCCTTTGAGTATAATATAAATTTCAAATTTTATTATATAGCTTCTTTTGTATTTTTAAATATATTTCAAAACTTTCACACAATTCAGTAGAAAACTGCATTTTAAGAGCAAAAAATATACTAAAATATTGATGAATATAGAATAAAGTTTTACATAGAAGCAAAACTGAGAAGCTAAAGCGTAGGAATGAAAATTTTGAGTATATACGAAGTAGTTTTCGAATTATTTATTTTAAAGTTCAGAAAATTTGTATGCGTTATGTTATACTTAATGTTAATTAAATGGTTAAAATAATATATTAATATAATAGTCATGTAATCCTTTGACGACACATTCATATACTAATAAAATTATAATGGTCATTGATGCAAATGTGCAGAGAATTTTATGTAATTTTAAATTCAGACATTAAGATATTGATGGAGAAAATATAAAACGACCATCTAAAACACATGAAAAATGCAGTCTGCTATAAAATGATCTTGACAAACAAAATACGGCATTTTCACTTACTATGGCCGAGCCGGCTTAGTCAGGGGCGATCTGGAGAAACAGAGAAAGACCCGTGGTTTTGGATGGATGCCGCTATAGCTTTTAAAGTTATCAGGAAAAAAAATATATAAATTACAAATGCAAAAATAAGTCTTAAAATTTTCCATACATTTTAACAACAATGAATTGTGGAATTGGATTCCAATACATTGTTGTGTTTGACAATATCTAAGGTAACTAACCCTACTTTAGATAGATTTGTACTACTTTTTCGTAACCGTATTTCTTTTAAAATTAATTCGTTCAGCCAAAATACACCTTTTGCACTCTTAAAAATTTATGTAAACTATAACGGTTAATTTTAATTTATGCAACTTGTGAAATGTTCATAATTAACCATTTTCGTCTAAACGGCTTACATGAAAAAAAAGTTTGGACTCCCCCTCATTCATTAGGGAATTATATAAGATTCCAAAATTAAGTTCTATTTTTCACTGAATAGGGTAGAGTGGTAGTGTATCGTGCTTACACGCCACATGTCTTGAGTTCTATTAATGGGTTGGCAAGGTCTACTCTGCCTTTCATCCCCGCTACATTGAGTCGATAAATGAGTACCAAGTTTGCTTAGGGTTTTAAACACTGAAGGTCTCTCTTCAGACAGATTACCAAATCGGGACATATTTTCTTGCACCTCAGTGCTCAATGGTCACGAATATTGGGATGGTTATAGTAGTTTCTGGCCTTCAGGAATTGTTGTGCCTCTGAGTTTGAGTTTTAAATTTTAGGATTGCCTCACTTTGGGAATACCCTTAGATAAACATGTATTTTGACTCATTTGCAATTAAACATTTTCTTTCAATTACGTTTATTTCAGAAGGAACTTTGACTTTTCAAATTTATTTGCTTAATAACATGTATAATTGTTTATTATATTAAAATTTTGATTCATCCAAAATTACATGTTTTTTGCTCCTCTAAAAGCTTTTAGGATTTTAGAACTGATCTTACAATACATCTACGTTTTATAGTAGCATATTTAAAAATGATAAATACATTTTTATAACAGTGTGTGTGTGTGTGAGCTCTCTCTTTTATGCCTCTTTTAAAAATATAAAAATATACTGTCAGCTACAGTTTTTAAAATGTACTGAAATAAGTGGAGGAATAATATATTTACATATTATGAATATTTTTTTACTGCAATAAGATATATTTATATTTCAGTTTCTTTACAATTTGAATATAAGTTATAAGCCATTTTGCGAATGGTTTGATATTGAATATAATCTCATAGGCTATTTAATTGTAAAGTGTTTTATTTTTATACCAGCACAGATTAAAATAAGGCTCATTTGCAGTTATATGATCAGCTTCAGTGACATTTAAATTTTCAAAAATAGTCTACACGTATGAAAATATTCTTTCAAAACTGCGCACCACATCTCATACTATGTCTTCCCTACAGCAGGAAATATTTGTGTATACTCAAAAAATTTAATACAGGATACATTTTCAATTGTTAAAATTGTTTTTAAAATTTTGTATGGATACGTTGTGGAACTGTCGGTTAACTTTACTGAACAAAATTGTTTTAAGTGTACTGTTTTGAAAGACAAAATTAATTAATGAGAACTTTTCTCACAATAGAATTTGTAATGACTGAATAGTGTTAAAATGTAGTTATCGATGTGTGACATTTTTCCTTGTAATAAAAGAAACAGAAAGATAAGAAATTAAACTTGAATAGAAAATGGTTAGACATACTGTTATGCTCATTTGAAGAAGTACATCCCAGATTAAAATTAAAAATTGTTGACTGAATGTGTGTTATGTCCATCACAAATGCCGATGTAGAAAAGAAATTTTTATTTAATACAAAAAGTTCGAAAAGGAGAACACTAGGAATGAAAATTTAGATTTTTTTCTGAACAGTGTTCAATTAACATAAAAATATCATTTATATGATTTTAATTAAAATAAATTAATAATATTGAAATTCTTTTTTATGATGCTGTTTAGCCAGGGCCGTTATATCGTGCAACTTCCCTTTAGAAAATCCTATAATGAATTGTCCGATAATTATCCCCTGGCTAAACAACGTTTCCAAATTTTATGGAGAATATTTGGTCATGATTCGGAATTATATCAGCAATACCGTGAAATAATTCGCGATTACACAGAACAGGGTATAATAGAAAAAGTTAAAACCGAAATTACAGATAACAAATTAAAAAGACCTGTATATTATTTATCTCATAATGCCATAAGAAAAGACCGTCGCTTAACATCAAAAATAAGAATTGTATTTGACGCTGGAAGTCATCAAAATAATGAACTCTCATTAAATGATTGTTTGTGGCCAGGAATTAATTTAAATCCCAATCTCATAGACATATTAATTAATTTTAGATTGAATGCAATAGCCTTTTGTTCTGATATTAAACAAGCTTTCTTAAAATTTGTCTTGCTGACGAACACAATGATGTTCGATTTCTCTGGAGTGATGACGAACCGTGTGTTCATAAAAGGCCTAAACTACAGGTATACCGTTTTAATCGAGTAAATTTTGGTGTTAGTTCAAGTCTATTTCTTCTGGCAGCCACGATTAGGCATCATATTGAGAAATATAAACATGAATTCCCTGACACTGTAGAACTTTTAGATAGAAATTTCTACGTTGACGATCTTATTTCCGGTGGTAACGAATTTGAAGAGGCTCTTCAAACTTCACGAAGAGCAAAAAATATTACGGAGGCTGCTGGAATGGACCTCAGAAAATGGATTACTAATGATGCTAATTTAATGGAGCAATGGAAGAAAAGAAAATTTTAATGTACATCCTGTACATGAAACTGTAAGTTTAGGAGCAAATGGAACAAAGGTCCTAGGACTATCATGGAACACTAATGAAGATTACTTGACTACAGATACTAAAAGTCTAGTGGAGTTCGTTTCCTTAGATTAAAATACGAAACGCTTCATACTGCAAGCAGATGGAAAGATTTTTGACCCATTAGGTTTAATTTCTCCTTTCACCGTTAGAATGAAATGCCTCCTTCAAGATCTCTGGAAAGAAGAAATTCAATGGGACGACCCTTTGCTAACACATATTGAAAAGGAGTGGTAAAAATGGTGTGAGGAGCTACCCCACTTACGAAATCTAAAAATACCTCGGGTAGTTCTAGATTCTACTTTGCTGGAAGATGATGTAGAGTTGCATAGCTTTTGCGACGCCAGCAAAAAGGCATATGACGCAGCCATATATTTGAGAACAAAGTCAAGGAATGACATTTCTGTTAAACTTGTGACTTCAAAAAGCCGTGTAGCACCCTTAAACTGTGTAAGCCTGCCCAGACTAGAATTACTTGGAGCTCTAGTCGCTGCTCGTCTAGCATCTAAGGTGAAAAAGATCGTGAATCTTAAATGATCCTGTTTACAATATCACTGGACTGATTCCAAAATAGTTCTGTTTTTGATAAAGGGTAACAAGACCCGATGGAAGCAGTTTGTTGCTAATCGAGTCAACGAAATAACCAGCCTAACAGATCCCCACTCATGGTACCATTGTGCTGGTAAGGAAAACCCAGCAGACTTCCTCTCTCGTGGACTGAGCGCTGACTGTCTGGTGTCAAATTCCAGGTGGTGGACAGGTGCAGAATTTTTGTCCAATTCTGAATTTCCTAAAAACTTTCAGCAAGTGGTTCCTGAGTTAGACTACCTCACCGAACATGAAAAGGAGACTGTAGTTCAAGAAAGAAAAAAATTGCTTGAAGCTGACAGAAGTGAAGAGACTGTCTGGCTGAATAGTGATTCCTCTAGCATCCTTGACGAACTTTTAGAACTTTCTAATAATTATTTCGAAGTTATTAATATTTTGTCTTATATTTTCAGATTCAACTACAACTGTAGGAATAAGTCCAAAAAGGTTGGACCTCTAACTGTAGCCGAATTCAAGGAGTCAGAAATTAAATTGATTAAGCATTCCTAAAGATCCTTGCTTGATAAAAAAGTAATTCCAAGTAATTTATTTCCATTTGTAGATGGGGAAGGAATAGTTCGCGTAGGTGGACGATTAGAAAATGCTTCTGTGCCATATCTCCATAAGCATCCTGCGATTTTACCAAAAGGTTCAAAATTAAGTAAACTTTATTTTAACAGCTTGCATACAAGACCACGTTGGCCCACAGGGATTGTTAAATGCTGTACGACAACAATTTTGGCCTTTGAGCGGTCGTAGCATCGCTCGTAAAACCGTTCATCAATGTGTGACATGCTTCAAAAGCAGACCCATTCTCTCTTCACAAATTATGGGTAATTTGCCCAGTGAAAGAGTAAACATATCGAGCCCATTTACTATTGCTGGACTTGATTTATGCGGTTCCTTTTTAGTCAAATATAAAAATCAGAGAAAGGGAACTCTAAATAAAGTGTACATTTGTGTTTGCATATGTTTTTCTACGAAGGCTATCCATCTCGAGTTATTATCGGATCTCACTTCCGATGCTTTGATAGCAACGTTTAAACGTTTTACTAGTAGACGGGGTAAATGCTCCAAAATTTACACAGATAACGCTACTAATTTCGTGGGAGATAACTCCATATTAAAGAAATTTCATAAATTAATTAATTTTCCGGGTGAAAATTTAGCTAAATATTTCGTGTCAGAAAATATTGATTGGAAATTTATACCTCCCAAGTCCCCTCACTTTGGAGGTCTTTGGGAGGCAGGTGTAAAATCTGTGAAGCACCATTTTAAAAGAGCGATAGCAAATCTTCACTTTACCTTTGAAGAATTTAAAACTATTATGATTCATTTAGAGGGGATATTAAATTCGCGTCCACTGACTCCCTTCAGTAGCGACGCAGATAACTTCGATGTTTTGAACCTGGTCACAAAAAATGGAAATCTGATTATTTGAATACACTGCAAGCTAGATCGAAATGGATAACTGAAAAAATGATCTAATGATTGGTCAAATGGTTTTAATCAAAGAGGATTTCTTACCTATAAATACTTGGCCTTTAGGTCGAATCTTAGAAGTATATCATGGGTCAAATGGAAAAGTGAGAGTTGTCAAGGTTAAAACTCAATCAGGAGAATTTAAAAGAGCTATTAGTAAAATAGCTGTTCTCCCAATTGATACTAAGTAAATTGTGTGTATATGTATTGCTATATTATATTTCATTTCTGTAAAATTGTTGTTTTAACTTTATTATTACATTTAAATTGTTGTAATCATTGTATTTAATTATGTGCTAAATTTATGTGTATTGTGCTAATTATGATATTTGTAAGTTCTTGCATGTGAACATGGCAAGGCCGGGCGGGATGTTGGCGCATGCGCGCCAACGTCATGCGCACAAATACAAATATTATTCCTTGTCGCGCTGTGCCGGGAGTTGAGAACTTTCTGTGGAACAAGATAGACGAGAAAATTTCTCTTTAATACTCAAACGTGAGCATTAATATAGGACTCTAATACTCGAAGCTCACAATAAAAATTACTTAAAATTTGCTGCGCTTGTAAATAGCATATATATGTTGTGTGATACATGTTGTGCGGTTAAATAAAAAAAGTAAAAAAGAAATAAGCGTGGCTGGTCCGTCGATGAAACAAAAACAACAAACTAAAAATAAACAATGAGATATGGCCTTTACTCTTTTTATCTCATTACTTTTTTTAAAAAACAGGAAAGTGAGCGTGTTTTCTTACTCTCATATTCAAAAATGAATACAGGATGCTTTTTTCTGGTTCAAATCGCAATACCAAAATATATATATATTTTTATTTTTAAAAAATTAAAGAAAAAAATAAATTTTGTTTGAAGAAAATATAATTATTTTCAACTTTTAACACACTATTTATTTCATTTTTTCCTTTTTTTTACCCTTCATTTTGTTTTAATTTTACTGTGACTGAACATAAACGACGAACCGAGTTGCACTACAGCTTTCATACAAGATTGCCCAAGGCAACTTAACAGCTTGCTGTAAACGATTGATCTTTTGGTTCTTACTTAAAAAAGAGACCAAACTATGTCAAAAAATTGTCCCAGATCGACCTCCCAAGTTTTAAAAGAGGGAAAGGAAAGAAGTATGTTGCCTTTTTAAAGTGAACGGCAAAATAAGAGTAAACGCTTTCGGAATAACTTTTCAGGAGGAAGCTAACCACCCAGAGGGTTAATTTAAAATTCAAAAGTATTTCATGCTGTCTTAGGTTTCCCTTATTTTTTCATACTCTGCTAACAGTTGCTATTATTAGACAAAATTTTATCTAGATCTTCAATAAAAAATGCAAGAATATATTTTTAGTTGATTCTGATGTTCACAAACTGCTAAAGTTTTGTAATATTGCATTATCCTTCATTCCAGTTTTCAAATTAGCATACGAATCTTACAAACCATGTTTTTAAAATTATTTCCTACAAAATGCATACTTTTTCAAGGAATTAATAAGAGTATATTTTTAAAAAATTAAAATGAAAAGAAATATTATTAATTCAGACACATAAAATGTTTATTGTATTTCTTTTAAATGAGAACTCATAAGGGAAACATGATTCACATAATTTCAAAATTTATCTTAGAGATTTCAAAAATTCAGTAAATTTCTATTAGTAAAATCAATTATTTTAGTTTTTACAAAATATTTAGAAACATAAAGTATATGCTTTGCAGAACATATTGATGTGTAAACCTCACTTAAATTATAATCTAATAAAAAATTGAAATAAAAATGTATTTTACAGTTTTCCAGATAAAAAAAAATGTTGACTAAATACAATTTGCCTCAGATCAATTTTCAAGCATTCTCTTTTGTAAAGAAAGAAATTGGCGATAAATTTATAACAAAAAGTTGTTTTTTTTTAAAAAAAAGAGAACATTTACAATTTACTGATCTTTGGTTCTCTTCTTTCTTTTATCTCGCTGGAATGTCCCAGTATCTCTTATCCCTTCTTGGGACAAAAACGTTAAAAAATATTTAAGACTTTGAAGAAGAAAACAGTTTTATTACTCTGACAATTCTTTTCTTTTCAATTCTGGTCCAAAAATACGCGTATTCTTGAAATCAGATGTACGAGAGTAAGGTGACAGTAAAATGTTATCTTTAAAAAATGCTAACTATTAACAACAAAGCAAACTTTCAAGAAAAAGCACAAAAATACTTAAATTAAAAGACAATTGCGTCTACAACTAATAAAAACAATATAATATTGTGAAATATTGCAAGCATGTTAATATTGATCGTATATTGGTCATTTGTTATATTTTCAGGTAATCAAATCTTAGGGAATTAGGAAAACTTGACAAATTATCTTGTACCTTTTATGCTAAGCACTCTCTTGAGTTGGGTTTTCAGTATATAAAATATCAAAAAAATATATAGAATATTTTGTTTTTAAATATTTGCAAGTTCCTAGAAAGTTAAAAATACTCACTTTTACCCTTATATATTTTCCTAAATTTAGTGAACGTGGTAGCCTATTGCATGAGTGTTATGAGTTCGAGTCCTAGGGCCACTGAAAACCTACTTGTGTTAAGGGGTTGGTACACGTTAAAAGTGTCGGAACTTACAGTCTTAACAACGGCGTGGGAACGTTCCTGCAGTGTAGTGGTAAATGACGCTAATTGCTGGGCCTTAGAGCCTGGATTTAAATTCCGGAGCAGATATGTATATTTTTTTATAAAAGTATAGTATCTGTGAGGCATAAGAACGCTCTAAATATTCTTGAAGCCTCAAATCCTCTCGAAAGGTGTTGCGGGAAATGGAAGAGAGGTGGATGGCAGCTGATTATCACTTAGGACACTCTTCTTCAAAAATTAATAGAAAGTCCTATTATACATTTACCGGCACCCCTAAAGCTGCGGACATAGCCAGACGTAAGAAAAAACTAGCCCTTTCCAATGATTAATTATGTAGGCATCAATCTTTTCTTGTCAATAAGGTGGCATCAGAAACAACAACATGGTGACCTTGTGTGGAATTTATGAAAGCGAAGTGCCGATTCAGGTACCGTTCTCGTTATTTGATCGCGGTTGAAAATTAAAAGTTATGTCTACAATAGCCCTCATATTGATTTATTTTGCGACCTCAATAAACCTTCACACATTCAAGCGAACTAAAAAAACTGCTTCACCGTTCCATTTTTTACAGGTAATTTGGAAAACAATCCTGTATTTTGATTCTCCAATCATTTCTTGTAAGTGAATTGCAAAATAACAACAAAGCATATAATCTCGATCGACTACTTTCAAATTGAACCCCAGTTTCATAGTCAATTCCACTGAAAATCATCGAGTGGAATAATGGAATCTATTGAAAATAGAACTTAACCCTTAACTTCGCTTTTTTTTAAAATTTCGATGAAAAAATTATATCAGCTATTTCGCAAGTAATAATAAAAGGGAAAAATATGAAAAAAATTAGCAGTTTTAAATTGAATTTCAGTCATTATTTTGTTTGTTGCAGAAGTATAACATTGCGCAGTAGTGATGTAAACTACAAAACTTTTGTCTATATGAGATTTTATTATCATTATAAAATGTTTAAATTTCTTACCTGGTAATTTATTTCGTCAATAAACAAGAGAAATCATAAAATATATTGGATCCTTTTTATAGCAAAACACAGCTCTTGAGGCATCAGAGATCTTTATAATGGTTGTGATTTCAGGGGAAAATATACTTACATCTAGTGACAAAATTAACATGTATTTCGTTGCAGTTATCTTTTTTTCTCAGATAAGTGATTTGCAGGTAATTTAAAAAATATTGAGTCTGTTAAATTAAAATAAATCATATCTCAACTGAGTGGTAATTTCGCATAAGTAGTATCTACTGTCAAGTTGTTTGACTTTAAGTTATGAGCCAATTTTCCAAGAACATATTGTGGCGTCTAATAAGGGCGTTAATGCAAAAAGGATTTTCTGTAAAGATGGCAATCATTCTAAAGTGATTTATTTCAGTCAATTGAAAATTGCCAATACTAGCAAACAGAATCATGTAGCAAGTTAAGGCAGGTAAATCTCTTAGGATTCAATTCTACCTTTTACATAGTATAGAAATTAGAAATGGGTACCAACTCATTTGTCAACTTCATTACTTGACTTTGGTTTAGAACTGTATGACCTTTTTCTCGCCTCTCACTCCTTACGATAACAGTTAGGATAGAGATTGTAGTATATCTGGTGTCATTCTCGTCATTTAACTGTTCAACAAAATTAAGAGGAACATTTGAGATAGCTCTCGTGTTATATTTGAAGGTACGGAGTTAACAAACAATTAAACTAACAAACTTGTTTCATTACAAGGAGTGTGGGTTAATTGAGTTATCTGACGTAACAATAAAATTTAGCTAGACAGAGGGTGCTTTTCTTCTTTGACGAGAGACTTTGTTGCACCATATCCCACAAGACCCGTAACCGTAACTGTAGCAGTAGCTGGCTAGACAGCGACAGTTATAGTTAATATATTTCATACTCAAAGTGATAAAAACAAAGCGTTAAGTATTATAAATTAAAAGGAAGAATTCATTAAAATCTCATTATGTGAAGTAAAAAAAATCATATTACAAATATTATAATGTTTAAACATTACAATAATAGTGATATATAAAAACTATGAAGATAATTTCTGTAAACAATTTGACACATGTAAAAGAGGTTTTCTATTTATTTATTTATTTATAGCTTTAATAGATTTTAACAAGTGAATATATTCCATATTTAACCAAGGTGGTCCCTGTATGTATTAGTTTGCATTATATAAACTAATATATGATCGTTTCACGGAAGTTCGAGTGCAGTTGCATATTCCCAGTAATTGTAGATTACGTGTTTTTTTTTCAATAATGGGTTCACTTCAACGTAGGTTCTCGGTGTGGTGTGATAGTTAGGCCTGTCAGCCCAGACGCCATCCTCGTCGCTTGACCATGGTTCAAAATTACGAGACAAAAAGGCTATATTGTAGTTTAACAGTGCAACGTTAAAATTCACTTGCTCACTCACTCCACGTAGGTTTCGAGGTACTTTTGAAAAACTACGCTAACTTCGTTTTCCTTTTTTTCGTATTGCCCTAAAGACACGAAACATTTAAAGTGCAACTTTGACGCTTTTATTTGTATCCAATATAAAAATACTAGAACTTGAGTTTGGTAATTTAGTAGCGGCATTAAGACTGCTGTGCAATTACTTGGATACATAAAGGACTCTTAGCTAAGAATCGATTGCAACATTACGAATTTATTTCGTATTTCATAACGTCATATGTTAAACATGCAGTGTACAACTATTAGCAAAATTCTTCATAATTCTTAAATTTGGTAGAGTAAACGTTTTAGCTAGCATCCTATTCTCCAAACGTTTGCATCATGCTTACATGAGGACCCTGTATCTTAATAGATCATCTGCATGGTTAGTCTTCAATAGCACTAGGTTTAAGACACACAACTTTATAATGTAACTCACGATTTTGTGGTCATAATCCTTCATCTATCATAACCACCCTGAATAAGAAAATGTATTTTAAAATTATTGACATGTAAAATGATAGTGTTGTTGTTATTGCTCATCTCCATGTCTAACCAAGCTAGACGAAGTCCATGATCTCATTCACTCTCAAAAAGTCCAACACCATTAGAGGGTCTCTATACATATCTTGTTTTGACAGCCCCAGACAGTCAAGAATGAGTTCTGAAGATGTCTGGCAGGCAGAACACAGTGCACACGTTGGAAAAACTTTGTTTCCATCTCTATAAGTCAAAGTTCAGAGGTGGCCGTTCAGGAAACGTGTCAGAATAGTTTATTCCTACCTGCTGCATTGATGGAAAAGTTATCAACCAGATCATTTAGCCTCATATCAGTGATGAGCAGGAGCAAGAGGTGATTGTTTGTTGTTAAAATGATAGTAGATACTAGTATTACTGCTGATGCGGGTGAGGTGTTATTCAAACAATTAAATCAAGTTGTTTATTTCCTGGATTTATTGATAACATTCGATAAAAGTCAAGAAAAAAAACCTTAAAAATATTAACCAAATTGAATTACCAAGTTAAAATATTAGACTGAAAATATACTATAAAAAATCCTAATATTCACGAGAGAGAGAGAAAAATCCTAGAAAACAATGTCACATCTAGTTATGCCAAGTCAAGTTCAAGATTATAAAAATATCCGTGAAGAACCACAGCACCTAGTAATAATCAGGTTAATTTCAAGATTAACCCTGAGGTTGAATCTGTTGCATATGGTTTTAATCGAGAAGACAAACCACGTGGGATCTGAGCGTTGCGACAGCTACGCTCCACCCTCTCAGATCAGCTGGTCCCTATAATTCGCCACATAATACGATGAAAGGGCAAAAGTATTTGTTTAAATGCACATAAGATTGTTCGAAAGTTGGTTTTGTAGGTGTACATAGTATTTTTTAAAAATGTTTTCAATCATTTTAAATGTTTGTGCCAATGAATAAAAGATCTTCGGCATGTTCATTATATGTATGAAGCTTTTTCTAGCTACAAAGTAGGTAATATTTTGGTTAGTTTTACTATTTTTTTCTAATTATATTATTTTATTCAGAAAGCAGTTACTAATGTATTGATTTATTATCTTTGTATAATTTCAATTTATCACAAAATTAAGGGTCAAAAAGTACACAAAATGCAAAATATTCAAAAATTTTGCATTTACTATAAAGAAAAAAAATCATGAAAATGATAAACGTATATTTTTTTTCTTAATCTCTACTTCACAGCATGCATACTCTAATAATAAGCAAAGGCTCAAATGTCATGCATATATTCATCATTTTGTTATATTTTTGCTTCAGAAATATGTATCAAAGAATTGTATAAAGAAGAGCTCCATATTCTTACATTAATTTTCAAAATGATTGCAAATATAAGTAAATGTAATGTACTAAATGCTCTTAGTATACAAAAGTAGATGTAAAATATATATTTTTTATTTATTTTGCTAGTACTATAAACAAAATAAATTTCAAAACTTATTGTGTTTTACTGAACATGTTAACATGAACTAAATACTATGCTCTTGAAATAATTGTAGGTGTATTAAAATATGTAATATACTTGCATCACAAAATAGGTTTACTTATGAATTTAGAAGAGAGAATAAGTTTAGTTCAAATTTGTTTACATAACATACTGCGAGCTACATACATTTCAAACGTTATTAAATAAGTCAAAATAAATATTTTGGAATAAACTTTTGACAAATCATAATGCATTAATAAAAATGCTTATGAAGTAAGCCTTTGAATTCCGTGGCAGTTAGGTTCGACAATTCTGCATGTATTTGTACTGATTCATTGCATCTTATTAAGTCAAGTTTTAAAACAGTTTAAGAAATAACGAATATTTAACGCTTAGTTTGCCAATTTTAACAAATCTTACTTTCTTACACAATAAATGTACTCAAGAGTGAATCATATTCACAAACACAATAATTCACATTTAATGTTTTATGCAAATGTATTGATGCAAAGTTATATTTACGATTCTAAATGATATTTCAAGAAAAAAAAATTTTAAGAAAGTAAGGCATTATAAATGTCGAAACAAGAAAAAGATCAATACAACTGCATGTTAGAAATTATCTTTTTATTATTTATCTTTTTGTCTAAATTCTTATTTTATTATTCAATGTTCTTATTTAGTCTTATTCTTGGTTTATCGATCCATTTTTGAAGTGAAACATTTTGCGCTCGATAGTGAATGAGAAAATTGCCCAGTTTTGCGTAGCAGTGAAAAAGCGATTGGAAGTAATCTTCCCCTATACCACCCGAATCGACGACGTGGTAAGGAGAGAGCCAGAGGACGAAAAGGGGGAGCGATGATACCGCGTGACTTGCGTCATATCGGTGAAAAAGTTGGATAATTGCCCGCGTCTCCGACTAGTCAACTTGCCCACCTTCCGATTCGGGGTTCTTTCCCCCAGACCCGGGAACATTATCAACGGTGGTATCAGTCGCAGTGTGAACATTACGGTGTAGACAAAATAGCTTTCGCAGCAAAAACGTGCCTTTTTGAAATTTTCTTTAGATTGTTGGCTACATGGCGATGTGTTCGGTGGCTAATTTATTTCTTTAATTTTCATTTGCGTTGAATTATTATTAATTCTAGTCAAAACGCCTAAACCAAATGCACAAAGATTAAAGAGTTTCGTGGAAGAAAAAAAAAGGAAACGAGCCTTACAGTAGTCGTATATGATGTGAGGCATCTGACAAGTTATCTTAGTAAATATGCAATAGTAACTTATATCCTAAAAATGGGTTGGGTATGATTGGAAACAATTTTCTATCTAATAATTATATCTTTAATGGAAATTTTATTTAATTAAAACAAGGAGTAATGCAATTTCTTTTATCAAAAATAAGTATGCTTGATTAATTTGGGGAAGAGCGGAGACAATAGACTTATGATAACTAAAATATGACACCTATACTTGTCATTTAAAAGTATTTAAAAAGCCGTTGAAAAACAGCGTCAATAACATTACCACTGTTAGTTGTCGAAGCATTTTTAATAGTGTTCATTTCGAGCTTGAATTCATCATTCAAAAAGCTATGAGTGGCTCAGATTTTGGCAAACTGAAATTAAAGTTAAAATCACCACTCAAAATCATGGGAAGCGAATGATAGTTTTCTTTAAAAGTGTAGAACTACCTTCGGTGTATGGTAAAAGTACAAAATGCAGGAATTCTTTAATGTTTTGTACCGTTTGATTTCATGAAATGTATGCGACCACCAAAATCACTGTTTGTCCGTTTTTAAATAAACATTTTGCCACACATATGTAAGCCCTCGTGCAGCTGAACAGTGTGACGTTAATATTCAATCAATAAATAAATCAAGTCCCACATGTGTCCCCCAATATCGTTACTAACAATAACCAGTCCATTTGTTTGACGATAAGTAATGTTAATATGAGGAGTCACAGCATGTGAGTTTTTCTGTTTGCGATAGATTGCAACATCAGCTGCTCTGTGACCCGGTCGCTTAAACTGTACACAGCAATCGAAGTTAGGTATCGAAACACGTTCGTAATTATCTAACCACTTCTCTGAGAACATGAGTAACGAACATTTTTATGAAATAACGTCGTCTAAATCTGTTTGGTGAGCCCTTTGACAATTGAGCGTAATGATCGCAAGTTTATCCTTGGGGAAGTCTAAGACTTGCTGGTATGTGCGAAGTGGATTTAGAGTATCATTGGGTGGATGACCAGAGTATCTAGTACTTCCAAGCTATAGCATTTTATCTTTAGAATTTTGAGTGACTGTGACGAATTCACTTTTCCCTTTGTTAATAAAAAAAAGTGTGTGTACTTATGTTCGCACGCAAGAAGTTATACTTCCTTGGCGTATAAGGATTAAAATATTTCTGAAAATCTTGAGTAGGGCAAGCTAGGCCAAAAACGAAAGGTGGTCATGAGCAGAGTTGAACAATACTGACCTTAAGTCAATCGGTCCAGCCGAACCCGAGATAATCCCGAATTAAATAAATTTAAACACCGCAGCAGAGGGACAATAAGACCAATGACATGGAGGGATTCGACAGACTGTATCTGGAGATGAGGTGAACCGAATGTGACACCTGAGACTTCGTATTGAATGTCTCGGGGGGGGGAATCGTTTATGAGGAAATTAAGACATCCGCTTGAACAGCCCCTGAGTTATGGTCATTTTAAAAGTATTAAGTCATTTAAAACAAGTAAATAAAATAGCAGCAGGATAACTCAAAATTTAGCTTGGTTATGAGGAAACACAAGAGGAATCCATTTGAACCGGCCCGGAGACTGTAGTTGCAAATGGGGTGGCGCTAGATCGGGAAAGGAAAATGAAATTAACTACCCTTGGGTGGGACAACTGTGACGTAAATTGTCATGCACATCCCAACGATACACAACGTAGTAGGTTATCCCAAAGTTTCATCATTCTATCTCAGTAATATCTTTACATCATCAGAAAAGATCGAACCCCATAGGAATAACATAGGTATTCCCCCATAGGCCCACTATCTACACACAAATTGTAACAGATGAAAGAGCTCAACAAGAACCTATGGTCTAAGTTTCATTATCGAAGCTAAAAATTCCTCTGAGGTATACGGGATTTTAAAAAAAATTAAAACTTCAAAAATAATTTTAAAATGTTAAATAAGGGTGAAGAAATGAGACTATGGTCCTTTAAAAATATATCTTGGATGTTTATAGGGAGAACAATCGAATCCGGCCGATGTGGTCGACCAAGGTAGCACAGGATTCGAGATATTACTGGGGAAGCCCTGTACGGGGCAGATCACCGGAGGGGGCTAATTCCACGTAAGACTAGCGCTAATACAAAAATTTGACGGACCTCCAAAAATCAAGTCCCAAGCACAATTCTTTAGGGGTAGGGGATTTTCCAGTCCCCGTAGGATTAACATGGAAGCATGATATTTTAGTGTTTACGCCCTCCCCATGACTACATAATGCGCATGAAGTAAATGACTGGATGGGTCTCGACGAATGGAATAGTTGGTTTAAATCTCTCAAGTCCAAGACTCGAACAGGAGCCAACATATTGTGAATTTAAACAAAATTAAAAGGTTTTAAAGAATTAAAAACTATGGAAGAAATAGCCCCATGAGCGCTAAATTATAATAACTGGAAGAACAGATAGAGAGAGATAGAATTAGCGCGGTCCGAACGGCCTGTGAGGCTCGGGTACGGAGATATGGACCAAAAAGCTGTAGAGGGGGGAATGCATGGTGGTGGGATGCGTCCCATCAAATATGGTATTACAACAGTTATTACGGTCCCCCAAATATCAGGCTCCTAGCACCAAAAAAGTGGCATCTGCACTATTAAAATTCGTAAGTAAACAAACGTGTGTACGTCTATCTTCTCACGTACCACATGATGCACAAACTCGCCAAAGGAACCAAAAGTACGGGAATGATCCTGAAATCCATTTTGATAATTTATATTCTGATATTACAATTAGTTAAAAATATATTAATTAAAAACTTTAAAACGCCTAATTAGTGCAATTTTATCTCGTCAGGGGGCAAAGTTCAAATTCTCCAAAAATTTTTTCCAGACGTTTTTAAAACACGATCTAATTTTTTATGAGACTCAGCCAAAAACTATATACAGAATCGGAAAGATCATTTACTTCGCCACAATAAGGTATAATTTATTTTAAAAAGTAAATATATTTTCTATTTCTTACGATTCTTTCTAAAATGACTCCAAATCAGGGCGTTTTTATGAAAATGTTTTCTAAATCGTTCCGTTTGCATTTTCTTTCGCGTTAATGAAATAATATGTGACACTAAATAAGTTCCTGCTATTTTCTTTTAGAATCAGTCATTTAAAAAATTAAATGTCAAAAACTTTTTTTTACGATTTTTCAAAAAAAAAATCAAAATTTTATTTAAATGCTTGATAACTTCTTTATTTATTTAAATAATCTCACGAAACTTTTTCCTGTGTATAGAACGATATTATCGGTAAACTGTACAAATAATGTAAATATTAGTTAAAAATTAATGTTTTGAAAAGAAAGTTGTTTTTCGGGGAGGGGTCTCCTTTTTTGCGAGAAATATTTAAGAATTATTTTTCTTACATTTTTTTTTAAAATTACTGTTGTTTGCAATAGATGCATGGTGTTTAAAGGTATTAAATTAAAAACGAAGCCCAATAAAAAATGAAAACTTAAAAAAATAAAGCACTTTTACAATAGGAATAGCTCTTCCTTTTATTTTGAAGGTCCCGAGGATTTCGCCGTGCGATCGTTTAAAGCGCTTCGTTACTAACTGTTGGGCCTATGTTCAAAACAACATCATTCGTTAATTTTTATGATTTTTTTAAATACTCTAAATCTTATTCGCACATTTAAAAATTTCGCCATCAAGTTTGTAATTGGAAAGATAATTTATTTCGTCACAACATATATACAGTTTTTTTTTAACAAAACATTGATGCGTTTATTTGAAAATGATTTTTTAAAAAAATCATACTTTGATTTTTTAGAGTTACTGATATAAAAAATAAATACGAATTTTTAAAAAAATACTAACATTTTAAATATTTAATAACTGCTTATTAAATCCAAAGTTTTTATAACTTCTCCATTTACAAAATTAATTGTATGAAACGTTTTTTTTTCCGTTATCGAACATTTCAAAAAACAACCACAATTCTAATTTAACATTTAATATAGTTCTGAAATTTCATAATTATAAAAATTTCTACTTTTTTCAATATACAATTATTTTTATAAAGGTACATTTTCGTTTTCGGGGCCTAAAAAGTTGCAAAGTAAGCGAGTGACAAAGTCGCACTATTCACATACTCGATAGCTCGGAAAGCCGTTGAAGGCTGCGGTAGCCCAGTGGTCAAGGTATCGGATCATGACAGGCATATCATGAGTCCAAGCACAGTACCACTGAAAACCCACCGTGTAGGGCAGCGATGCACGTTAATCATGCAGTCATTTTGAAAATATTATTAGAAGTGCTGATTTGTTGAAGGAAAGGGAAAATTTATAAAAGCTTGACCGTGCAACGCCGGGCCATGCAGTTGGTGTTAAAGTATTAGACAACGGTGTGCTCGCGCAACGGTGTCGTGACGGTGTGCGTCACATCCGTGAAGGTTTTGCGTCACATACGTGACGGTGTGCCAGCACAACGTAAAAATTTACACTCATCTCCTTTTTCCCAAACGCACAATAAGAAGTTTAATTTCAAAAATACTTAAAAAGTAAATTATACTTATATGAGAGTAAAAAGTTAAAACTACTAAAATGATTCATAATTTCGAGAAAAATATATTGAAAAACGGTGCAAGCACTGATAATGAAGACCAATTTCGATCAGTGGGTGGGTGAGGTGAGACCTGACCAATGGAAATGCAGCTTAGAACTTTGTCGTTGTAGAAATGAGAAAAACATTGAATGATTTTAAATAAGAAAAACAGCTTTTTTAAAAACTAATAAAAAATACATTATGAAAAATAGGAAAGAACGTGTAATTTAAAATTTGATCAGGATAAATAATTTTCCAGGTAAAATTTAAATGATTTAAAGTAAATTTGAAAATAGAGAGTTCCTGGGATTGATTGATTGATTGAATATTAACGTCGCACTGTTCAGCTACACGAGGGCTTTAGAGAGTTCCTGGGAATCGAACCTGGTGCGATTCATTTAAAGTCATTACTATAACCATTATGCTACGAAGGCTCGGGAGAAAGTTAAAGTAAGCTTTAAAGTTGAGTGAGAAGAGTGAAATGAAATTAATTAAGAATTTTAATAGAAGAGAGGATCCGAAAGAATATTATTGTGTCGGTTAAAATTAGGATCAGGAATATATGTTTTACTATCCAAAATCGAAGGATTATTTGAGTTATCAATTTTTTGAAAGAAGTTAGTTGCTAATTTTTTGATAAATTGTCTGATAGACAGCATTTTGCTCATGGATCTGAGGTCCTTATTCCTCAGAAACCATTGAATTTGTATCATTTGTCTAAGAATGATGCTTTGAGAAACTTCAATTTCATTAACATTAGCTGCATGTGCCCAGATTGGCGTGGCATACTGCTCTTAGGATTATAGTGTGTAGATAAGCAATTCATTTTCTCTACTCTAATATAGATATCCTTGCAACGAAGGGGTAGATTTTACAGACCAATTGTGAATTTAGAGTTAAGCGCTCGAGTGCTTGGTGGCTACTAGACTCATACCCCAAAAAGCTGTACACCACAACGCCCTCTCATTGATCAAATCAAATAGTGCACGCTTATGCCAATTCCCGTTACACACATCCGACCCTTTTCACGAAATCACTTCCTCATAAACCTGCAACCGAGAGGAAAGATCTTACACATTAAAAACTAGCAGCAAGTCCAGTCGAAAAAGTGACAAAAAAATAAAAATAGTGCTAATTCATCAAGTGCTACTGCCGAATCTCGATCAGAGCACATGAGAGAATAGCTAGCACGGAAAAAAATCATTGCAAAAAACTCTCTTAATGCCGAGTTTAATTACAAACAGATTAATACGAACTTTGTGAACCACCCCTTGTGCCGTCAACTACATAACCCTCAATAAGTCTGGTGCGTGTTGGAACTTATGCATGTGAATCGATAATAAATTCTATCTTACGTTGCAAAGACTATGATTTCCATAAAAAGGCGTGGCCACTGAAGCCTAGTGGTCAAAGTATCAGATCGTGGCTGGCATGTCATGAATTCAAGACGAGTACCACTTAAGACCCGCCGTGTAGGGGCCGATGCTTGTTCAAACTCTTGAGAGCTCAAACGTCCTCCCGTTGGTGTGGTAGTTAGGAGAGGGAAGAGTGCCAGCTTAGGTGACGTCCTTGTCACTTCACCATGGTCAAAATTACGAAGTTCGTCGCCAAAAGCCCTCGTGTAGCTGAACAGTACTAGGTTAATATTCACTCACCTATAAAAAGGCTCACAAAAATTTTCAAAAATTATTCCTTGATAATCCTTTCGGTTACGGGTGTTCGATTTTTGGTAGATTATGGTTTAGAGAATATTTGAGAAAGCCTTTTGCTGAGCAGAAAAATATTTTACCAGAAATTCATTTAGAATATATTAAAGAATGTTACAATTGCGAAGAAATTTTAAGTTGGAAAAATATACCAAATTTATTAAAACATTATAGTTTTGTACAGCCAGAAATACCTCGGCATATCTTCCTACTTTGTATTTGGTATCAGAAAGACTCAATTTACGAATGCTTTTCATGCAAATTAGGCGGTTGAGACATGTACACGGTCATTTCGAAATATTAGAGCAAATAATCAATGTTCCAACTTCGCCAAAAAAGTGTCAAACCTATCGCGTGGCGTTCCAAGCACTATCTATTTTTTATACAAAAATTTATGCAACAAGCCCTACAATGGTCTTGACATACACTTAGTTTTAGATCTTCGGGATATCGGTACTACACTGGTCTGCAAAACTTAACCCTCTAGATGGATGACCCGCTAATTGAAACTCACTTGGAAAGTGATCTACTTTCTCGAAGCTAGTGGAAGCGAAACGGTTTATGTTTAATTTTGCGAACTTCTTCGAAAGCGCACCGCAGTTTTATGATTTCCCCTCTTAAAACTGCGTGAGGTCCTCAAATGATTTTGCAGGGGAAGATTTTATTGCTTTTTCGGTTTCTGTGTTGTTGGAAAGGGGAGGTTTCTCATTCACAGCTGTTGCCTAGGGCGAGTATTGTGTGATGGACATTTTATCCACTTCACGGCCAACAGAAACTTCTCCCAATTTATTGCAAGCAAGCAAATAAAGGGTAAAAAATAAAGTGTTTAAGAAATGACTCATTCGAAGTTGAAATTTTTTTTTCATATATGTAAGCAAAAGAAAATTTATTTTTTTCTCCTGTTATTTTTAAGAGCTTCAAAAAAATTTTAAAAAGAACATTTTTATGTAGGTATTACATATTTAACCAGACAAAATCTCTGTAATCATTGTTGAATATCAGACGAAAAAAATCAATAACATTTTTTTTATAATGAGGTAAAAATTTAAAAAGAATATATTTGTATTTAAGAAAATTATAATAAATGTAGTATCATTATATATCATGAATAAATTTTGTAGAATAAAATTGGGCATTCTGTGATTTATTATATTTTTAATTAACAATAACACAAAAAGTCATTTCAATACTTTTAATTTATGCAAATTTTAATCCTTATCTTTATATTTTTCTGTTAAATGATTTTTTTCGCTATAAATCAACATAACTTTCACTGAAAAAAATACCCTCTCAACGTCAGCATTTCCACACATAATACACATTCAATCAGTGGCGCACACAAGGGAAAAAATCCTTGGGTCCAGACCCTCCAAAGCACGTGATTTTTCTTCGATTGATTATAATCTCATGTCTATAGTAAGTATTATATATAAATGTGTATGTGTGCATAGTTTGTACATTAAGTAACTCTGTTATTAATAATTAATTTTATTAATTCTAATTATTCAGTCAATAATTAATTATTTAATGTTTTTTTTCTCGAAAATCAAAAAATATATATTTGGTGGTGAATTGAAGTACAGGAAAATAGTGAACTTTTGACCCTGTACTCCCTCCTTGAAAAGTTCCTGCTTGAGCTACTGCATTCAATCAATAAGAAAATATTTTTTTCTTAAAGTGTGCTGGCGAAAGTGTTTCTAACCATTTTCTATTCAAAATTAAGTCTTAATCTTTCCGTTCCATTAAAATTTCATCCTTTAAATGCATATTCGCACGTACCTATAAATGGTAACTATATCTTTCTATTCAGTTATTGCAAACATGTATTACCAATTAATTTTGTATCTTAAAACAGTATACTTAAAACAATTTACTTAAGTAAAATTAGCTGATAATTAATAATATAACAAACTTTATAAGCAATTTTATCATTTAGAAATGTATCCTTAATTCCAGTACTAGAACCCAACAAATTATTTTATTCTTAAATATTAACACAGTAATATATCATAATCATCATCATAACTCGTTCTATATATATATATATATATATATATATATATATCGCAAGAATATATATATATTAAAATATATATATGCGCATATATATATATATATATATATATATATATATATATATATATTGCAAAAAAAATCCCTACCTTTACTTCTGAAATACTATTACATTAAAAATTTTCTGTCCTTTTATAAAAAAATTACGCCTGTGGAAAAAACGGATCATAAGTTTTGGTTTTTAAGTAATTTTCTCGCAAGTATAGAGAATTTTTCTAACGGCATAACAATAGCTTAAATATAAAAAAAAATCGAGGAAGTGGGGTGCGTTTTTTAAGGATCACATATTTCGGGAATTTGCACCAAAATTTCTGACCTGAAAACCAATTAGGTTTTAAGAAATTTTAACTTTCTGAAATTTGGCTTTAGTTTCGGTTTCAATTTAAAGCATTTTTGCATTCCTAGATTGAATTAATTAAAATATTTTTAACACAATCCATTATTTCGTGTGAAATGGCTATTAACTGCAATTATAATTTCTAAAATAATTTCTGTTTGCTCATGTTTTTAAGTTTTTGAGTTCTCTCTCACATTTACTTAATTAAGATTGAATTAAAGACCAAAATATTTTTTAACACATAGTTTGTATAATTTAAAAGCTCTTTACTTTGTTTTCATTCATTTTTTTTTCTTTTGACAAATTCCATGACCAAAATGTGAGAAATAATACTTGAAATGGATGGAATATGACTGAAAACGGTAAATCTAAAATCCAGCTTTCAGGTGATATTACAATTAGACTACAGAACACAGATGTTGCAGAATGAACTAAATATTTCCCTGGTGTACCAGACTGTATTATAATAAATATATTGTAGTTCTACATTACAGTATTTTAAAGTTATGTTACAAAAAATTTATATAACTTGCTTAACTGCCACGTTGGGGAACTGAGAAATAAAATAGATATTATTTACAAATTTGGTGATTTCTGAATTACGTATATATCCCTATTATATTCTGTATAAATTAGATTAGAAAATAATTAGATAAATTAGAATTTTATTAAGATTATAAAAATGTCCAAATTTTAATAACCTTTTCTTCAGTCAACCATTAATGGAACATAAATGATGAGGGATTTTGCATAAATCGATTTTTTTTAACTTGAATTTAAAAAGGATCTTTATATTTATTTATATGCGCAAATGTTAACTGTAAATTTGTCCAGATGTTTTTGTTTACTTATTATTTGAAGATTCAAGTTTAAAAATATAAGCTTGTAGTTTACGTTCTCTTTGAATGAAATTAATGTTCAGGAATTTAAAATTCAAATATAATTCGTTATCTGAACAAGACAAAACTAGGGAATAACAACTAAAAGATTTAAATAGGGCTTTTTTAGCAATGCGCAAAAATACCGGGTGGGCAAAAAGTCCGTAAAATTTTTAAAAATTCATAAAATCCGGAGAAATGAACGAAAAAAGAAACTGTTTGCAGGATCAGCATTAGTATGTCAAGGGATTTTTTTAAGCTAGAAAAAAAATTATTCGAAAATCATCCGGTAGGTGGCGCTGATGTACTCAAATCAAAGAAACAATGCATGCATAATGAACAGAAAATTTTCACAAATTTATTTCACCACATGACCACCACCACAGGGGAGAAGACATTCCAGGCGAGTGACAAATCCAGCAACGGTAGAGTCCAACACGTCCGGATGTATAGAGGATACTTCTCTGCGGATCGCATCTTTCAGTTCCGACAGACTTGATGGACCGGATAGATACACGCGAGATTTCAAATATCCCCACAACCAGAAGTCTGCCGGCGTTAAATCTGGTGACCAAGGAGGCCATGGGTACCTGCAGCGCCTGCTAGATTCTGTCTTCCCGAACGTCTGTACCAGGAATGCCTTAACCGGGTTAGCAGTGTGACTGGTTGCTCCATCCTGCATGAACGTGACATTCGGAATCTGACCTCGCTGAATTAAACATGGCACGACAGTCTCCCGCCGAAGCGTTAGATAACGCTGAGCATTTACCGTTTCCGTTATCAATCCATTTACTGAGCACTGCGTTTCAAAGAAAAGGGTCCTATGATAAATGAACCCGTGAAACCACACACACCATGCTGTCCCTTTTGGAGAATGCAATGGCTTCTGTGTGTACTCACGTGGATTAGAGGTCGCCCAAATGGGACAGTTATGGTTGTTAACGTCACCATGAAACGAGAAATGAGCTTCATATGTCCACAAGATGTTAAAAACCCAGGTGGAATCCTGTTCCATTTTAGAGAAGGCCCACTTCGCAAATGCTTCCTTCTGTTCGGTATCTGCTGGCAAAAGTTCATGGCACGATTGCAATTTGTATGGGTACAGCTGGAGGAGTCGACGATGAATATTGCGGACAGATAAGGGTGGTAAGCCCAATCGTCTGGCAGCTTCACGAGCACTGCTGGTCCTTGAAGCTGCTTCGAACGCAATCGCTTCCATTTCGACAGCAATGCAGGGTGCACGTGCTTCTTTCAAGCATGATCGTCCGGCTCGTGCTCGATCCTCCAACTTTCCAGTTTCCTTAAAAAGGTTTAACAAGCTTTAAGAGACCTGCAGGTGTTAAAGGGCCTTTTCCACTCTTCACATTTTTCTGAACTCGGAATTTACGCAAGGCAATGGTCGCTGATTCCTCGTTCATGTAAAATAACTTCACCAACAAAGCTTTATCCGGCGCACTGAGCCTCCTTGTTCACATTCACTGTTTGTAATGGGGAAATGAATGTGGATTCATTGAGAGCAAAGGTTTTTATAGCCGTCTAATTTACATATTTACACCACAGACTCTTGTAACAGCGCCACCTACCGGATAATTTTCGAACTATTTTTTCCTAGCTTAAAAAAATCCCGTGACATACTAATGCTGATCCTGCAAACAGTTTTTTTTTCGTTCATTTCTCCGGATTTTATGAATTTTTAAAATTTTTCCGGACTTTTTGCCCACCCGGTATTTGCAAATAATGTAATACAGAAGCTTAAAAATTATTCATGTTTAGACGTGTCCGAAATTTTTGAAGATTTTAAATTTTGAACCTTTTTTTTTTCTTAATTTTTGACACATAACGAAATAATCCTTTTAAAAAAATCCCTGAAAGTATTGATTAAAATAAGAAAAATAAAACAGTAAATTATCCTCAATGTTTTAATATATACTTTGAACTTAAATACTATAGGTATTTTTTAAAAAAATAGACATACATTATAAAAAGTTAATTTCAATTGAGAACTTTAAAGGTAAAGAAAAAATGAAATTTTATCAAGCTATCCCCTTCTTTTTTCAATTCTTTGACTCGCAATTGTTTCCGTACGCTATTGGGATTTAGAAATTCTTCTCAGTTTTTTATGATTGTTGCAGGGGAAGAACCGGGCTCCCCGCGAGCTTTAAACTTCCCCTCAATCTCTATTGTGTCTCCCCGACCATCTCTAATTATCTTTCAAGATGTTAAACCTTTAATAGGGGGAAAATAATTTGGAAAAACACGGCTTTACCGCTTTCGAATACGTTACTTGAGGAGGTAAAAGTACGTTTGGCGCATTTTTGGTGAGTTCCCGGCCTTATGAAAAATTCCGTGTGGTCCGTTTTGAAGGTCTCTAGTAGGGCAGAAAAAGCCGTGCTAACCGCTTGGAGGGCTAAACAACAGGTGGGTTTAATGCCATAACTTCACGAAAAATCATCTGAGAGACATGAAAATCAGAAATGAGGGAGAGTATTATGCACGTAAAGGATGACAAAAGCATCGGCGATGAAAAAGAAATACAATGCAAATGGTTTGGAATTAAACAAAAAAAGCTTTATTGAACGCATAGTATCGTGACTCATGATGGTCTATCCAACATGAAGAACAACATGCAGATGTTCCTTAATATGGTATATGCACTCCCTTCACTGCAATGGTTGCTTCGCACCGCGTCTCCGCTTACTCAGAACCAGCTGGTACAACCTTTCTTGCGGTAGGAGTGCTCATTCTTCAATCTGCATCTGTTTGAGTTGTTGTGTGTTTTCCGGATGATGTAAGCGTGCTGCAATACGTCTCCCCAAAGCATCCCACTCATGTTCGATGGGATTTAAATCTCGGGAGTACAATGGCCAATCCATTCGACTGATATCTTCACTTTCCAGCAGCTCCTCAACAGCAAGAGTCGGATGTGGTCATGCATTGTCATCTATAAAAATGAAGTCTGGGCCAATGGCACCTCGGAACAGACGCACATGTGGAAGAAGTTCCTCCTTACAATAGCGATCCCCGATTACAGACCCTGTATCGAAAATGTGGAGCTCAGTTCACCCGTTCAGCATAATGCCTACCCCGAAAAAACCTCAGGACCACCGTAATGGTGTCTCTCCTTGATGTTACTGGTATAAAACCGTGTCCCTATCTCTCTCCAAATCAAAACGCGTTAAGAATCGCTTCTGGTACTGAACCGACTCTCATCCGTAAGGAGGAAACAACTCCATTGACAGTTGTCCAGTTTTTGTACTATCTGCACCATTGTAAATGGTGGCGTCGGTGGTCAACTTTCAAAGGGAGGCAGCGTTCAGGACGGCGGGCGAATAGGCCTCTTTTGTGAAGGCGTCTGGCCACAGTAAACCGCGACACTTGTCGCCCCATTGCTGTAGAGAGTTGCTGAGCAATGACGCTTGCTGACTGCCGTCGGCCTCTTTTCGCCTGCAGGATGATATATCGGTCATCCCCTGCAGTTGTCGTCCTCGGGTGGCCACCACCAACCTTTCTAACAGCTGTACCTGTGTTTTGGAACGCTTTCCAAGCGCGCGAGACGACACTTTTGCTGATTCCGAACTCTGCAGCTACACTGGTGACCGTACGCCCCTCCTCCAGCTTTTCGATCATTCTTCCACGTGTGAAGTCATCCATGTGATTTCTTCTAGCCATATTTCACGAATTGACTTACGGGCACCTGCAGCGAATATGTTGAATTGCGTCTGCGTCCTTCATTTTATTTTACTGTTGAACAGCACGTGCCAACATCATGCGTTTTGCGTACGCTCACGTCGCTTCTGACGTTTCGTTCCTGATATTTGCATACGCATGACGTTTCTACTGACTTACGTGTTCACGTTACGTACGTACTGATCTGTAGACTTCCTTTTCTGCAATTTCATGGTTATCTCTGCTTAATGTATACATTGTTGCTTAAGTTTTGAACACCAGTGTATTTAATAAATATATCCTTTCGGGTTGTTTTTTTTTAATCAGACATGTTGAATATGGTTAAAATGTTATGATAAACTTGTTTAGGCTCGCCGTTGAGTCGTGGCGAACAAAGGTTATTACTGGTCAATTACTGACGTGAAAGCTGAATTAAGATAACATGTTGTTCGTTATACTAGAACCTTGAAACTTCCGATAGAAGTTTTAAGAGGTTCCATGCGAATCTGAAAGCGAGGATGATAAAGAGTCAGGCTTTCTCCTGTTGTATCTTTTTAATGCTGGAATATGTCATGACCTACAAAAAAGCACAATACAAAATGATTTCTGTTGAACATAACCTAAATTACCGTTTGGTCATTGGTCATTTGTTCCCTCTCGAGCCGTGGACTTTGAAGTCGGAGATTACTTGATAAGTCAGTATATTAACCGTATCAGATTCTTTTGCAAAACAACTTTCGCAAAAAATCATTTTGAAGACGTCTTTGTTAAGCCTCTATCCATAATTCACTGCCACTGAAATGAACACACAAAAAAAATCATTTTCAATTGTTGTATTGCCGGCACTGCGACGAATTTCAGTATCAAATGAATGGTGTGTGTAAAGAGTAGACATTTATAGACAATGGGCTCTCAAACTGTGATTTAGAATTCTATTTTTTAAGCTATGCTATACTATCGTTGAAATCGGGACATTTCGATTTTTGACTAACAATTTAAAAATCTGCATATTTATTCGATATTTTTAAGTTTTATTTTGAAAAATTCAGGAAAAGTTTTGCTTGATTGACAGAATTACATGCACTTTGTGGTTCCCCTTGTTTTGACCCCTCCTGCCGTTCCCCTGCGTGCGGAGCACGCTCTGCCCACCTGCTAGGATCAGCCTTGCAACTAAGTATCCTCTAAATCATAGATGTTTAAATTATGACCGTTTGAGGGCCACATTGTAAAAAAAAATTGGGCTACTCGTACAATATTTTTTTTAACAAATTGAAATAAAAATTAATTTTTATTTTAATGTCAAAAATAATGCCAACGAATTCATTAAATAGAAAAAAAAATATTGCAAATATGTATTTACTTATTTTTATTTTTAGTAAAAATGTGCACATTTAAGTATTTTCATAATTTGCGTTTGCGCCGCATTTTAAAGCCTTTTGGGCTGCACTTTAGACAAGCATACCTAAATGTTCCTCAAAATCTCCAAAATTCATGAAAGAGCAATGCTACATACACCTAAATAAGAAGTAATGCATTGTTAATTCCATGAATTCATAACTCTTAGAGGAAAGGAACAAAATAACACATTTTTGGCTTTTTATGTAAAAGAGCATCTAATGAAAATATAGATTTTTTTAAATTAATTATTTACTTTGATATCATTTTATTTAAATACACCACTTTAAACACTTTCACATCTTCTACTGTCACATAGCTCTAATTTTTAGTTATAATATTCTTATAGATCTTACGAAATTATTTTTCACTTTTCTACTTTTTTCCTAAAAAAAGTACAATTAGTTTGTCTAAATGTTAGAGAGTGTATTGAAATTATTAAAATTTATCTTTATTAGGATTTAGACATTTTGTGGTGTTTTTGAATATATTTTGGTCTATGTAGAGAAGTATACATAATAGTTAACTCATGGCGGAAGTTACTTCGTCCAATCTTGAGTTCTAGTCCTGTGCGTCTAGCCATAAACAGACGTTAAACCTGATGAGGCTAAAATTCTTTGTGTTTGGTTAAGGTTAAATTTTGAAGTCTGGGGTGTCTGATCATGGGGGGTAATGCATATAGATTATCAAAACCAACACAAAAACATTTCCATTTATGTATTTTTTCCATTGAAGTTAATAAATAACCAATCTTCCAAGAGTTAAGAGCATATTTTTATGACATAAAAGCAATATCAAGTAAGAAGGACACTGGATTAATAATCACTTTTCTTAGGAGGACAATTTAATACAAATTAATTATTAGAAATAAAATCCGTAGGTTTTATTTAATATAAGACACCTTTTATTAACGATAAATCTAATTAAAATTAATGATTCATTTCGTTTTATATTCATTAATTTATTTATCCATTTTATTTTCCAAATTCAATTTATCACCAGATACAATAGTTTCATTATGAAGGATACTTTCTTCATATTCCTATTAATTATTCAAATGCATCTCTGATTTAGTTTCATGCTCAATTATTTACTTCATTTACTTAAAACTCATTTTCTTTACATGGTTTTTTTCCTTAAACTTATTTGATTAAATTTTAATGCTAGATTATTGTTTAAGTAGTATATTTACATGTCCAACGTGTGAACGCATTCAAAGTAAAATAATCAATTAAATAGTTAGTCAATATATTTTTTATCTACTAATTTCCTATATATGTATACCTATGCTATTATGCAAAAGAAATATTTGGTAAATGGATACATTTTCCGGTGAATATCAGAATTCACACGTAGTTGCTTGGTATATGAATGATATATTTCCTAAGAAAATAATTATTTTTTGTATGTTGTGGCAAACGTCGATATTCAGCATGTATTGATGGGCAATATTGAATATATATATATATATATATATATGTTTATTTTGTTAATATATATGCATATATATATATATATATATATATATATATATGTGTGTGTATGTACAAAACTTCTTACTCATATTATATTTAAATGTTGGAGAAATAATATGATATTTAGCTTAATAAGATAAATATTAAAAAGAAACAGCACATGATATTAAATTTTTGAACCTTAAACATAGAATGTATACTAAATCTGAAAGGAAAATAATAGTACATATAATGCATGAGGCGAATGCATTAATTGCTTTTTATTACAACAACTTAAGTTTTCTACTCCACAAGTATCATTTGGCTTTAGAGGTGGAACATTTCTTTTATCAAGTACATTACTTGTAGACTTATCCACAATTTCTTCAATTATTTAAAGATGATTTTCAATGACATTTCTTTCTAAGAAATATGATTAATGAGAAATAGCTTTTCATATGTTACGAACTGATAACAGGTATACAATTGTTTAAGGGTACCATTTTTCAACTCATGGGATTCGTATTTTAATTCTGAAAAAAGACCGTGTATCACACATCTGTTAACCCTCCAAGCGGATAGCACGGCTTTTTCTGCCCTACTAGAGAGCTTCAAAAACGGACCACACGGAATTTTTCGTAAGGCCGGGAACTCACCAAAAATGCACCAAACGTACTTTTACCTCCTCAAGTAACGTATTCGAAAGCGGTAAAGCCGTGTTTTTCCAAATTATTTCCCCCTTTTAAAGGTTTAACATCTTGAAAGATAATTAGAGATGGTCGGGGAGACACAATGGAAATTGAGGGGAAGTTTAAGGCGCGCGGGGAGCCCGGTTCTTCCCCTGCAGCAATCATAAAAAACTGAGAAGAATTTCTAAATCCCAATAGCGTACGGAAACAATTGCGAGTCAAAGAATTGAAAAAAGTAGGGGATAGCTTGATAAAATCTCATTTTTTTCTTTACCTTTAAAATTCTCAATTGAAAATAAGTTTTTATAATGTATGTCTTAAGTTTTTTTAAAAATACCTATAGTATTTAAGTTCAAAGTATATATTAAAACATTGAGGATAATTTACTGTTTCATTTTTCTTATTTTAATCAATACTTTCAGGGATTTTTTTTAAAAAGGATTATTTCGTTATGTGTCAAAAATTAAGAAAAAAAAAGGTTCAAAATTTAAAATCTTTTAAAATGTTGGACACTTCTAAACATGAATAATTTTTAAGCTTATGTATTACATTATTTGAAAATACTTTTGCGCATTGCTAACAAAACCCTATTTAAATCTTTTAGTTTTTCATCCCTAGTTTTGTATTGTTCAGATAACGAATTATATTTGAATTTTAAATGCCTGAACATTAATTTCATTCAAAGAGAACGTAAACTACAAGCTTATGTTTTTAAACTTGAATCTTCAAATAATAAGTAATCAAAAGCGTCTGGACAAATTTACAGTTAACATTTGCGCATATAAATAAATATAAAGATCCTTTTTAAATTCAAGTTAAAAAAATATTAATTTATGCAAAATCTTTCATCATTTATGTTCCATTAGTGGTTAACTGAAGAAAAGGTTATTAAAATTTGGACATTTTTATAATCTTAATAAAATTCTAATTTATCTAATTATTTTCTAATCTAATGTATACAGAGCATAATAGGGATACAAACGTATTTCAGAAATCACCAAATTTGTAAATAATATCTATTTTATTTCTCAGTTCCCCAACGTGGCAGTTAAGCAAGTTATATAAATTTTTTGTAACATAACTTTAAAATACTGTAATGTAGAACTACAATATATTTATTATAATACAGTCTGGTACACCAGGGAAATATTTAGTTCATTCTGCAACATCTGTGTTCTGTAGTCTAATTGTAATATCACCTGAAAGCTGGATTTTAGATTTACCGTTTTCAGTCATGTTCCATCCATTTCAGGTATTATTTCTCACATTTTGGTCATGGAATTTTTTCAAAAAAAAAAAAATGAATGAAAACAAAGTAAAGAGCTTTTAAATTATACAAACCATGTGTTAAAAAATATTTTGGTCTTAAAATCAATCTTAATTAAGTAAATGTGAGAGAGAACTAAAAAACTTAAAAACATGAGCAAACAGAAATTATTTTAGAAATTAAAATTGCATAATAGCAATTTCACACGAAATAATAAATTGTGTTAAAAAATATTTTAATTAATTCAATCTAGGAATGCAAAAATGCTTTAAAATGAAACCGAAACTAAAATCCAAACTCAGAAAATTAAAATTTCTTAAAACCTAATTGGTTTTGAGATCAGAAATTTTGGAGCAAGTTTCCGAAATATGTGATCCTTAAAAAACGCACCCCACTTCCTCGATTTTTTTTTACATTTAAGCTATTGTTATGCCTCTAGAAAAACTCTCTATATTTGCGAGAAAATTACTAAAAAATCAAAACTTATGATCCGTTTTTTCCACAGGCGTAATTTTTTTTTATAAAACTACACAAATTTTTTTATGTAATAGTATTTCAGAAGTAAAGGTAGGGATTTTTTTTCAATATAGAACGAGTTATGATGATGATTATAAATTATTACTGTTAATATTTAAGAACAAATTAACAATTTGTAGGGTTCTAGTACTGGAATTAAAGATACATTTCTAAATTATAAAATTGATTACAAATGTTGTTATATTATTAATTATCCGCTAATTTTACTTAAGTAAATTGTTTTAAGTGTACTGTTTAAGAGACAAAATTAATTGGTAATACATGTTTGCAATAACTGAATAGAAAGATATAGTTACCATTTATAGATACGTGCGAATATGCATTTAAAGGAAGAAATTGTAAAGGAATGGAAATATTAAAAATTAAACTTGAATAGAAAATGATTAGAAACACTTTCGCCAGCACACTTTAAGAAAAATATATTTTCTTAATTATTGAATGCAGTAGCGGAAGCAGGAACTTTTCAAGGAGGGGGTGCAAGGTCAAAAGTCCACTATTTTCCTGTACTCCAATTCGCCACCATATATTTTTTTTTTGATTTTCGGAACAAAAAAATATTAAATGATTAATTATTGAGTGAATAATTAGCATGAATAAAATCAATTATGAATAACAGTTACTTACTATAGAAATTACGCACACACACACATTTATATACCGGGTGGGCAAAAAGTCCGTAAAAATTTTAAAAATTCATAAAATCCGGAGAAATGAACGAAAAAAAAACTGTTTGCAGGATCAGCATTAGTATGTCACGGGATTTTTTTTAGGCTAGAAAAAAAATAGTTCGAAAATTATCCGGTAGGTGGCGCTAATGAACGCAAATCAAAGAAACAATGCATAAATAATGAACAGAAAACTTTCACAACTTTATTACACCAGAATATGTTCCATATGACCACCACCACAGGGGAGAAAATATTTCAGACGAGTGACAAATCCAGCAACGTCAGAGTGCAACATGTCCGGATGTATGGAGGATACTTCTCTGTGGATCACATCTTTCACTTCCGGCAGACTTGATGGACCGGATAGATACACACGAGATTTCAAATTACCCCACTACCAGAAGTCTGCCGGTGTTAAATCAGGAGACAGAGGAGGCCATGGGTACCTGCAGCGCCTTCTAACGATTCTGTCTTCCCCGAACGTCTGTACCAGGAATGTCTTAACTAGGTTAGCAGTGTGACTGGTTTCTCCATCCTGCATGAACGGGACATTCGAAATCTGACCTCGTTGAATTAAACATGGCACGACAGTCTCCCGCAGAAGCGTTAGATAACGATGAGCAATTACCGCTTCCGTTATCCATCCATTTACTGGGCACTGCGTTTCAAAGAAGAAGGGTCCTATGATAAATGAACCCGTGAAACCGCACCATGCTGTCACTTTTGGGGAATGCAATGGCTTCTGTGTGTACTCACGTGGATTAGAGGTCGCTCAAATGCGACAGTTATGGTTGTTAATGTCACCATGAAGCAAGAAATGAGCTTCATCTCTCCACAAGATGTTAAAAACCTAGGTGGGATCCTGTTCCATTTTAGAGAAGGCCCACTTCGAAAATGCTTCCCTCTGTGCGGTATCTGCTGGCAAAAGTTCATGGCACGATTGCAATTTGTATGGATACAGCTGGAGGAGTCGACGATGAATATTGCGGACAGATAAGGGTGGTAAGCCCAATCGTCTGGCAGCTTCACGAGCACTGCTGGTCCCTGAAGCTGCTTCGAACGCAATCGCTTCCATTTCGACAGCAATGCAGGGTGCACGTGCTTCTTTCAAGCATGATCGTCCGGCTCGTGCTCGATCCTCCAACTTTCCAGTTTCCTCAAAACGTTTAACAAGCTTTAAGAGACCTGCAGGTGTTAAAGGGCCTTTTCCACTCTTCACATTTTTCTGAACTCGGAATTTACGCAAGGCAATGGTCGCTGATTCCTCGTTCATGTAAAATAATTTCACCAACAAAGCTTTATCCAGCACACTGAGCAATCCTTGTTCACATTCACTGTTTGTAATGGTGAAATGAATGTGGATTCATTGAGAGCAAAGGTTTTTATAACCGTCTAATTTGCATATTTCCACCACAGATGCTTGCAACAGCGCCACCTACCGGATAATTTTCGAATTATTTTTTTTCTAGCTTAAAAAAAATCCCGTGACATACTAATGCTGATCCTGCAAACAGTTTTTTTTTCGTTCATTTCTCCGAATTTTATGAATTTTTAAAGTTTTTACGGACTTTTTGCCCACCCGGTATAATACTTACTATATACATGGGATGATAATCAATCGAAAAAAATCAAGTGCTTTGGGGGATCTGGACCCAAGGATTTTTTCCCTTGTGTGTGTACTGATTGAATGTGTATTATGTGTGCAAATGCTGACGTAGTGAGGGTATTTTCTCTCAGTGAAAGTTATGTTGATTATTCAACAAAAAAATATAAAGATAAGGATAAAAACTTGCATAAATTAAAAGTATTGAAATGACTTTTTATGTAATTGTTAATTAAAAATATAATAAATTGCAGAAAGACCAATTTTATTTTACAAAATTTATTCATCATATATAATGATACTACAATTATTATAATTTTGTTAAATACAAAAATAATCACTTTTACTTTTTACCTCATTATAAAAAAAATTACAGGAAAATGTTCTTGAGTTTTCTTCGTCTGATATTCAACAATGATTACAGAGAGCTTTTGTCTGGTTAAAATTGTAATACCGAAATAAAAATGTTCTTTTAAATTTTTTTTAAAGCTCTTAAAAATAACAGGAGAAAAAAATAAATTTTATTTTGCTTACATATATTAAAAATATTTTTTTCAACTTTGAATGAGTCATTTCTTAATTACTTTATTTTTTACCCTTTATTTGCTTGTTTGCAATAAATTGGGAGAAGTTTCTGTTGGCCGTGAAGTGGGTAAAATATCCATCACACAATACTCGCCCTAGGTAACAGCTGTGAATGAGAAACCTCCCCTTTCCAACAACACAGAAACCGAAAAGGCAATAAAATCTTCCCCTGCAAAATCATTTGAGGACCTCATGTAGTTTTAAGAGGGGAAATCATAAAACTGCGGTGCGCTTTCGAAGTTCGCAAAATTAAACAGAAACCGTTTCGCTACCACTAGCTTCGAGAAAGTAGATCGCTTTCCAAGTGAGTTTCAATTAGCGGGTCATCCACTTAGAGGGTTAAGGCCCCTATTAGAACCTACTTTTTTAGACGATGTGTTGCCGTGAAATTTCGAATGTATTGTAATGAAACCCTTTAATTTTTCTTTTGCAATGAATTTGATAGGGTTGAAATTCTTAATATTTTGGTGTTTCAAGATATTGTATTACACATAACTATTTTTATGTGGTCTTTTTCACACAAATTTGAAACAACACGTTCTAAATGCTTGCATCTAATCCATTTTTTGCATAGCTGGTTTCATCTAATTTGATTTAGAATAGCTGATTAGTTAACTAGAGGATAATGATGGAGTTTATCAATTAACGGCGTGGGCTGAATTTCAAAGTTTTAAACTTAGAACAAGTTTGGAAAATGTATTGTAAAATATTGATACAACACTTTAAATATCTAAGATTCGTTTAGCTGTGTGCGCGTGTGAATAACAATAATGATGTAAAGCATTTGAAAATTTGAACGAATAATATAAAATAACATATTTTTCTCATAAGAATGAAAACTGCAAAGTATTTAGAAAGCCATTCAACTTTTAGAACCGAACTTTTCAACTTTTTAACCGAAAGAAATAAATTCACTAGATTCAAGTACAGTAGATTTGGTAGAGGGGCAATGCGGACAGCGATCGTTATTCATCTCGCTGTAAGCAAATGTGCTTATTAACAGCGTCATTTCTACAAAAGGTAACTCATTCCAAGAAAGTAATTCAAAATAATTGTTAAAATTACTTGTAGCGCTTTTTTTACAATTCATTTTTTCAGGAAGCACGTCTGCTCCATTCATAAGTTTATGTTAGTTATTAGTTGAAACATGAATGGATTTAATTAACTAAAATGCATAAACACATATCAAAAACTTAAACAGTAGAGCTTTTTTTATCGTTCTTTAACACAGGATTTGAAAGGCCTTTCAATAATGTTGAGCACATATTCCTTTTTACAATGGAAATCGTATCTTTTTCACGGTTTTTCAAGCAATATGTCTTCCGTGTAAGAAATGGAGTAGCATTGATATAATTTTATCCATTCTTAACTATTAAATTTTAATGCATTATAGATATATTGCAGTATTTAGAGTTATTTTTATTGTGAACTTTTAACAAACTAAAGAGATTTTTTTTTAATTACAAAAACTTGTTTTACCATTTCTTTTCGTTATTTCTTCTTAATAATCTTATTTTTTTATGCATTCTTCTTCCAACCCCCCCTTTTAGAAGCATTTTTTAAGAAATTAATGCTTACACGGGTGTGATTATGAGCAAAATTTTAATAAAACATAAAAAAAAAGTGCCTGAGACACAAATAGTTAGAAATTTGAAGTAATTAAATTGGTTTGACAATAAATATATTTATGCATAAAAAACAAACAGTATATAATTTAATATTCATTCTTAGCTCAAAAATCTCGTATAGCTTCGCAATTTGATTAGTTTCAAACGAAATACTCTTTAAAAAATTCAGTTAACGTTTTTTTCTTATATTAACCTTATGTTAAAGGACCTAACAAATATGAAATAAATTTACTGATTGATGTAAACTTGCATGGATTGATTTCATACAATATTATTGGTTCAGTTTACTTTTAATTCAATTCTCAATTTTTACACAAAACAAAAAAAAAATGTTTTCCACTTTTGAAAATTAAAAATTATCACACAGTTAAAGATAGATTTGGCGATAAACATTTGAAATATATATATTTGAATATATATATATATATATATATATATATATATATATATATATATATATACACAATTATTATTTTTTTATAATAAAACAACTACAGAAAAAGAGTGAAATTTTTCAATTCTGTACATCTTTCAAGAATGATATACATCTTGAATACTTTACAACTCTCTCTTTTCATTTCGTTATCTTTCAGGCAATTTGAACGTTCTACATATTAGCAATGTAACTTAACAAACATTTTTTTAATTTCTTTGTGAACTATCTAGGTCATTTATTTCTAGGGTAAGCTATCTTATGCAAAATTGAGAAAAATGCAACTGCATCCTATTTTATTCATACATTAATAGTTAACTTCGTAAATACCCTCCCCGTCTTTTTCTAGCTGTTTCTGCTTGTTTCAGATTTATGTATTATACAATTTCATTAAAAGCATTCATGACCCAAATATTAATGTAGGAAACTTCTGTGTAATACATAATACTTTCGGTCTATTTATTAAAAAACGTAATACTAGAAATATTTTCATTGAAGATGAAGAAATATCGGTACTACAGTTTATTTTAAAAAGTGAAATTTGAAAAATTAAAAAATAATAATTTATGGAATGTGTATAACTATTTAGTTTAAATATAAATTTTAAAGGAATGAGACAGTTTAGAAAAATTTAAAAGTTCAAAGAATAAATAGCATACTTCAGTTATTTTTTCATATACTGATACTGATATAACTTACATAATTACATAATTACAATAAGGGAACATGTAATAGTTTCTTAAGAGAAATAACTTGAATAATAAGAGCTTGAACTATGTTAGATTTTTATTCCTATTAAATAAGTGTTGTGAATTTTAGAGAGATTAATGTTAAATAAAAATAAATCTATTTTTTTTTCTTTTCTCCAAAGATATCTGTTTTAAAAACTTGCTATGCATGTTTGCTTCAACAAATGGCTTTGGGTAAGACATGAGCCTCTATAATAAAAAATTTAAAACCAAACCTTGAAATTTATTGACTTTGCAAGAAGAAAAATACGCACAACCCTGAATAATGTTTCAATACGTTTTCGTTATCAAAAAATCTTTAGAAAGCCACATTTTTTGACGCTGCCAAGTTGCAACAACTTGGGGGTGCACAATGGAATGGGATGATGACTAAGTAGTAAAAAAAAATATGTTTCCGGGGAAATTTAAGGAATGGGGAACGAAATGAAGTTGAAATCAAATTTCAAAGCGCGCAAATTTTATATTCCTTTTTATTTATTCTCCAGAAGCAGGGATATATTTTTTGCCGGTTTTCTTTACGTAACATGGGCGCTAGTGCACATGTCTTTACGGACGAGCGTAAACGAAATTCGATCCACGAACTTCTTTCTCCATCCGTTTGAAAATAAAAAAATATATATATATATCGGGGAGGGAACGGAGAAAAAAAATGAAAATAAAATCGATTCGATCTCCTTCGTCCGGGAAATAGAATATCCTGTTGGAGCAGGATAAGGGCCGGGAGACCGAGAAGTAAGAAGGAAATATTATCCTAATATTTTCGAGTCAGGCCTATATCGCTCGCGCTAGGAGACTGTAATATTCAGTTTGTTGAAACGATGTCCGGTGTCAAATCTACCGAAGCGGAACTCACATGTAGAGTACAAGAATTCGTAGAAAAGAAAAATGATTGTTCTAAGATTTGTAGATTTTATCAAAGTGAGAGAGAATCCAGTTTACTGTATAAAAGTAGCTCAATAGTGGATTTAATGGAAAATAATAAAATTTGGGATATGCTGTGTAAATGGAAAAAAAAGCAGTTTAAAATGTAGATTTTTTTTAAGAAAACGCAATTTACATAGACATATATTTAAAACTAAAAACTAACAGACATATTAAAGCATTTACCTGTACTAATCGGATTTGTGAATTGAATGTTAGGTAAATAAAATGAAAGAAATCAACTGTAGTTTCAACCAAAAAAATATACTAAACTATCTCATTTAATATGTTAATTGAGGTACGATTAAATCAGAAAAAAAAATCCCGCTTAAGTGCGACTCAAGTGTTCTCCCGCTTGATTATAACGGGAAGATTTGGAAATCTGCATCTGAGATATGTATTGTGTATTTGTACAGCTAAGCTCAATTTTAGTAATGTTTGTTAAACGAAAAGGTAAAGGTTGATAATAAATACGTTTTAATTTGTGTGTTTCTGTTATTTAAATATTTGACAATTACACACCCACCCACGCACTCAGACACACACACACATACATATATATATATATATATATATATATATATATATATATATATATATATATATATATATATATATATATATTATTTAAATATTATAAATATTAAATTATTATCATATTATTTAAATAAAATATTAAATTATTATCAATATTAAAAATATTGAATATATATATATATATATATATATATTCAATATTTTTTTTAAAAAATAATTTATTGATGCATTATAGTAATTGGTATATAATGAGAGAGTGAAAATGATGAAAAACTGAGATATAATCGAATATTTTGATTTTTTTGTCATGTGAGAGATTACAATGTTTACCGCATGGACAGCTTCCTTGTAATTTTAATTACATCTTGGCATAATTTTAGATAAATATTTAGTCACTAAATCAATGATATTACTAACCGGATACGCGGAAACAGTTGCATTTGCTTGCCATGATTACTCAAGGGAACATAAGTAATTGCTATCGTTTTACAAACGAAATACATTTTTTATAGATCGTTAAATTTGCATTCACTTTGCGACAAAAATACCTTGATAATCATGAACATATATAGTGGTCCCTTAATATCTAAAAGTTGGTGCCTGTTGTGTTATGTTGTTGTGGCCTCGGAAGTTTTGTTTTATGATATCCGTCAGTAGAAAATTTATTCTTAATTGCGTTAAAATCATGGGCTCACTTAATATATTAAGTGTACTAATAGTATATATTCAGTGTAAGTAGTAACAGTGTATCCATTTAGTGTAATCAGTATTCTAGAACTTCGGAAGTAAATATAGCAATTGATATTTTTCTAGTGAGTTAGTGCTTTTTTTTAAAGAATGGATTGTATTGACGCGTCAATTGCATCCATATTTTAAATGTGACATAAGAAAAATGTAACATCTTATAAGAGTTCAATTTTTGAATTACGCATAATTTCATTGTGAAATTGCCGCTTTTTTAAAGTAAGCATGCGTAATAGACTTTTGCAATAAACTCAAGATTCATCACATCTGTATTTTTGCTATGATCAAGCTAGGTCTTCTGGACAATCGACGCATAAAAATTAAATAAATTTCAACTATTTCAATTTATAAAGAAGTATACATTCCATTATTGATAAGTACTTACGAGATGGATAAATCGGCTTCTGACAATCACTTGCAAAAACCTTTTGTAGACCTTTTTTCGTTTTTCTTTTACGATTTGCTTCATTATACCATAAATGCACAATCACAGAGGGTAATAACTAATTTCACCACATCATTTTCTCACACAGAAACAGTCAACATGGAATGGATTCTCACACAACACAAAACGCCCCAAAGGGTAACAGCTGCAAAAGTCATTGCCAATGGGATCTTAAATTGAAAAATGTACCTTACTCGTTCATGATTAAAGGTCAGACAATAACAGTGGAGTCATAAGCAAAACAAAACAAAATTTCAGAAAAGCAATGCAAAAACTTTGGGTGAGACAAATTAAGCGTTGGCACAGCACTGCTTCTCCATGTTGTCAGATTCTATACGCAGTTCACTGAACCCAAATTTTACAACAGAAATTAAAATGTGAAAGCTTGTCTATTAACATTTTTACCTTTATTTTATTTTGAAAAATTTTAAACTGACTTTCTAGCAAAAGTTTTTGATCCACTGGCAAATTGCGCTAATATTTCTTCATTATGTTTCTACTTTTCAACGGTTTTAATGTGTTTTTCATATGTAATGGTATTTATTTCTAAGGAGGAAATTGTGTAGGTCAGTGCTGCTTCTCAAGCTTTCAATATTTGCTACCAATATTCATTCATAAATTTCATCGCGCCCCCTTCTCTTCATAAAATAACGATGCATTGGATTCAATAACACTATACTTCGACGCTAAAGTTACAATATGACTTCAACCTCCAAAGAGCCACTGGTGTATATATAAGTCTTTCGGAAGTACGATCTTTTCAGTGCACTGCTATCCATGAACTTATTCCGAATTCTTTGGAATGCTTGACAAGACCATGGGGTCACTGGCAATTATGTAACTTGTTCTTAACTTAGTATTGTTAAATTAATTGTAAATACATTGTGTAGTACTGATAAATATATACGTGTATTGTATCAGTGTAAATGTTAATTTTATTTTTTAATACGCCATAATGTATTTTTCGTTGTTTACTTTTAGTAAATAATATTGATTTAAAAAAAAATATTTTGTTTTCTATTTTTCAATTTGCTCGCGTCCCCTCCTAGAGTTATAATGCCCTCCTAGGAGGGGGCGCTCCCAACAGTTTGAGAAACGCTGGTTAAAGTATTCATAATATGAATGCAAAATTATGTCGAAAAATTTTAATATAATCATATTTCCTATTTAGATTATTCATAAATTACTCCTTAAACCCTAATTAATGTTTGTTTATATTATAAGAACATTAAAAACAATTTATGCAATATTAGAAAGAATGAAGGAAGAATTTCTAGAAGAATGTATCTTAACATTACTTTTTAAATGTATTTGTCTTCTTTTAGTATTATTCCCCTTATCGCTTCAGCATTCTGCAGATAAAAAAAGCACACTAAAATATACTTTTAATGTAAACACTCTGGTCTAGTGTCTAATACCCCTGAGGGTTTTATGTATTGCTATTGCGCCTTCACGTTAATATCTCATTTGTTGTATTTTTCTTTCTCATGATATATTTTATTTTGTATCTATTCTACGGGGGCATCTGGATAAAGTTATATGGAGAAGTAGGATATTAGATCTGAGATGGAATGCAAGATGATAGCTGAAGTATGTTGGTATATTTTTTTTCATTCGCGTGAGCAACGAAATTGAGGTATTTAAGAACCTTTTGGGTATTTTCTGAAGCTAGAGTAATAACTCAACTTTCTCTCTCGTGTATCTCGACGAAATGACAAGAGGAAATGTGAAGGGAAATTGTCATGCGATTGCTCTATTACTCTTAAAGTGCTTGAAAAGGTAATGCTTTGGAAATTTCTTTTCCTCCTGTTTCAAAATTAAGATATTCACATGCAAAACGATACGTTTCATTTCAATGCAATTTGAGTTCTCCAGTGAGTTCTTTAATGCAGAAAATACCGTTTAAGTATTATAATTTTTAAAGATTGCATTTTACTGACTAACTGCGCTATTTATGTTGCAAAATTCTGTTTCTGCTGAAGGGCATATTTTACTGAATAAAGTTTTAAAGATGAATGAAGAATTTGAAAACAGGTTGTCAATATACATGTATTTTTAAATTGCTGTACTTAGACTTTTTCCGAAAACGAAATTAAAATTTAAAAATTAGCACTAAATTTGCATACTAATCGATGGAAAATAATTTTTAATTTTAAACAGAAAAAGAATAAGCACAAAAGTCAAACGGTTTAGCATTACTCTTTACATATGCATTTTAAACCTCAAGTATTAAGATGAATCACCGCTTAACTAATATTAGTTTTGCAGTGTAAAGTTCAAAGAAGAGTATATAAATAATAATTTAAGCAGTTATTCAGTATTTCAACTTAAAAAAATATTTTCGGATGCATTAGTGAAAAACTTGATGCAACTCCCATCAATTGGTATCTGATTTCGTTGTGTTAAGCTAATAGTTTCTAATAACCAGTAGATTAATCCCAAATAACATAAAGCAATGCTGATTAGTATTCAATTTAATTAAATTATAGGTGTATCAAAAAATCTAAATTTCTTTCTTGCAATTAATAGGCTTAGATTTTTTCACTGGTTCGTCTCCCTAAAATTGTTTATTATATTATAGACCACACCAAATATACAATGTGACTATATAAGTTTTTATGTTCTGAGACATTTATTTTCATTTTAAAATTTAAAGTACAGAAGATTAAAAAGAAATGTTCCCTACGTTATTCTCGTATTTATCCTTTGCTTGCAGTTCACGCAAATGTATATTTTCAAATAATACTAATTCATATGTAATGTTCGGAATTCCTTATCTAATCGAATAAACTGCCAAACTTTAGTAGTCTTATTTAAGTTATGTTCATCATTCATTAATTTCAAAGGATAGTTTTTGTGTGTGGATATTTAAAAGTATTTTTTACAATGTTTTTGATTTAACCCATTTGAAAAATGCATTTATTCCACTTACAAATGATTTTTTTTCTGTGAATTCAATATATTAAAAAAAATATTTAGAAGCCTTTCCCAATTAGTCAAGTCGTAACAATGTGCTATTTACAAGGTCTGTGTCCTCTCTATTTCAGGTTTCTTTCCGTCCAGCCAAATTGTCATTTAGACACTGAAACAAGGCATCTAACCAAGTGAGCTTCAGTGCCAAATAATATTCAAATAGTCCATGAGATTAGTTATTAGATAGAAGATTTTAGAGAATAGTAGATGACGTGTGACCACACAAAAGTCTGTTAAAAATTGAAAATTGAATAATTGACGGAATAACGTAGATTTATAGGTAAAACCCGACGCATATGCTTGAAATGATATCGTATTCTATTGAAACCAAAGGAGTAAAAGAAGTACAAACATATTCGTTTACAACAGTCATGATCGAAACCCATTTTATTCGAGGAAATGCAGGTGAACAGTCAACGTGATATATTCGACGTACTCCGACATGTAACAGAATAATATCATTTCTAACCTGGATGATATACACATGGTGGAAAATATGCCTTTTATTCAGGATGGTGCTCAATCCCATATAGCTAGACGGGGGACATATCTCTTGCTCCAGAGTCTCAGACGTCAATTCGAATGATTATTATTTGTGGGGTTACCTGAAGTATCAATTCTACTTTAATCATTTGACATCATTAGGGATGCTAAAAAGGTAACATCCGACAACAATTTATCGTCATACCTACTGAAATGATGAACAGTGCTGTTCTCAAAGTTTTTCTAGAGGTTATAAAAAGCGCCATCTATAGGAGTTCGTTCCCTTTTTGTGTTTTCAATAAAACCGCAAGTCATTTCAAGTAGTTGCCTCAATTTTAACCTCTCTACCTTCCTCATTTCGTGTATTATTGGATTTTTAAACATTGGCGTACTTTTGGGTAACCAAGTATAGTGCCACGTTGACAGTTTCCTTGATTACGTTCAAGTAACTACTTGTAATTTCGAAGATCACAGAAGATTCATTTTAGCAAGTTTCAGAGATTGCATCTCATTTCAAATAAATACTCAATTATTTTCCCCATGTAGCTTGTCTTGTCCGCATACAGCGTGCTCTTTGCTAACGTTAAAATTGATTAAAAGTACAATTATAGCGAATACCTCTTTGCAATATTTTTTGTCTGATTCAGTGGCCTCTTCGATCCATGCTGTTGTAGAATTTTACCGGATAGCCATAATTCACTGAAATCTCTACTTCAACCAACATTAGAAGTAGGTATCGTGGCATAATTTGCTTGATTTAAAAATAGAGATCGACAGAATTAGAAGGAAGAAGAATTTCAAGTATATTTAGTAGAAATTTTACTTCATTGTTAGTGTTCCAATTATTGCTTTCTCTAAAACAAAGCATGGAAATGAGAAAAAAAAAATATTATGAAAGAAAAAATATCTTATAGAGTTAAAAATATTATCGTAGCAGTTACAGGGACACTGGAGTGTTTTTAATATTAATTGATTTACAGAAACCAAGTAAAAATTTCAGCATAAATGATTGAACGTTCTTAAATGCTATAAATAGATTTAATTATAAGACAACAATTGTTACAAAATATTGCTGTGAAACATTTAAAGTCATATAAATAGCTTTTAGTCACTAGAATGTCATTGTACCGAAATGCTGTTGCACTTTTATGCATACATGCATACTTTTATGCATGCATACATCTATATAACAAATTTGTTAAAAAAAATAGTTTAAACTATGCATCTTATTTTAGCACATGAGCGGTAATAATTTTATTCAACTTCTATATTTTATTTGTACTTTTTTACATTTGATGGCATGCAAAAAATATATATTACATTAATATTTCTTATATATTCTGTTCTATTTATGTTAAATTTTTTATAGTTAATATTTGATTGTTTTTCTTTTGTGAAATACATTCCATGTAGAAATAAACTAATTCTGTAAAATAATTATAGGATTATATATATGTGTGTGTGTGTGTGTATATATATATTTAGCTATAACTAAGTTTAAAAAGGGACAGAGATAAATGAGCACTAGCTTCTCACTTTTTAATGTTTGTCGTCCCATGATAGCAGAAACATATTAATTGAATTTAAATTTATCAATTCTTAAGAGGGACACATAACCCTAAAAACTATGATTTTAACGAATTTTTTTTATTGCCTTATTTTAGTTGTGTGACTTTTTTAAATATGTTTATAAAATTTGGTAGCTCTAGCTGCATTACTGTGCGAGTTATTTAAATTTTTTTGACAGTATGTTGAAGCGAAACCGAAACTAAAAGTCATGCATTCTGATTCTCATGCAGACACTATCATCCCCTAGCCTAAACAGTTTCGATTGATTTACTTATACACGCGATTCTAAAGCTTTATGCTTTAATTAGAAGATAAGTGAATTAATTCGTTTGTTTTTATGCAAGAGAGAAGCATTATTCCATTTTGCTTTGCATTTTTCTTTCTTATTCTAAAACCATTAGTATCAAAACTAAAGGCTTTTTTCTCTCTCATCAAAGCCAATTATATATTCAATTTATTTCTTTATAATTTTAAATATTCGTTTGAATATATTTTATTAATAAGTGCACTTTAGATCATCATGCCTAGACAAAAGCGACAGAGTCTTGTTAATAAACAAAAAAGCTAACAAGAGATGGTGCAGTGAACACTACATTCATGAAACTGATGTTTTCAGAAAAGATGAAACTTCTATTTCCTCAGCATTATCAGTAAGAAATATGAGATGTGCCAAACTTTAGAAGACACCTGCTTGAACGATTTAAATTGTTGTGAAAATTCAGAAGCACCTCATTATGTGATAATGGATGTACAGTTTTTAAAAGGACTTTTAAAAAACTTATTGTGCGATGTTTGCAAATCGTATTCACTAAAAATTGGCATTGGTGAAAAGCTTGGATTTTCCAGAAAAATCTCTGTATTTTGCACTTCTTGTGATATAATTAAATCAAGTAACATTATATCCAGACGAATTTCCGACAGTGAAGGTAATGAAAACCAATCATTCGACATAAACATGAGCAGGGTGCAATCATTTTTAAGTTTTGGGAAAGACTATTTAGCTATGGAAAAATTTTGTATGTTAATTTTAATATGGATTTACCCTCAAGCTGAACATTCAATATATATAAAAATATATGTAAATCTTTGGTTAGATCTACAGAAAAAAGCTTGAATGATGTTCGAAGTCAGGTGAAAAGTGCTTATCAAAGTAATAGTGTCATTACTGATATAGATGTTACTTTTGATGGTACTTGGTTGACTCGGTGACAATCATCTCAAATAGGTGTAGGTTGCATGATTGACCTTCTTACTGGATTTGTCATGAATTATGAAATTATGTCGAAACGCTGCATTGAATGTGAACACGCAAAATCTGTGGTTTGGGAGAAAATTCAGCAGAATTTTTCATGTATGGTATGAGAGAAGGCCATATATCTTCATGTGCTATCAATCACGTAGGATCATCTTGTGCCATGGAACAAGAGGTTGCTCTTAAATTATGGCAAAGATATGAAGATAATGGTTTTCGATACACGACATTATCGTCAGATGGTGATGCAAAAACATATTAATATTTAAATACTAAGGAAGTTTATGGTTCTGAGATAAAAATTAAGAAAGAAGAGTGCATAAACCATGTTAGCAAGAGGCTAGGTTCATCTTTACGAAAAGCTGTTAAAGAATGGCGGGTAAGATGTGTTTCCTCTTGGGAGGGAAATACCGTGGCAGTTTAAAGGAAGAGACAATCAAAATATTGTCACGTTACAATCAAAATGTGATTCGCCCGAACAAAGGTGACGTAGAAACAATGAAAACTGCAATTTATGCAACATTGTTTCATAGTATATCAATGGACTAAAAACCTCAACATTTTAAATGTCCGACTGGAAAATATTCTTGGTGTTTTTCGAGGCTGATCTTGCTCGTGGTGAAGTACCGGGTGCCCACGTGAAGCATGTGAACACACACTTGAAGAAACTCATTTAGCCAAAATTATGTCAATATATCAAAGATTAGCTTCAAATGAACTCCTTCAAAGATGCATAAGATGTGTGACACAAAATGCAAACGAGAGCCTTCACAGCATCATATGGGGTAAATGTTCAAAAGAAACGTCAGCGAAACTGCGTCGAGTAATTATTGATGTTTGTGATGCAGTTTGTGAATTCAATTTTGGTACAAAAAATCATTAGAAAATTTGCAAAAGGAAAATGGGCTTGTTTCAAATAAACAGTCAAATATGTTGGCTGTTTGGTGAGACTACCGTAGAGTTTATCAGAGGAAAAGAAAAAGATTGGCAGTGTACGCAATTGCTCGGAAAAAAATAGCGTTAGCAAAAAAGCGGCGAAACGCCTCATTCAATAAAAAAGAAGGAATCACATATGAACGGGGTGGTTTTTAATAATATTTATTTATAATTATAATATGAACATAAAATAAATGTTTTCTAATTTCAAAACAATTGGTTAGTGCATTTGATATATGTTGTAATATTTTAATACATTTAATTTTAATATATTTATTTAATAATATTTAATAACTTTTAGAATATATTACTGTCTTAAAATATTTACTATGATCTAAATTGCAATATATGTAAGAATGAAGATCAAGGTTTAGTTCTTTCATGTACTTTATTGACTTTCAAAAGTTTAAACGTGTTTCACGACTTTATATTTTTCATCGTGATCATATATTTAAAATGCTAAGGCTTTTTTTGTATTCATTATAAATCTTTGAAACTTTTCCTGGTTGTTTTGTATAAAATGTTTGATAATTCTGTGAATAGTTTAAGGATTTATATGAAGATCTATTTTTTAAAAGATCCATAAAGTTAGTTATTTGTTTTTTTTACTGTTTTGTATCACTTCATTCCATTTAATCTTAATATTTTTCCTTTTTAATATGTGCTAATTCAGCATGAATTTTGCATTAAAAATGCTTAGTACAACTTGAATTTTAATATATATTAGAATGGATACTATATTTTAGCTCATTCAATATTTTTTTTTTTATTTCAAAAACTTTAAATTGCTTTTTCTCAGCTTCTTATTTTTCATGATGATAATGTGTTTGAAATGCTAATGTTTTTGAAACTTTTTCTGGTTGTTTTAAATAATATGTTTGATAATTCTGTGCATGAAATAAGTATTTAGAGGAACAGTTATTTTTTTAGAAATCTATAAAGTTAGATGTGGCTGTTATTTTACTGTTTTTTATAGTGTCTAAGAGAAAAAAAATTCTAAAAATAAAAGTATCTCTTGTAATACTAATCCCATGCACAGAATTGTGGGAAATACTTCCATGAATATCAGAAAAAAATGGATCAAAAATGTTCAAATTTGTAAAAGTAGTAGGAATTTTAATAACTTTAAATAATTTTAATAAATTTTAAAATTTAAAATTATTGTTTGTTTAAAAATAGTATTTTGCTTATGAAATGTTTATTACATATGTGTTCGAATGCAGTGCATGTAATTTTATTCTTATAACTATCTAAGTAAAAGAAATTGTGTACAGGGTACCATGTCCTCTTAAGATGAAAATAAATAAACATTTTCAACCCAAAAAATATTTTGGCAGTGGATCATTATTTCTAGATATGAAACTTAATTTTGAGAAAATTGATGATCTTTTAATAATTAAAGTATTTTGCTGCCTTTAATTATAAAACAACATGGCAGTGGAATTGTTGGTTTTTTTCGTTTGAAAATAGAAGTTATATTGCATTTACATGTTTACATAACTCAAATTAATAGTTTAAAGAGGAAAAATCTGTTTTATTAATTCATTAAGGAATCCATATTTTTCTTTAGATTATTGTTGAAAGAGAAAATAATAGCATATATTCGTTAAATAACGCATTAGCATCACAAATGAAATTCATAATATCATATGAATAGTACATTACGTTTGAATTAACCAGTATATCACTACTTATATAAGTACATCATTAAATGCAATTTTCTGCAGTGTAATAAACAATAAAAAATGTGATTTTGAGTAAATAATGAATCATTAATCAAAAGAGGTGATTATGAGCTTCTAGAAATAAATTTTAAATGCTTTAGGAATTAAAACTTTGATTCATTAAACAAATGCAAAAAAGGGAAATTTATTATGTTGACATATTGTCGCAACTGTTGATATTTGTTGCGCATGCTATTCTGATAACATTAATTGGAAATGTTACTTACGTCAGCTATATTTGGTTTTTATTCCAGTGTTTTGTATTTATGGGCGAATTTAGTGGTGTATTTCTGATTAAGGTTTTTTTTCTCATTTTCAGGTTACAGAGTACCCTTTAAAAATTGAAAATAGTATCATTAAAAATATTTTGTGTTTTATACTTTTATTATATTATTAAGTTGATTCTGTAAACAGAAATTCAGTTTAGCCAAACCATTTTTACATTTTTTTAAAAAAATTAAATTTTAAAGATTGTCATACTTTTAAAATGATGAATTTTTAAAAATGTTTAGTCATTTTAAGTGATTTATTTTTCTCAGATTATTTTGAACAAGAATTAGCTTGGACTTGAAAATATGTTCCCATGAAAAGTTTTAATAATTATTTTTCTTGCAGACCCTGAAAAAAAAACACAAAATTTTTAAAATATTAAATTTAACATTTCTTAAAAAAATATCTCAGTTCTAAATTAATACTATCTTTTATAGAACATACGTTTGGGAATATTTACAATAAATTTGAAGATATTTTTCAACAGAAAAAAAAAGACTTGGGGATTAGAAAACACATATATCTTAAAAATTAAAAGTCAGAGAAAAATGCATTTAAAAAGTTTGTAAAGGGATAAAACAAAAACCTATAATGAATGTAAAGCTGCAATTTTTAATATATTATTTTGCAAATTATGTTCTATATCAAAACACTACTTCAATTAATTATGACTGAAAACTTTTTTTTTAATTCAAAATACATTTTTGCATAATATTGAAACTATTTGTTAAGATGGCAGGTTATTCTCTCTCTCAGGCCAATCTTAATAAAATACTTTTGCAAAAGTTTTGAAACGCAAATCATTTATATACAGCATAATAATGATACTAACTTAAGCTAAAATCACCAGGTTTGCACATATTGTTTTTTAAGTTTCAAGTTGGGGAAGTTTAGCAAGTTTTAAAGTCACTCAACAACTACACAAATACCATGGTATAGTACTAATATGTGTTTACTATAATGTACTATGACACATCATGGGAATATTCAGTTTTCTTTGCAGTACTTGTAGACAGAATACTTCTATTCGGATGTATTATTGCAGTATCGGCTGGTTACTGATTTTTAGATACATCAGTTGCAGTAGTTTTCCATTCCATCTAAATATTGATTGTCATAGCAACCTGAAAAAGATTTGGCCGAGGCATTTTCTCAACAGGAAAAATTTTATGAAAATGATTCTAAAAATTACACAAACTCTTTTTAAAGCAAGCATTGACCTTGAAGTTAATGTTAAGAAAAACAAAAGAGAGAGAGAGAACACAAAAGATACATTCCAAAGACACATGAGAACACAAAAAACTGTAAACATAATCAAGCAGAAAGAACTTTAGTAATGAAATTTGGAATTAATAAATATTTCACTCTGGTAGAGTTGATATGATTCAAAAATAGTTCTAATTAATTCCCTTTAATAGTGGAAAATGCTTTCAAATGAAACCGAAACCTAATTTATATATAATCTCAGAAAATTTCAAATATCTTAAACATTATTTTGTCAACATATCTGAACTTTGGTGGCAAGCTTCTTAATTACATAAACTAGAAGAAAATGTAAAAAAAAAGTATTTTTTTAAAATTTGTAGGGTATTGTGAAACCTTAAAAGTGCTGCTTTTGTATATAACTCAAATAACCCTTTGCACAAGGAACTCTTTAGTAACTTTGAAATAACTCTTAATTAACGTATTAAGAAATCATTCTCAGATGTTCATGAATAAATTTTCAATGGTATTATTTAAAAATATTAAAAGGTAATTTATATAACACAACAAATACATTTGATTGTTGATTGTAGATCATATGAATCGATATATAATTCATTAATTCTAGGAGAGCTGTATGATTAAACATTTCTTAGAATAAAATTTACAGTACATCATGGACCAAATTTCCCTCATCAATTTTATAGTTCAAGAGAAATTTGGATTATTGTTTGCTTTAATAAGCTGATATTTAACTTAATTAAATGTCAAAAAAATGTCACAAATGCACAAAGGATAAATGCGATTTTATTAAGAAGGGTGGCGAAATAAAAGAGAAAATTGAATTAAACTAAGTATGCTTTCAAATCTATTAAAAATAACATTAAATTAAGTTACCTATTTTATTGATGTGCAGGAAACAAAATGTCAGAACAAGCAATAAATTCGTCTATAACTGAAAGACAATCAAAGTAAAGCTCTCTGACAGACATTTTCTGTTGATTCTAGCAGTTTCAGCCAAAATTATTCTTGTCTGATTGTTATTATTCTCGATTGACCTGTTACATGTTCTGTCCACATTTTGTGAATTATACACTGCGCTACATGTATTTACACTACAATAGTTTATTAATTATGCTATTTCTAATAATTATTGATTATGCAATTTCTAATATTGTAATATATATATATATATATATATATATATATATATATATATATATATATATATATTTCCACCTTTTAATCACAATAAAAATTCTCTTCTTTGAATCCTATGCACCACTTTTTCAGCAGTTGAAATATGCTCATTGATTACAAAATTGAATGCACATTCACGCCACTTTGGTTACAGCTCATTGTGATCACAATGCGAAAAAAAAATCTATGTTATCTTTCTGTTAAGTCACTCATAAAAATGTGCTTGTACACTGTCATTGATGAGCCTTACTGCAACCTTTATGGTAACTTTTAGGATTATTGTTTTTATCTACACCTCCTTTTTATGGTAACTTTTAGGATTATTGTTTTTATTTTCACCTCCATTTTCTAACTTGCTTCATTATTCTTAAGTTTTAGGTAACAAAGTAAAACATAAGTTGTAAATATTTTCATACAATTTTGATGATACTTAGTGACACTTATTATGAAAACTCAGCATTACAAACAGAGCGACTTATTACAAGCTTATTAAACTCACAAAAATATAGTATTCATTTCCTCAATGAAATAGCTTGGATCTGTCTACTAAGTATTTTTTGAGCATGATGTCTTAAGCCTTTCGTCTAAGTAAGCAATATTATATCCTGAAGAAATTATTGTTGCTGCAGTCCATAATTCTTACTTTAATATTAAGTGACAAACATTACAAGATTTCACTTCTTAAATGATAATCACCACTTACAGATTAATTAATTTTGGCTAAATTTTAAATAATTAAATTGTTTCTGGATATTCCACAACATATTTTCAATCATAAAGAATACACTGTTATCAATATGTGAACTTTGTTTTAAATAACTTTATAACTTAAACGAAGTGTACATTAGCATTTATTTCTTGAATAAACCTACAACATCTACAATAGTTACCTTTTGTATCCTGGACTAGAGTTAAAAATTTTCAGAAAGCTACAGTGTTTAAGATTTTCTGATTTATTTTTGGCAATTTATGCCTAAAAATTTAAATTTAGTAAAATACCTTTGATCTGTCTATACTAAAATATAAGATGCAATGATACTTTTAGAATATCTGTAATATTGAATTAGAAAATGTAGAAATGAATATTTCTCTTTTTCTATCATCTTTCAAAAAATACAACTATTTACATTCGAGCCTATACTCCTTTTCAAAACACTAATGCTAAGAAAAAAGGAAAATAACAACAGTGTTGCAATAGAGTATGTGGTCTACTCTGAGCCCACCTTATTTCTTATTCACGTATCTTTTTTTCTTATTTGGAGATGTTTCCGATAAGGGAACGCAGCAAATCAACTCTACGCTTTTTTCATCCTTCTTTAGTCTTACATAAAGCCTGTGGCTATCGATGCAACATTTAGTAGCAATGAAAAAGCTTTATCGAAAATATTCCAGGGATGACTAACCTCTCCAATGGTATGAGAGAGGTTACTGACACTCCAAAGAAATTGTTGTTCTTTGTGTGTGATTAATAGTACTAAAATCGCAATAGTACATTGAAACATTTTCATTGTCAAAGTATTTCAGAGCGATTTAGTGATTTATTTATTGTGTTCGAAAGATGAAGTTTTTATCGTATTTTTCTCAAAATCAAAGCAACTGTTTATATGCATAGTAAAATGTTAAATAAAGATTTTATTTAAACGAAACCAGATTTTAGAAAAAAATATGTGTCAACACATATATCATACGATGCTTACAGAAGTAAATGAAAAAATGGAAAAATTCAAAGTGAAGAGTGGACAAATTTCAACACAAAAGTCATAAAATCAAATCAATTAAGTTAGGAAATAATGTGAACGTAGACCGGAAACGAACTGGTAAAAGTTAGGAGGCTAATTGACTTTTAGGCATTTTAGTCTGTAATCGACAAAAAAAATAATAATATGTCTTAAGATGTGTGTTCAACGTTTTTTTATAATCACCTTCATCAGAAAGTTGAGGACATTAGTTAAATATTTATACTATATAATTAAAAATGAAAACGAATACCACGAAAAGAGACTGTAGGGTTTTTAAATTTATGAAAAATTATGTCATGACATTCTTTGTAGAATGTTCCGAAAAATCTTTTTTTTAAAAAAAAAAATGATATTATTGATTATACAAATTAGTATAGGCGTATGTATACAGTAACGCATATATAGATATGTTACTGAATTTCTCTTAAATAATTTTCATTTTAATCTCTGCTCTAATTTATCATTTTTGATTTTATAAAAACAAAACTTTACAAAAGGGGCTTAAATGCAAAATCCATTTTTAAGAATACATAATGAAAGCAATAGTTCTGCATTTTATTAACTAGTGAAAAATTATAATTAAATGATTTACATTCTAATGGATTTCATTAAAATGTTTTAAGAAATATTAGGATAAAATATGAATAATTATTTTACATAAAAAGACATAAATAGTCCTTCTTAATTCTGATAAAATTATGACTTTTGTAGCAAACTGATCATTCTTATATTTCTTCAATGTGAACAGAGTTTTCTCTTTCATTATAGCATTTTGAACACTATCCTTTTATTATTTGGTTATGCTAAGAAGAGATGCGTCTAGTGAAACATATATAGGCAAATAATACATTTTTAAAATCAGAAAGTACTAATATTTGCTTTTTAAAAGGCCAGAAGAAATTTTTTCACCAATACTTTAGAAAATAAAAAAAAAAGAAAGAAGAAAAAAAAACCCTACATTTTATTCTGTTCCATGTGTTATCAAGAATCTTTTTAGCTATCAATGATATAATTTCAGTATGTTTTTTTTTGTTTAATTATTTTTTATTTGTGAGATGCTTTCTTAATGAAACAAAATATTTATTCAAATTTTACATTCAAAAATAATTCAACAAATAATACTTTTTCATCTTGACAATATCCTGGTTTCAATGTATGCTGGATAATTTAAACCATGCTCAAAGAATTCCCTTTGTGTGACTGAAAAATTTCCGTCCATTGTATCCATTAAAACGTAGTAATTTCAATCATAGTTTTATAGTGCACACAGCAGCTTGCATAGCATAAAATTGATAGATTTCGTTAAACTTTGTTATGCACTAAGTTAAACTATTTCATTTTATGGAGAAATGAATTATAGAACACGTGGAGATTTTTAATTGATGCGCATATGTTTTTCTTCCAACTAAGCCCAGAATTACATTGTAGTACTTTACAATAAATCATATTTCTTGATTTGTTTATTCAATTTTAATATAAGTTTAACAACAACGTATTTGGACAGGTTTTAAAAAATATCAAAACTATCATTGAGGATATTAACTTGAAACATTTAAGGTGAAATGCGAACCATAACTACTAATAACAATTGCGATTTTAATTCAAATTAAGAACTACGTTAAAAATAACAATACATCAAGATCAGTAACAATGTTTAAATTATAAAACAAATCACATTTAAAACACATATAGTTTCCGGAACCTATAAGATGACTTTGCTTAAAGTTAACATCATTAATAATACAAATAGAAATACATAAAAGTATCGGAAAATGCATGGATATTTATACTTTCTAAGCTCTAAAATAATTCAAATTAATGTCAAATTTATAATTGTCTGAAACTATTTATATTTAATAATTTGGACAACGTAAATTTTCTTCAGAATTAATAATTTAATTAGAGGAAATAGAAGATGACTGATTTAAACATAGTAAGAGAAATAGTAAATATAAATTTAATTTTTGTCTACATAACAGTGGTTTCATATATATATATATATAATTCAATATATATTTAACAATATTTCCATTTTGAAATTTAACATTAAAATATTACTTTAAAAAAAGAAAAACTTTGATAAAATGGTGATGAAACTATTTCTGTCCTCCGGCATGATTTGTTTCCAACTCTGACCTTAACTTTTATAGACATACTTACAAAAAAGAATCGCTATAATTTCTTATTTTTTCAGAATTATTTATAAATGTTAGCAATTTATTTAAAAAATTAGAAAGGATCACCTATAAGTTATCTTATCATTTTTTTTACTTTTAACGAAACAAATGTATGATTATAAAACTTCTCAATTTACTTGTCTTACTATAAAACAGTTTGGAAATTTAATAATCCATTAGTTTTGGGATTTCCCCTAAGCTTTTGTAAATCTTAAAAACTATTGACTGGTTATATTTAAAATTTTCTGTCGTATTTTTCTTGGGGAACTAAAGGCAACTCATAAATTCATGAATTTAATAACGCTAATTATAATTTTGATCCTATATCAAGATCCATTGAAATTATAAAATTATTGGTATGCATATAAGTACTATAATTTTAATTTTATACTATAGTCAGATTATTTACATCTTCCTGGAGCCAACAATCGCGCTAACACAGTAAACGTTTTGGATATTGAATTAAAACTAAAAAATAATATTTTTGACCAAATAAATTAATCTGAGCTTTATGCAATAAATCAATTCTATAACAGTAATATTCAATATGCAGTTTATCAAACTTAAAAACTAAATTAAATACATATATTTAGATGTTAAATCACCAAAAACTAATTCTAAAATGTTTTAAAATTTTGTATTAACCCTCCAACTGGACAGCACGGCTTTTTCCACCCTACTAGAGCGGCTTCGAAAACGGACCACACTGAATTTTTCCTAAGGCCGGGGACTCACCAAAAATGAACCAAACAGATTTTTCCCCTTCAAGTAATGTGTTCAAAACCGGTAAGGTGGTATTTTTCCGAATTCTTTTCCCCCTTTAAATGTTTACGATTTTGAAAGATAATTAGAGACGGTCGGGGAGACACAATGGGCATTGAGGGGAAACTTTTATGGTCACGGGGAGACCGGCTCCTGTGGCAATCGTAAAATCTTCAACCTAAAGTGTATACAAATAGCGAGTCAACGATTTGAGAATTCTCATTTTTTTCTTTACCTTAAAATTCTCCAATGGAATTAAGTTTTTATAATGTATGTCTTAATTTTTTTTAAAAATACCTATGGTATTTAAGTTCAAAGTATATATTTAAACATTGAGGATAATTTACTGTTTCATTTTTCTTATTTTAATCAATACTTTCAGGGATTTTTTTTAAAAAAGATTATTTCGTTATGTGTCAAAAATTAAGAAAAAAAAGGTTCAAAATTTAAAATCTTTTAAAATTTCGGACACTTCTAAACATGAATAATTTTTAAGCTTCTGTATTACATTATTTGCAAAAAATTTAAATGTATTGTTAAAAAATACCCTATTTAAATCTTTTAGTTTTTCATAATTTTAAAGCCAGATATTCAGGGCATCTTACATAGAATCCCTTGTTTTGTATTGTTCAGATAACAAATTATATTTGAATTTTGAATGTCTGAACATTATTTTCATTCAAAGAGAATTTTAATTTCAAGTTTATATATTTTAACTTGAATCTTCAAATAAAGAGTATTTAAAAGCATCTGGACAAATTTAGAGTTAACATTTGCGCATATAAAAAAATATAAAGATCCTTTTTAAATTGAAGTTAAAAAAATATATATTTATGCATAATCCCTCATCATATTCATGTTCCATTAGTGGTTGACTGAAGAAAAGGTTATTAAAATTTGGACATTTTTATAATCTTAACCATGCAAAACTAGGAATTTTGTATTAGCTCCACTAAAATTCTGCATTGGAATTTCGAAAAAGATATTTATACGTGTCTTACATGCTCAGTTGAAAAAGATATATTTACCATAAATACTAATAATTCTTTGGATATTTAAAATTATCATATGATTAATTTTTTAATATATATATATATATATATTCGACTTCTAATATTTATTCAAGTATTCCTTAAATTTCATATAATTTAATTAAGTGAGGGGATATTAAAGTCGCACTCTCTCTCTGCTCTACTCAACTTTTTGAGGGCTTTTGGCGACGGTCCTGTGGCCGGGGTATCAGGTGGTCAAGGTATCGAATCATGGTTGGCATATCTCGAGTTCGAGCCCAGTGCCACAAAAGACCCGCCGTGTAGGGCAGCGATGCACGTTAAATCTATTCGAGAGCTGAAATGTCCTCTCGTTGGTGTGGTGTGGTGGTTAGGAGAGGGGGGTGCCAGCTCAGGTGTCGCCCTCGTCATTTGATCATTTTTCAAAATTACGAGGTCCATCACTAAAAGCCCTCGTGTAGCTGAACAGTGCGACGTTAATATTCACTCACTTGGCGACGGACCTCGTAATTTTAAACCATGGTCAAGTGACGAGGATGACGCTTGAGCATCGCTCCCTTACACGGCGGATCTTCAGTGGTGCTGGGGTCGAACTCATGACACGTCAGCTACGAGTCCGTTACTTTGACCATTAGGCTACCGCGGCCTCACAATGTGGTTGAAAACTGCATGTTATGAGTAAAAATATGCTGAAACATTTGATGAACTTATAATAGATTTTTACATAGAAGACAGATGTGTGATATGCTAAAATGACAATATGTAAAAGTTATGAGAATATCGATGGCAATTTTTGAAAAATTCCATTTAAGTTTCAGTTTGAAACTTATTCGTTTTTTTTTTTGCATTTAATATTAAATAGTCGCGATAACAAATTAATAGTTTAACGCATTCATAGATTATAAAAAATACAGGTATAAATGACATTGTTGGGAATAATAAGTTTTTATAGTTTCGAATTCAGACTTCTTTGCAGGAGTGTAGACTATTAAAAGGCTGATGTAGAAGTTAGAAAAGTAATATTTAAAATATATGGAAAACAATATCTGCAATTCCATGATCTTGACGAGCAGAAGACGGCATTTTTACTTAGTAGGGCAGAGTAAGCATAAGGTAGGAGCTTGTGGAGTAAACAACCAGGCCTCTGCAGTTTTGGCAGGTAATGAACTCCCATTTGTTGCTTTCAGTAAGGAATATAAAAATAAAAAATACAAAAATAAGTCATGTAAAATTTTATATATTTTAATAACAATGAATTGTGAACTTAATTTCTAATTCATTGTCACGAGTTGGCAGTAACTACGGTACTCTATCGACGTACTTCTTATATATATATATATATATATATATATATATATATATATATATATGTACGGTTGATAGAGTACCAATAATTTTAACGCAATTTTACATTTCGTTCTCGTAAACTTTACTCCTTTTAAAACATGTATTGACAAAATACTCTCCTTTTGTATATTTATAAAATTTTAAAAATATAATGGTTATCTTACCCAACATTTTAAATCAGGGGCGGCAACTGTGTAGCTAAGACGTGCCAAACCAATCTGTCAGTATCATTAAGCGTGCCACATAGTAGTTAAATTTTGAAATCCTTCGATTCTTACGGTAATATTTGCAGATTTAAAGAATAGAGGTAAATAATTTATATTTACAGTTTTATTTTTTATTAATTATGGGTCAATAAAATACATTTATTAACATAAAAATAAACAATATAAAATATTACTATTTCTTCAACAAAGATAAAAAAAATTAAAAATGTATGTTTCCAACATATTTACTTAAATAAGAAATAGACAAAGTGAAATGTAAATGATTCCCTTCATTATAGTTAAATAAAAATTGTAATGCGAATTAACTCTTTCACGACTCTTTTTTCATATTTCAAAACCAGGGGTATAATGCATGGCACGATTCTGAGCATTCAGTTGTTAAACAATTTCTTTGCGGAGTCGAAATATTTTTCATATTAGGAAAGATTTTTTACTTTGATATGCCGAATCACATAAGTGGAAAGCAGAGTACATGCAATTTTCTTCTTTCAACAATTAAATCCCCTAGCAATAACACTCAATTATTTAAAAATAGCTGTAAATTTATCCTTAGAATTATCTTTCAGATTATTTTGTAGTTCTATAAATGTCCATAACTCAGAAGATGTTTGTCAAATAAAGTCTATTATCAACTTCCATCCACTCAAGAATTGACAAATTTGTAGAGTAGTGCTAAGTGCCACTAAGAATTGTACCACGTACCACAGGTCCATACATCTCCGACACGTTTTAAATGTTCTTATTAACTAGCCATCTCCTATTCAAACACAATTTATATGATAAAAAAGGGTTTTCATTCATTTTGGAGGGAATTATATTAGATTCAACCATAAGTAATTTTGTGTTTCAAATAAATTACGTTGTTTCGGGTATCCCCTTAGAGCAAAATGAAAGGAATTTGACATAATTATAGTAAGTTTCTCTAAAAGGAGAAACGTTCACTTTCAAAATACACTGCGTAAAGTGGTTTTTAGGTGTACTAAGTTATATTCACTATTATTCATAAAATAAATTTTGATATTTTTTTGGTTTTTCGTTAAGTTTTGAAGTTATTTCTTCAAATATATACTTCTCCATTACATTTCTTTCAAACTTGCTATTTTCTTTTGCGGCCACGGTAGCCTGATGGTCGTGGTTATGAGCTCGTGTCCAGTGTTCGAGCCCTGGTACCACAAAAGTTTAGCGTTGAAGAGGAGCTGATGCACGTTAAACACGTCGACGTCAAAAGTCCTCACGTTGGTGTGATGTGGAAGTTTGGAAGGGGAGTTATCAGCTCAGGTATCGTCCTCGTCACTTAACCACGGTTCAAAATTATGCAGTCGCTCGTCAGTAGCCACCGTGTTGACTTAAAATGCAATATAAACCCTTGACGTGTGCACTTGAGTTAATTCGAGTACGCTAAACAGTTCCAAATATGCACATTAGATATAATTCAAACGAGGTCGCATTTTATGCTGCTTTAATTTTCTCACTCAAATATCAGCGAGCGCCGTCTGCACTCGAGATATTTGACTGATGTTTCTTATATTTACGATTTAGTCGTTAAACATCAAAAACTCGTTTTCAATGTAAAGACTGTAATGTTGGACTGTGTGCAGTTCCGTGTTTCGAAAAATATCACACTGTGACATTTGTGTAAACGACATGCATGTGTCTTTCTCATACTTCTTTGATATTTTTGCTATTTTATACCTGTTAAAATTATTTTTTATAAAAGGTTTTTGTAACTAATTGTAAATTGAATAAAACCTTTTCTTACAATTATATGTATTTGAGGATGAAATCTGATTTACTTTATTCAGGAAATTTTTAGTAAATTTCATTATCTTAGCCAACTTATTTCTTTTAAAACATGCATATTTGTGTATTATATAATTAAATTTCTAACTATTTAAAATTATGTCTGGCTTTTTTCTTCATTAACATCTTTCAGGATTTTACAAATTATCTTGCCAGGATTCATTATGTACTTAATAAGGAAAAATATATCTAAATATAAATAATTTATGTCCTAATAAACATATAATTGTTTTTAGCTACAGTTTGGAAAATGCATTGGAATTTGTATCGGGACAGGATTTTAACCTATTATGAATGTGTTTTTTACTGCCACTATGTTATATATTTATCTTTCATTCTTTTTACAGTATGAGTAGAAGTCGTAAACAGTTTGTGTCACAGTAAAATTAATTTTTGTTTTATATTCAAATTATACTATTATATTGATTCTGAAAATAATAGGTTAGTTTGACAAGCCATTATTTCCCAATTTTAAAGCATTGAACAGTTTTGAAATTTTTTAAACTTTTCTAAAATGTTAAATTATTAAAAATATTTAATTAGTGTAAGTGAAAAATATTTCTTAGATTATTGGAAACAAAAAGTATAAAATTTAAAATATATCTCTTTGTTGAATTTTAATAATTATTTTTATGGCTAAACCTGGAAAAAACCCAACTTTTTTTTTTAAATATTAACATTAAGATATTTTTAAACATTAAGTAGAGCTCTCAGACATAAATCCATATGAACTGTTATAGAACATATGTAAGGGAACATTTACAAGATATTTCAAGACTCTATCTTGAACAGGAAAAACGCCTTAGGGATTAGAAAACACTCTCATCTTCAAAATTAAAAATCTGAGAAAAACATTTAAAATTTGTAATGGCATAAAAAAAAGTCCATTGCCTGTAAAGCTTTAATTTTTCAATCTGTTACTATCTATCCAAATTATGCTCTACATGAAAATTCTACTTGAAATAAATATGACTGAAATATCTTTTTTAATTCAAAATATTCTAAGACATAACATTGATAACAACTGTTAATTTGATCAATTATTCACTTTTATCAGAACCTTATATATTCACAAGAGTTTTAAATGCAAAATATTTATATAGAAATTAGTAGTTATACAAACGTAATCCAGAAATCACCAAGTTTGTAAACAATATCTATTTTTTTCTCAGTTCCCCATCGTGGCAGTTAAGCAAGTTTAAGATTTTGTTGCATGACTTTAAAATACTGCAGTGTAGTACTACAATAGATTTATTATAATGTAGTTTGTGGTACCTCAGGGAAATATTTAGTTCATTCTAAAACATTTGTATTCTGTAGTCTAATTGTAATATTACCTGAAAAAGCTGCATTTTAAATTTATCATTTTCAGTCATATTCCATCCCTTTCAAGTATTATTTATCACAGTAGCCTGCGTACATTTCGGTCATGGCATTTTTCAAAAGGAAAAAAAAATGAAAACAAAGTAAAGAGCTTTTATATAAATTATATAAACTATGTATCAAAAAATATATTGGGCTTTAAATCAATCTTAACCCTCTAACCGGATAGCACGGAAAATTCCGTCATTGTAAAGATGCTTCGAAAATGGTCTGCACGGATTTTTCTGCCTTCAAGTAACGTTTTCAAAAGCGGATTAGCCGCACTTTTCTGAAATCCTTTCCCCCTTTTAAGGTTTAACATCTTGAAAGATAATGAGGGACGGAGGAAACAACACAGCAGGAGTTTTATGGCTCGCAGGGAACCCCGTGTTTTGACCCTGGGGCAATGTAAAAAATCGGAGAGAAATTTCTTTAGAACCCGTTTGTTTGCTAGCTTGTATTTTAAAAGTTTCCAAAAGTCCCAACGCATAAGTAAAATATGTTACAATTCCCTTTTGGTTTCATATTAATTTGAAACTGTAACAAGTTGGGGCGTGTCAGGGCAATCTGCTATTTTATATAGTTAGACAAATTATATCTTTTTTAAGTATATTCTTTCGCTTCATTTTTTTATTTTAATCAAATCTTTCAGTTATTGAAACATGATTATTTTATTATAAGATACCGAAAAAATTAATAAAACACCAAACTCTTTAAAATTTTGAACGTTTTCAGTTTTCCAACCACTAAAAATGAATAAATTTAAACTTCATCAAATCATTTGAAACATTTTCTTACACTTTGATAAAAAAATAACGAAAAAAAAAAAAACTAATTAAGATTTATTAGTTTTTTTTTTTTTTTTAGATTTCAAAGCCTAAGTGTTCAGGGAAGTTTAAGTACAGTGTGTGTGTGTGTGTGTGTCTGGTTATATATTGTTAAAATACACCGAATTATATTTGAATTTTAAGTGCTTGAACTTCAGTTTACATCAAAGACAACATGAATGAAGATTTTCACACATTTTTTTTATAACTTGAATGTTTGAATAAATGGTAATCAAAAATATATACGGAAACTTTTACAGTAGACATTTATGCATATAAATAGACATAAAAATCAATTTTAAATTCGAGCTATTCAAAAACATTCGAATTATTGTTCAAAAATATCTATTTATACAAAATACCTCAACATTTATCTTTTTTAAAGGCTAACTGAATAAGTAATTAAAATCTGGATATTTTTTGAAATCTCGACCGTATAAAGCTAGAAATTTTATGTTAGAAATTCCATTTGAAATTTCGAAAAAAAAATGCATCGCGCAAATAAAAATTATTTACCATAAGTTTTAGCAATTTTTTGAGTACAATAAAAATTTCAAATTTTATTATATAGCTTTTTTGGTATCTTTTAATATTTTTCGAAGATTTCATACAATTCAGTTGAAAACTGCATGCTAAGAGCAAAAAATATACTAAAAAAATTGATGAATATACAATTACAATAAATTCTTACATAGACGCAAAACTGAGAAGCTAAAGCTTAGGAATGAGAAATTTTGAGTATATCTGTAGTTTTCGAAATATTTATTTTAAAGTTCAGAAAATTTGTCTGCGTTATGTTATACTTAATATTAATTAAATGGTTAAAATAATATGTTAATATTAGTCATGTAATCGTTTGATGACACATTCATATACTAATAAAAATTATCATGGTCATTGATGCGAATGTCAGGAATTTTATGTAATTTTAAATTCAGACATTAAGATATTGATGTAGAAAATATAAAACGACCATCTAAAATACATGAAAAATGCAGTCTGTTATAAAATGATCTTGACAAACAAAATCCGGCATTTTCACTTACTATGGCAGAGCCGGTTTAGTCAGGGGCGATCTGGAAAAACAGAGATAGAACCGCAGTTTTGATGGATGCCGCTCTAGCTTTTAAAGTTCCCAGGAAAAATATATATATATATATATATATATATATATATATATATATATATATATATATAAATTACAAATGCAAAAATAAATCTTGTAATTTTCCATACATTTTTATAACAACGAATTGTGGAATTGGCTTCCAATGCAATGTTGTGTTTGACAATATGTAAGGTAACCAACCCTACTTTAGATAGATTTGTACTACTTTTTCGTAACCGTATTCCTTTTAAAATTAATTCGTGCAGGCGAAATACACCTTTTGCGCGCTTAAAAATTTATGTAAACTATAACGGTTAATTTTAATTTATGCAACTTGTGAAATGTTCATAATTAACCATTTCCGTCTAAACAGTTTACATGAAAAGACTATTTGGACTCCCTCATTCATTAGAGATTTATACAATATTTTAACATTAAATTTTATTTTTCACCAAATAGGATCAAGTGGTAGTGTATAGTGCTTCCCCACAACAGATCTGGGGTTCTCTTAACGGGCTGCGTAAGGTCGACTCTGCCTTTCATCCCCGCTACATTGGATCGATAAATGAGTAACAAGCTTGCTTCGGTTCTTAATCACTGAAGGTCTGTGTTCAGACAGACCACCAAATCGGGACATCTGTTCATGCACCTCAGCGACCAATGGTCACGTGTATTATGATGGGCAGAGTAGTTCCTGGCCCTCATGGATTGTTGTGCCACTGAGTTTGAGTCTTAAGTTTGAGGATTACCTCACTTTGGGGATACCCCTTAGATAAACATGTATTTCCACTCATTTGCAATTACACATTTTTCTTTCAATTACATTTATTTCATAAGGAAGTTTGATTTTTCAAATGTATTTGCTTAATAACATGTATATTTGTGTATTATATTAAAATTTTCATCAATCCAAAATTACATGTTTTTAGCTCCTCTAAAAGCGTTTAGGATTTTAGAACTGATCTTACAATCCATATGCGTTTTATAGTAGTATATATAAAAATGATAAAGACTTTTTTACGACTGTGTGATCTTTTATGCCCCGTTTATAAATATAAAAAATTGCATTCAGCTACAATTTTTTAAAATGTACTGAATTAAGTGGAGGAATAGGATATTTACATATTATGAAAAATTTTGATTGCAGTAAGATATATTTATATTTCAGTTTCTTTACAATTTGAATAGAAGTTGTAAGCCGTTTTGCGAATAGTTGGATATTGAGTATGAACCCATAGGCTGTTTAATATTGTAAAGTGTTTTACTTTGATACCAGCACACATTAAAATAAGGCTCATTTGCAGTTATATGATCAGCTTCAGTGATATTTAAATTTTCAAAAATAGTCTACACGTACAAAAACATTCTTTCAAAACCACACACCACCTCTCATACAACGTCTTCCCTACAGCTGGAAATATTTGTGTATATTAAAATAAATAATACAAGATACATTTCCAAATGTTAAAATTGTTTTTAAAATTTGGTATGAATACATTGTGGAACTGTCGGTTAACTTCACTGAACAAAATTGTTTTAGGTGTACTGTTTTGAAAGACAAAATTAATTAGGGAGAATTTTTCTCACAGTGGAATTTGTAATGACTGAATTGTGTGAAAATGTAGTTATCGATGTGTGACATTATTCCTTGTAATAAAAGAAACAGAAAGATAAGAAATTTAACTTGAGTAGAAAATGGTTAGAAGTACTGTCATGCGCATTTGAAGAAGTATATCCCCAATTAAAATTAAAAATTATTGACTGAATGTGTGTTATGTCCATCACAAATGCCGATGTAGAAAAGATATTTTTATTTAATAAAAGGAGTTCGGAAAGGAGAGTACTAGGAATGAAAATTTAGATTTTTTCCGAAAAATATTCAGTTAACATAAAAATGTCATTTATATGATTTAAATTTAAATAAATTAAAAGTATATTGAAATCATTTTTTATGTTATTCTAAATTAAAAATATAATTGGATAAAGAAAGATATGTTTTATTTCATAAATATATGCACCATTAATTGTCGTATTGTTTAAAAGATAGGGCCTTTACTCTTTTTACCTCATAACTTTTTTTAAAAACATGAAAGTGAGCGCGTTTTCTTACTCTCATATTCAAAAATGAATACAGGATGTTTTTTTCTAGTTCAAATCGCAATACCAAAATATATTTTTTTTAATTTTTAAAAAATGACAGAAAAATAAATTTTGTTTGAAGAAAATATAACTATTTTTCAACTTTTAACACGCCATTGTTTTCATGTTTTTTTTTACTCTGCTTTTTAATTTAATTTTACTGTGACTGAATCTATGGGGAAAATGATAGAGTGGAACTACGGTTTTCATACAAGATTGCCCAAGGCAACAACAGCTAGCTGTAAACGATTGCTATCCTGGTTCTTACTGATTAAAGATGCCGAACTAAGTCATAAAGTTGTCCCCTTTCGACCTCCCAAGTTTTAAAAGGGGGAAAGAATTGAAGTCTGTTGCATTTTTGAAGGGAATAGCAATATAAGAGTTAAACGTTTTCGGAATAACTTTTCAGGAGGAATGTATCCAATTAGAGGGTTAATTAATTAAATGTGAGAAAACTTAAATACATGAGCAAACAGAAATTATTTTAGAAACTAAAATTGTAGTTAATTGCCGTTTCACATGAAATATTGGATTGTGTTAAAAATATTTTTAATTAATTCATTCTAGGAATGCAAAAATGCTTTAAAATGAAACCAAATTTAAAATCAAAATTTAGAAAATTAAATTTCTTAAAACCTAATTGGTTTTTAAATCAGAAATTGAGCAAGTTTTCCAAATATATGAAATATATATTTGCAATAAATTCGGTGAACTCTCTGTTGGCCGTGAAGTGTAGAAAATGTCCATTTCACAATCCTCGCCCTAGGCCACAGCTGTGAATGAGAAACCTCCCGTTTTGAAGAACACAGAGACCGAAAAGCAATAAAATTCTTCCCTGCAAAACCAATCGGGACCTCCTGCGGCGTTAACAGAGGAAAGCACTAAACTGCCATTCGTTTTTGAAGCAGTTCGCGAAATTTATCGTAGCATTGTCGGAGAAGCTAGCTTTAAAAAAGTAGATCGCTTTCAAAGGGAAATTCAATTAGCGGGTCATCCAGTCAGAGGGTTAAATATGGCTACTTTATGAATTGTATTTGCAAGTAAATTTATCAGGAAGTTTGCAAAAATGTATATGATATACTTAAAATAAATTTGTGTGTGAATCTATCTTTCTTATTCGAAACATAATTTTGTGGCATTACATTTTAAATATGACTTCTGGCATATGACTGCCACGGCTGGCTCGGATGTAGTCCAGTTTGGACGTCCAATTTTCGATGACTTTTTTCAACATTTGTAGCCGTATATCGGAAATAACACGGCGAATGTTGTCTTCCAAATCGTCAAGCGTTTGTGGCTTAGCAACATAGACCAATGACTTTACATAGCCCCACATAAAATAGTCTAGCGGTGTTAAATCACAAGATCTTGGAGGCCAATTCACAGGTCCCAAACGTGAAATTAGGCGGTCACCAAAAGTGTCTTTCAATAAATCGATTCTGGCACGACCTGTGTGACATATTGCACCGTCTTATTGGAACCACAGCTCCTGGACATCATAATTGTTCAATTCAGGAATGAAAAAGTTAGTAATCGTGGCTCTATACCGATCACCATTGACTGTAACTTTATTGCCTTCATCCTGTTTGAATAATTATTCCACCAGCCCGTAAAGTGCCTCAAACTGTCAGTTTTTCTGGATGTAAAGCTGTTTTGACATACACTTGCGGATTAGCTTCACTCCAATACGGCAGTTTTGTTTGTTGACGTAGCCATTCAACCAGAAGTGCGCTTCATTGCTAAACAAAATTCGCTTATGAAAATCGACCATTATTTTCGAAATAAAACTGCACAATTTGAAAGCGTTGTTCAGACATGAGTCTATTCATGATGAATTGCCAAACCAAACTGAGAATAATTCACTTGACAGCTGTTAAATCGGTCTCCATCTTGGAAAGTCATGCCAACTTAAACTTCTATACCTAGAAATAAACACTGTGTATATCTTCTTTGTATATATGCGTGATTACTTGAAAATGATTTTGTATAGAAATTCTTGTTCAATGACAGGATATTTGATCTCTAAAACTTATTAAAAACACTTGCCCGTTTTATAACTTATTAACTGATTTGAAGCAAAAATGTCTATGCTCACGTCTTGGTGACTCGATTTCTTAATATTTTCTCGTTTTTGATGTTTTAGTTTCTAAGAACCTTACAGCATGATTTTTGAAGGTTGTTATTCCGACACGTTTGTGTGCTGACTCATTTTATAACTATACATTTGCTTCTGTAATTTAAGGTGCATCATGTGTTTCTGGTCATCATTTTACTCTACAATTTCATTGAAACTGTCTCTATAAAGGAATGCAAAACATGCTAAAGATTGTGGATTTACCTCTCCTCTACCTTTAGAAAAATGTGTCATAACCAGAAATATAGAAATATCCTAAAAAAAAATATATTTTTTGAAGTTTTGATAGTTTTAGAAAACTGCTTTAAAAATCTCGAACTTGTATCATCAATGCACTACTGTGTGTATCGAGTATACACGTTTACGCAGGAATCTTCAAGATGGATGGCCGCTCCATGAATGCAGATGATTCTAATAAAGGATGATTGTGTCAGGTCGTTTGTATTTAGTGGTATGTTTGATAATATATCTTAATATGAGAATAAGAAGATCAGAAGGGAAAACTACTGTAAAAATTAACTAATGGTTTATTTAGTTAAAACGAAATAATAATAAAAGCTGTAAATTATATGGTAACCTGAAGACATTTCACCTACTAGTTAACGTTCGACTTGTAAAGCGAATTACTTGAGGTTCTAGCTTCATTTTACTTCCCATTCACCACTCACATTAACAATTAATTTGTCTATTCAAGGAATATTCATATCTTGGAAAGAAACACCACATCTGAATTTTGGTTGGAAACGTTACATATGATTGAACAGCTTTAAATTCTCAATTCGAATATGAAAATGAGTTTCTAAAAATCGTGTTTTGGGTCACTCAAGTGTTGTTTATTTAATTATAATCATCTGGTTCTTTCTGAACTGTAAAATAAAAATATCACTGAACTTACAAATCCCATTTTTGGTAACTGAGATATTATTTCGACTTATGTGGTACGAAGGAATCTGGACTATGGAAGTTTCTGTGCAACGAAAACAGTTATATGTATCTCATTAACCTAATGCGAAGATGTCTTAATTTAAATTGAGATTGAAGACATGAGAAAAACAAGAGTTGATTCAAAGAGAAGACAAGGAAAAGTTCGTCGAGGGATGAATGGTAAGTCTGCACATTTTACTCGCGAGCCTAAGTTGACTTTAAATAACAATCCAGGCCGTGTTATCAGCAGAAAAGAAAAACGAAATAACCACGTTCCTTTTGTAACCCAGGCTTATAGAGGAGATGTAATCACAGAATATGCGTCATATTTTTTTATATCGAAAACGAGTATCTGTATGTGTGTTCAATACGGGCACTGGGATGTATAGAAGATATCGAGAATATAACCTTTATCAATATTGTTGATAATTCATGCAAATCATCATCCTATCTTCTAATCGTATAAATGTATCTTTTGACTCAGTACTCTAGCTCATATTCTGCTAAGTGACATAAAATGCATGTAGTTTCTGTAACAATCCGGGTGCATTATTAATGATTAATCAGCAATTTGCGTCATGATGATAGACTGGGACTGTTTCAAAACTATAATCAAGGGAAGCAAAATTATATGATTGTTAAATTATATTTACAGAAGTTATAATTTAAATGCGAAATCTTACAAAGCAATATCTAAAAGTTCATAACTTTAAATTTGTTTCTTAATGATTTGTTTAAATCATTTCTTAATAATACACGTAGCAAAATATTTGATAAAATCGAGCCTAAGATTGTCATTTTTTTCTAAACATTGCTAATTATGAAAATCTAAACATAGCTACTGAGGTTTGAAAATCCCTTTAAAATGCAGAGATTTTAAATATATGTATATCTATATAAATCTATATAAAGGTCATCGCAAGAATCAATATATGTATTTTCGAATTACTTTTCCATTACGATTAATCTGTCACTTAATATACATTTAGTGTTAATATACAAATTAAACGAAATAATTCGATGCATTCATTAAATAAGGATTTATCCAAAATAATTAATAAATACATTCATGTTATTGCCCTTTTCTTGAGAAGAATTAAAAGACGTGTAAAGAAGTTAATTAAATAAATAATTCTTTGACATTGTTTATCACAACACAATTTTAAATTAATTTCGAAAATGTATTCATATTTGAGTTTTTTAATTTGCAATGTGTTTAAAACACCATTTTTGGAAAATCAAAACGAAATAAAGTATTGTAAAAAACGTGTTTGAAATAAAAATAAAAAAAAACATGAATATACTAATTTATTTTAAATACATCGCCCGTTCACAAAATCAGTTTTCATTTGTTAAGGATTTTAATTTATTTTATGAACTTTCTAACTGATAATGGTAAAAAAGTAAGTGATGTAATAGAAATTAGGAAAGAGAGAGAAAAATTAAAAATTTCAGATTTTCAGTTTGGACAAGACCAATTATTTTAATTAAAGTTATACTTATCTGGTGCAAAAATTATCTATTGTTATTCAGTTCCTTATCTAATCCAAAATGATTTCGGAGCTAATTACTTTGAATTTCTATCTTTATTCCGAAATATTATTCAGAACATATCAATATCTACCTCATTCACACGAAGCATATTTTAGAATTCAATTAATTTTCTTCAATAACGTACTTTGAATTTATTTTGTACTGTTGTACTTTAAATGAAATCTTAAAGACCTTGTATTGAAGAAATTGGTTAATGTTTAGATTTTTCTTTTAAATTCAACAGCTCATAAGTGGTAAAAATATTATTCAGTGAATTGCTAGTACATAATACATAATTTCTTATTCTTCGTAAATTACTTTTAATGTTATTGGAACTGTATTTTTTTCTGTGGACTAAATTAAAGTTTTATAAAGTTATGTTTTGGTTTTGAAGAAAATTATTGTAGGTTTTACAGTTAACGGAGTCTCTATTTAAGCTAAGTTTTCATAAAAATGCTGGTGGCCTTGTGTATGCATAAACACTACGTTCATGACATTATAAACTACGCCTTACATTATAAATTTTATAGAATATAAAAGGACTTCTCATGCATATACAATGATATTTAAATAAAGCTAATTGCTAATTTATTAAACATATGGTGCCATCTTTTGAATAACTGTATAACTGATTTTCAAAAAAAAAGCAAGTTTTATTACATATTTTCATTTCACTGATAACTATTAGAAATATAATTGTAAAGAAAATGAGCAAGGTATCCATGTTCAATACAAAGAGTTTTAAAAAGTTATTAAAATTTAAATACATGTTAGTGTTTTTGCTAGCTAATACATTATCACGATAAAAATAGCTAAACATAATATTTATATATAAAGAAACTGATAAATTCAAATTACAATACGCCGTTTTGAAATTAAAAAAATAAAAAAAATATCTTTCATCATAAATATTACTATATAATTTATAATCCTCAATATACAAAGATCCATCCAAAAAAGTTATTAGTTTTAATTAAATTATTATTAATTTTTAACTATGTATATGTAATCAGGATAAAAGTTAATACTAGGGTTAACATTATTATTTTTACCAGAGACAAATAGATAATCTGTATATCGAAAAATTAAAGTTATTATTAAAAATTAAAATATTATTATTAATAATATATATATATATATATATATATATATATATATTTATATTATTAAAAGTCTAAATATAAATTAGCCAAACTATAGCTGCCAGGGCCACCTTGAGGCAAACCTTTGATTTTTTGTACAATTGACCATTAAAATTAATACAATTTTCTTTTAATACTAAATCTATGCCAGTTTTATGTTTGTGGAAATTAAGAGTAAAATTATAAAAACTGTGACTTTCTAAATTTAACTTAATAATATTATTGATATTCAATGAATGGAAAAGATTTTCCATATTAAAACTATGAACTGAATACATACTTTTATATTTTTAAAAAAAATCTGTAATATCTTTACAATTTTATAGCTTTATTGCATTGCTTATTGAAGAAGCTTTGATAATATTATTCAGCATATTATATGCAGTAGTGTTATATATTTCAAAACCTATTGTTACTGTTCGAAATTTAACCGGATTTTTATGAAATGTTGGTGTTGAAAATATGCAGTACTGAGCAAATTAATTGAGACAATCACAAAAACTTTCAAAGTGTTGCTTATTTTGTATAGGTTAACTTGCATGCATGGTACAACAAACTAATACAAATATATATTTCTCTCGCTAGTTTGATATCCCGTACACGCTTGGGCATGGATTCCACTACATTCGATCATAAATGTTTGATCTTGTCATCACGAAACCAAACTTTTATAACGTTCTCAATTATTGTTTCTTGTTGAGCAGTCAGTTTTACTCACACGTTTATTTACAATGCTCCACAAATTTTCGATGGGACTTACATGAGGAGAATTACCAGGCCAATCCAAAATCATTATTTTCTGTTTTTGAAAAAGAATTTGTTGTTAACTTAGAAGTATGGCATGGAGCTATATAGATCTTGTTGAAAAACACCAACGCCACCGGCGAACGTTTGCATCATAGGCATAATTTTACTTTCTATTATAGATATGTATTGTTTAGAGTTTATCATCCCCTTAACAGGCCATCATCCCCTAGCCCCTTTAACTGACAGATCTTACAGAAGTAAAATAACCCCGAAACATCTGTTTATGTGGGTTCTTAATTGATTGAATAAGATGCTGTTCATTGATGGGTTCTCCACCACTTCACCAGACAGATCTTGGTTGAAACTCCTGCACAAAAATATGCGTTTCGTCGCTGAATACAACCTTCTTCCAATCTTGCGCAGTCCAGGACTAATTTTTCCAGGCCCAATCCATGCGCCTTTTCTTCGTTGCAGGTGTTAGTAACTGTTGTTCGATTGTTTTCTTGTAAATCTCCCAACTTCAATAAGCCTTCATCAAACTACCGATGAATCCACACTCACACCAGTTGCTAATAATTCTCTCTGAAGGTCTCTGTTTGTTTTGTAAGTATGCACACACATTGTACTATTTCGTACAAGAAATTTGACTGTTTGAGGTGTGGTCTTAAGTTTGCGCCCACGTTTATTCTATCGATTTGTAGACATTGCCCAAAATTCTTTTGCTTATTAATATTCAGGGAAACTTTGGATTTTCCAACTCCAATTGCAGCAGCAATATCCCTCTCAGTCGTAGAAGTATTCTGACTATGGATAGTAATTCCTTTTCCTTTCCTGGGAGTGATATTAATTTTTAAGTACACTTCCGAAGGAGGCAATTCACACAAGCGACTACTTCTTTCAGCAAATTAAGCGCAACTAAAGGGGGAAACTTTCGACAAGTCATGTTCACGAGGTCAAATAAGTTAAAAATATTCAAGGGCAGTCGCGCGTTGTAAGAAAATGCAGTTAAAAAGGGTTTGAGGTAGAAACTCCCCAAGAAAGGAAGAATTTTCTTAAAAAAACATGTTTGTCGCAATTAATTTTCGCAGTACTGTATATGGAAACTTAATTTCAGGAAAGCTAATACTTAATTTTCTATAATTACAATAATTCTATTACTAATTTCTTTATGTGTCTAGTTCATTCTTTTAAAAGATTCCTTGTTTAAAAAGTGTTCATTAAACGTATTATAATAAAAATATTTACAAATTACAACATAGTATCCAGGCACTTTGTCTATGTAAACAGTAATACACGATTATTTTGTTATTCATAAATCTTTTGATTTACATCTTTATAAGATAATTCAAAGTTAAATTGGTAATTAAATATCATCAAGTCTCCTTAAGTATTGTACTTAAATTCACCAAATGCTGCTAAATGGAATCCGTATTTAACTGTAGATTTTGTAACAAAATTATCTATATCTTTATTAATTTGTGTTTTAACAGCATTGTTGTTATTAGAAATAGTTAATCTAAAACTAGTGTCTTCATATATATACATAAAACATTTTATTGTATGAAACTATTAATGTGTTGATACCATTGAATGATTACAAGACTAGATGTTTTTTTTTAAATTCCCTTAAACTTTACACAAACATAAAAACACTATGAAATACAACAGAAAAAATCAGATAAACGACCACACACGAACAAATAGGATAGGTCTCAAAAACAGGATTTTTTTCTCTGGTGATCTCAGATATATTATATGTTTGGCCTACCGGAAGTTTTTTGAATCATAGATTTATGGTAAAGACTTTTGTAATTGATAAGAATGCGCTACATAGTAATATTTATGATAAAATAGATGCTTTCAATTTTAACATTCTTAAAGTGTCAGACTGGGATTCGAATTTATCAATTTCTATATATAGAAATATTATTTTTAACTACACTTAACGTAGTAATGTATTAAATAGCGCTAAATAAAATATATATTTAAATTTTAACCACTTTATTAACCATTGTATTGAACATGGATATCCTGCTAATTTTCTTTACAATTATATTTCTAATTGTTCTCAGTGAAATGACAATATGTAATAAAAATAGCATTTTTTTTTAAAAAAAATAGTTATACAGTTATAGAGTTATTTAAAAAAGTGTCACACAGTTATATTTATGTTCATCGATTTTTTAACATATTTGGAAGTTTGCTTTTTACATTTACTGTTCTTTTTAGTCACCTTGATAAATTAATTAATTCATTAGCGTTCTGAAATAAAAATTTAGAGTAAAAAAGAAACACTTTTTGGATTTCTACTTACAGTGTATTTTCTTCCAATTTGTCTTTACTTCCGTATGAAAAACTAATAATGTGAATCTCAGCGTGTACCCTTAAGCTTTTTTAAACTGCTAGGGTATCTAATTTTTGAATATATTGAATAAATACTGAAACATATGCATTTTTCAATTTGACATTAGATTACCTGAAACATATATCTTATAGAAGTAAATAGGGAACACATTTTGAACAAACATAAACTATTTTCTATGCCAGTGCGTCTCAAACTTTAAATACTGGCGCCCCCCTTTTCGATCACAATTTTTATCGCGCGCCCCTTATACATTAATAATGTAGTGAATGCAATAATAATGAACTTTGATGCTAAAGCTACAATAGGCGATCTTAGTACAATTAACTCAAATTAGTAACATAAGTATTAAATTTTGTACACTACTTTTAATTAATAAATAAATAAAATAATAGGATAATTATTTTGTGTGTTATTTTTCATTTCTCTAATTTTTAAATTGAACATATTGCAAAAAGTGGTGGCTGCTTAGAAAACAAAATATAGATAACTGCTAAATATAGAAAAAGAACTCAGAGGGTCAATTTCTAATTATAAGCATTCCTTATAAAAACTTTGCTTTGCAAGACAAGCCCATGGAAGTCGTTAATACTTATTAAACGTGTTCTTAATTTAGTATTAATTAATTAGTTATAAACTACTATGGAGCACTGATACATTAAAAGTATACCGGCTGAAGTACCCGCTTGCACGAGTTCATTTATAAGAAAATAAAACATTATTTAAATAATCGCTGAATTTTGTAAGGAGTGCGCGACCAAGTGCGCGATAATGTTTACAAAATTGTAAAAAGATTTTTTTTAAATGATTGCACAAAGTATAATTAGTTTACAGCGAACTATAATTTTAAGCCTTACAGAATTATCATTTAGAATTGATGTTTAATAATGAACAATAATATAAAATTCAGATGAAGCATAATTGTATTATTTTTAATATTTAAAGCGAAAAGACCTCAACATGTTTTAACCCTGGAGCAGGCACGCACTCGATACTAATGGTCCAGTTGGGTTATTGTGTGAGTCACCCCAATCATTTTTTTTATAATTATTTTTATAGTACACAATAAAAATCGTAATTCCAGTGAATAATTTAATTATGAGAAAATATACTTACCTACTTTCAAGGACTTTTCAATTTTTCTTTGGTAACAAAAAAACAGTTTTGCCAGAATTAACGATTTCATAATCTGTGTATCCCGCGTGACCACTTCCGGGTAAAAAGTGTATTCATTATGATAATAATTATGTTACTAATAAAACATTTGTAAAACGTTTTTCGTTGTGCTTTATATATTTTATAATACTCTTAAATATATATATACTCTCCGTGGTTTTCCAAATATCATAAAACTCTTTTCATGGAAAAAAAGCGCAACAGAGAAATATACATTACTTACAACTTCCCTAAATGAGAAACAAACACATAAGAGAGGGGTCATAACTAAATGTACCAATAACATAGAAGGTCAAACAGATTACAGCTATAATGTGCAGTATTTCAAAAATAATGACAGTGATGAATTTTTTATGTTCCTAATTTTTTTCATTTCTGGATCAGGGATCTGTTTTTTCTCTGAATGAGTAGTATGTTAGGATTAAAAAGGAAACGTAATAAAAAAAATCTCTGATCACGGGATTACAGCAAATCAAATAAAAATTTTTTTGTTTGGTTATAGGATCAAAGGTAGCTAATTAGGTATTGAAGAAGTTTTTATTTTTGATGACTTAATATCGCGCGTGCGCCTATAAATTATATCAGAGTAAAAGTGCATTTTTATTATGTCTGAAAGCATTTGTTTTAATTCATTCCAGTAAATTAAATAATTTTAAATCTTTTATTTTCGATATGCTCGCGCCCCCAGGGGGTCATGCCACACTGTTTGAGAAACACTGTTCTATGCCCTTCATTAACACTATTAAAATTTTAAACTTAACACTATTTTTATATTTAAAGTGATTAAAAATTATCTTTTTTATATTACAAGCATATTTACGCCTCATTCTTAATTTATTCAGATGAAACTTAGTATTTTTTCTACTTAAAGTACCGATGCATAACAATAAATTTTTTTAATATAATTAATATCTTAAAACTATTAGTATATTCTAATGTTAATCATCAAAATTGGTTAAATATTACTAGTAAGATAGTTAGAGTTGTTTTATTCACTATTTAAACTATTATAGTTTTACTACAAAAACATAAATTTCCTATTAATCAAATTTTGAATTTTTGAGTAATTTTGAAAAATGAACGAAACCTTTTTAAAAATACTCTGTTGCCCTAAACATTGCATTGAAACTGTTTTTTCCCTAGAAATATATCTATAAATATATGTATAATGTTCATCTCTCTCTCTCTGCTTAATGTATTAGTTTGGTAAAATACCTCAAAAATTTTTTTGAAATAATTATACCTTTTAGAAATCAGAGTTGACAAAAGGTTGAAACAACTATAATTTTTCTTCTAAATACAAAGTATTTTTTAAACTGATAGATATGCAATATTTTGACATCACTTATAACACCTTTGGTTAAAAGACCTGGTGAAATATTGAAAATGATTTTAAAAATGAGCGATAGTGTTGGCATTAATGTTACAAGGTTTTATAAATAGTTTTAATAATAATGCTATAATAAGGAATAATAGGGATAATATTAATTTTATGAAAAATTAAAAAAACTTTTTCTGTGTTTATTTACTTTGAGTTTGAAGATTTTTACAGATTTAAAAGATATTATTAAAACACATTGATTCAATTCATGTTAAATGTATAATAAATAGAGACTAAATATTAAAACTATATTATTAAATAATAGAAATATGGAAAATATATATGTATATTACTTGAAAATATTTTTAACATGTTTACCTTGTTAATTTGGAACTAAGAAAAATTTATATCTCATATAATGGTAACAAATATATAATGGTGATAAATCTGTTAATTCTTACTGTTATTTTTGTATAAGCAAAGCATATGTAAAATGTATTCATTTACTTGAATCATATTTATGAATTAATAATTAATGTAGTACTTTAAAGTTTTTTTTTTTTTTGCATTCTAACCATCATATTTAAAAATTCCATTTTTACCCAAATAATTTCCCAGATAAAACCAAATTTCTCCATATTGGATTACAAAAATATAAACAGATTTACAAAAATTTTCGTCACATATATTTTTCCTATTAGTTTTATTTTAGTAAAGTACTATAACTATTTGAATTTAATGAAATGCACAACTCAAACGTATATTTATTCAATAATAGCTTTAACATGATTATAAATTAATTACTGTAAATTTGGAGAAAATCTCTAAAATTGAGACAAGTTTTATCTTTTGTTTCCATTGTTACTGTTAATGTTTATAAATGCTTCGTATCGTTAGAACAATGAAATCAAAATGAAGCTGCAAACCAAATATAAAATCAATTAATTTCTTTTCCTAATACAAGGATACTTGAAATATTTTCTTTAGTTTTCCTCTCTTTAAAACATTCAGTTTTAATTTAAATTATATATTCCTTAATAGGATGATTCAAAAATAGATTATGCAATTCCAAAAATGAATTGATTAATCAAGGAACATTCATTTACAAAATATTTTGTTTGTGTTAAGCAAATTAATATTGAAAAAATTAATTCGCGTAATTTAATTAAATACAGCCTCTTCTTTGCTGCCCTGGTTCCCTTCGGCTAGTGATTGGAAAAGTATTTAGCTCATTACGTGTCTCTCTCGCTACTTTTATACATATTTCCTCCCCCTCCAATTAAAATATTATATTAACTATTTCTTAATTCATTTAGGATTCCTTTACTTATTTCTACTAATTTATATAAAAATTAAGGTATATACATATATACATGCATGAATATATATATATATATATATATATATATATATATATATATTATCGGAATTCACTAATTTTAATTTATGCGGTAATACAATTTTCCTTTTGTATCTAGTGGGAAACGTAATTTCTAGCTGTACGAGCGAAGAAAGTCTTCACATCTACTTTATTGCATCTACTTTAAATTTATAATGAAAATAAATATTAGTAGGCTATAATTGTATCGTTATATTTTAATAGTATAATGTATTTTATTTGTAATATTGAAATTTATTTTAATATTATTTTTTCATCTCCCTATGGCTCATTAGTATAGTCAAATTACAGGTAAAGATTGGATAGTTCTAAATCTTTGTTTTATTTGCAAACTTGGATCCTAAGGCCAGGAGAGTTTGCTATTGTACTAATGTGCTAATATTTTCTACTACCTTGACTAGTTATACTTAGGTTATATAGCTATTTGTATATATATATACATATACGGATTATTTTGAAGAGTGATTTTACATTTTCTAATTAACATATCGATGATTTCGCAGAAAAAATTCACATTTTGTTTACTATGCTGCGGACGTAGAAGATGTCTCGGAATAATAAGGGAAGTATTGTGGCTTTTGATAAATTTTATGTTTTGTAGAGCATATAATGACATATATAACACACAGATACACAAACATAAAAAGCGTGACAAAACATTTAGAAAAGAAACATTACTAATACAAGTAGCGGCTTGAATTTTTGAGAAAAATATACTTTATATATAAAACGCTAAAAGTTTCCAGAGTCAGATGACTTCGTGAAAGACTCTTATAATTCATCGAACTACTTCGAATGATGTAGGTTATGTAACTACTAACTTAAAAACTCTCGGAGTACCTAATTCTAAAGTTACTGTTAAATTCCATTAGGAGGGTAATCTAGTAATTCAGTTTGCACGCTAAGTCCTGAAGGGCTCAGGATTATTACAAATAGAAAAGTCTACACTGAAGTTTAGCACTAAAATGAATTATTACATTTACATTTAATGTATACTTCTGTCTTTCTCCATACATGTATATATATATGTCCCTCTGTGTATAAAATGTAAAATATCGTGTTCATTTGAAAGGGAAAAACCCTCTGTAATTCCGTTCAAATACCTTATTGCGCTAAAATTCTTTGATATGAATAATACATTCTCCTTTCCTAAGAAATGGTTTTTGTCATCTGCAAGTTTTAAATGATACGTGTTGGAAGTGGATTTGAAAAAAAAAAGTAAATAAATAAAAAAAAACATCCATGTATTGATAAGTTTAAACGATATAAAATAAATATAAAAGTATTTTATTATAAAAATTATTAACTACACATTTGAGAATTTTTCATCCATGTGTGTTGAATCTAACATTTAGTTTGAACGGATATAACTTAATTTATATAAAATGAATTGGCTTTAACCAAAACCATTATATCCACAACCAAAGCTACAAGTAATAATTTTTCAGCTTTTCATTCCTTCATAACTGATTTTAGCTTATTTTCCTTTAGCTTACAGGAAATTATTAAATACTTAGTAATTAGAAACAAATCATATTTACATCATAATTGCAATAAACTAAAAGCAAAATAAATGCAATAAAAATGCATTATATAAAAGTAAAGAATATTATTTTGTGTGGTGAGTTAACAGTTTTCAAATCCATATTTTGGAAAACTTATTCTCCCAACATGTAATCAAAACATATTTTTTAAAAAAAATAACTCTTTTTTTTTCGGACACTTTATGCTGAAAAAAATGTGTGTGTGAGTTTTAATTATATATGCTAACAAATTACTTTTAAACTATTACATAATAGACTATATTAGTTCTTATAATTCTTTTGATGTGGAATTCGTTAAAAATGTTTACTTCTCTTCAAAACTGTTAGATACAAATTTTTATTTCCTTTTAAATGTTAACTAAATTCCTTCAAAAGTATCTTGACGTTGTCGACGTACCATGACAAGTGAAATACAAGAAAATTATACCATTGATATTCTGACCAAAAGATACCGCAAATCATCAGAAAAATATTTTAGAAGAAAGAAAAGCGAATTCAAAAATTCAGCCAACTTCTTTTCTTTTGACGTTTAATAAGGAAATAAAAAAAAATCTTGTAAAATTTTGGAAGCAGTTTTTACTGAAGTCTAACAATATATAAAATTTACAAACACATTTTTTTTAATATAATATTTTTGTAACGTGCTTTTTCACCCAGTATTTATTTCTGTGCTGAATTCAATGACTTTTGAAATTCAAAATATTTTAAATTATAGTTCATGTAAAACATCTAATTGGCAGTTAATAATTGGCTCCATAATCTTTATATATAAGAAAAGAAATTCAAAAACTCGTAAATGTTTCAATCCTTCATATGAATGTTTTAAGCTAAATTAATCCTTCCACCAACGTATTAAAAATAAAAATATGATAGTAAGGATTGTAGAAATTTCCATTTAGAAAAACTCAGTCTTTTGAATTTAACATATTGATTTCTAAAAAGTGCAAAAATGTGCATTATTTATAAAATATTGACACCTATAAATATTAAATATACTAGATTTTATTTTTCATTTTGTGAATTATGCAATAAAATAAATAATACCTTTAATACCATAAATTGAATTGCTTCTAACAGTGTTCATAATGATAAATACAATTTTATGAAAGCAAAATAATAATAATACTACTAATAAATAAATATGTTGAGGAATTAAAAAGAAATGCTAAATAAAAATAATTCTAAAATACCCCAATACAGAAAAGAATAATATTCTTCATTCATTTTAAGGTGATTCAATCGCACGATGTTAGGATTTGCAGCTCCGGAATTGCAAAATCTAAAATATATAATCCTGGGACTTTATTTATTTTCTAAATTATGTTTTAAAATTGTTTTCTCATCAAAATTTTCAAAGAAATTTAATTCTTTGAAAATTTTACTTTGTTTATGAAATATATACGTAGAATTTCTTTACGCAATTATAAGTGCTAGAGTATATATATTTATATTCAGCTCTCATTTTTATATGGGAGAAAATCTAAGATCCAAGTGGCTGAATGTAATACTTTCACAATAATATAAGCAGCATTTCAAGAATAGGTTTTGCCACAGTTCCTTCTTCAATTAAATGACGTTAATTGTAGCGTACCTGCTTGAAAGACTTGAGACATTTCAAATCCCACTGCATTACTAACAGCTCATGCAACTGAATATTCTATTTATAATAAGGTAACACTTGTAATTGTTTCCTATTCTGAGATTCAACAACTGGACCAATTTATACACAAAAACAATTAAGTGTAGCAGAAGAAGTAGATACAATTATTAAAGCGGAATATATACGAAAATGCAGTCTATTAGATTAGAGAGATTGTCATCAAAAATACAAAATAAATGTTTATTTTTTGAAAATGGAGGTAGACGTGATAACTACCTAAAAAGAACCTTCTCCTATTTAATGACGATAACACATTATAGAATCCTAACAAGGGTTTTCCGTTTAAAATATAAAATGCTGGACGAGCTATGTTTTTTAAAACTTACATACCCAAAAGCAATGAAGAATTTCTTTTTTTAAAATTTCATTGCGTATAATTTTATTTGATTTTTTATTATGAATTAAGTTTTTTTTTTAAAAAAAATGTTTTACTTAAATTAATATTAGATCAATTTTTAACATTTATTAATTTTTTATGCAATTTCAACTACGATAACGTGTAAGTATTTTTAATTTTTAGTACAATCCTAATCTCAGTATTTGGAAAATTTAATCCCGAAATCCCGGAATTAAAAATATAATATGGGATTGCGAAACCCAAGCGATATTAAAAGGAGTTACACTTCAAACTGTTTTAAATTATTACAAATTTCATTTGAAAAATAACCTGAAACTTAGAAATTGTAGTTTGGTTTTGGTGAGATTTAGTAGGTAACGAAATTTTTTTTTTTTTTTTTTTTTACAATTTAGTTGGCAAATATTTAAGACAAAAAATACGTGAAAAAATATTATTTTAATTGTATTAGCACTAATATTTGGTAAAAATTAGCTCATATATATGTATAAAGAAATACTGCTTACTTAAATACAAAATAAATTATACTGCTTCTCCAGTGGTATTTTTTCTTACAACACTGCCCCCAGATTGAAATGCGACGATAGTAAACTCAAAAGTATCTTTTTTTACATATTTCAATAACTTCTTGCAACTAATGTCATTTATAAATTTAATTTAAACGTAAAAACAGAAATAATAATAATAATAATAATATGTATGTATGCGTGTGTGTGCGTATGTGTAAGTGGTGGGAAGAGTGGGTGGGATGTGTTTGTGTGTACATTCAACTCTTTTTTACACTGTCTTTTTTATACGATTTTGAAATATCACGGTACTCAAAAAAATTACATGAATTTTTTTTTTTAAGAATTTCATAAAAATTTGAGGATTTGTGTCTATTGTATGAAGCTCATTTAAGTCGAGGCTTGGAAAAAAAGAAAAGAAACCTGAAGCCGTCATAACGGATGAGAGATATTTTTCATTTCTATCAAAACCGAAAGTAGTGCTAGACGTATCTGACATATCTACTTTTGATAGCATTTTTAATCTGGTTCCTTATTAACGCACACTCTTGTTATTAAGTTGTTAGTTAGGAATTTTATTCCTATTTTCACTTTGAATTTTTATATATGGCATATATTTACAGGCTGAAGTTTCCCTGTACACTAATATTAACTTTTTTCATAATTAAAATTAACTATTTTTGTTTTGTAAATCTGTAACATGGATTACTTTTTTTGCACGGTTTGTTGCGAAAATATTTAAAGTGTTTTCATCTTAACGTATTTTTTAAAGTTGTAGAAAACATTCTCAAATTTACCATATGTGGCATGGATTTTTTTACACAACTTTTTTGTGTGTTTCTTTCTAAGGAATACGTATACTATGTAAGAAAGAGTTGGATGTATTTATGTATATGTATAAAGTTTTAAGCCATGCTTTAACGCACGAGAAATAAATTGGATTGTACAGAAGTGACTTTACAGCCGAGTATATGAACTGCTGTGATTTAGGAAATAATACAAAATCACTCTGCGCCACATTTTAATTCTGTAAATTTTAATTTGGGGACTGGCTAACCAACTGGAAATGCTTGCAATCGCGTTTTGGCACCTTATTTTTCATTTTGAAAACACGTCGACTTTAATTTGTGGGTTGTATTGTAGGAATTTCATTGGTTCCAGCAATAATTTTGTTCTGTGCACCCAAAATATATTAGGATCTTAATAAAAATTTACTGTTCTCTAACTTTAGTGATAGGAAATGTAATTAAATTTTGATTTGTTTCTGTTAAAAAAAATTGCATGAATTTCCGAAATCATAGTGCTACACACTTGTAGTATTGAGCGCAACACTTGCAGTAGTTATAATCTACAAATTGAGATGAGATATTAAATAATGCCTTACATCAAATAGTTCTCAACCAAAAGCAACTTGAAGGAGAACTGCTTCAAGTTAATTATTAATTTGAGCTTACTATAAATACAAGCATTTGATTGAAGATAGCAAATAATGTTTTTGTCCTTTCCTTAGTCATTTCTTAGTCATCTGTGGCTACCAATGCAGCCTTTAGTATTAACTAAAATGCCGGGATTGCTTCCACAAATATCTTAACTATTTAGTGAAGAAAAACAGATTTTCTTGCTTCACCCAAAGATTAATTCAGTGATTGAAACTGTTACATTAACAAGAAAATATTGATTGTGATCAGTAAAATGTATTTCGTAAGAACGTGTGTTGCTTATTTGTTGAGTCGGATATAAATCAATTTTAGCGATTTAATTTTTAAGTAAATTTTGATTTGGCAATACATAATATTGCAAGGGAGAAAAAGAAGAATGTGGAAGTTATTACTAAATATCAAGACTTCTACTAATTCTTTAATACTTAAAATGATTAAAGTATTTTCAGTCTAAGAATATATATATATATATATATATATATATGTAATATTTATGCAGTCTTGTGTATAATATTACTATTATTTTCTGTAAGGAACATGTTACATGAAATGATACAATACTTTAAAGCAAGTTTAATTAAGCATCTACTGTACGTTTAAAGAAATACATGCCAAAACCTTTCAATCCTGAGAGATTCAAATAAATTATATATCTTGATTCAGTTATCACATCATCATCATTTGGCTACAACTCCGAATTTTGATGTTTAGATTCAATAAACTTCGTGTTACTGTAATTAGGTTTTACAGAAATTACCCCCGATCATAGTTATGTTGTTGTTATCGTGTACATATGTGTAAAATGGTTTTTATTATTTATATTCCGGTTTCGCAATTAGTTAAAAAGATATTAATTCAAAATTTTTACACTTCATTGTTTTTCTTCTTACCAATGTTAGAAGTTTGACTTTACCTCTTTCCACGAGCCCTCGTGGCTTAGTGGTTAAATAATCTGACTTCAAATAAATTTTTCCGGTTGCAATTTCCGGGAGCTCGCAGTTTTAAAATTTACTTTAATTCCTCTTAAATTCAAAAATTATTTCTCTTGATCAAATTTTAATTTGCACGTTCTTTTCTGTTTTTTATATATATAAGCTTTTATTTATCTTACAATGTAAAATGTTCGGGTAGAATCTTGCAACTCAATTTTGAAGCTGATGTCTTCGTCCGATTTAGCTGAAATTTTGTATACTCTTTCAGTTTCGACGACAATGCATGTTTTGATTATTTATATTCCGTTATCGCAATTACTTAAAAATATATTGATTACAAAATTCTTATCCATGTTAGAAGCTTACTTTACCTGTTTCCCCGAGACCTAGTGGCTAAAGAAGCTGACTTCAAATGAATTTTCCCGGGTTCGATTTGCGATTCCACCAATTGAGCAAAAATTTTTATACACTTTTAGTTTGGATAACATTGCATGTTTTGATTATTTGGTAACATCCTAGGAGACCCCACACTCTTGGTGACAAACCGAAAAAAGCGCCAAGTCAGAACAAGACAGTGCCAAGCGAAACCGAGAATGGTGGCAAGGTAATACAGCCGGACAAGGTGGATGCGTAATGAAAATATATGTAAACAATACAGAAATTAAACATTTAAAATAAAAAATATAAAAACAGTACTTACTTTCTTACTGCTGATCTTTTCCGAGTGGAGGGTACAGCGTAACAACAGATTTTAAAAGAAGCATTAAAGGTCTCATCGCTAAGCGAATGATAGTGTGAGCGCCACCATATTTATTCTGCGAGGTAATGATTGGACATACATTGAGCGTGGCTGGTATGATTTCGACAAAAAACGTTTTATAGCCGACCATTACATTTAGGACATTCATAACTCGCAGCAATCAATCATTCCTTCATACATCATTCAACCAATTCTTTCTTACCTTTCGCATTCAACAAAGTAAAAAAATCAGCCCGAAGCCCAACAACAAAATGAAATTCGAAATGCGCGCCAACAAAATACGAAAATGCTAGAAATAGTTAGGGTTGCCATATGTATCGTTTAAAAGTAGGATTACCAAGATGGCACAATTATCGCCAAACAAAGTAACTATCGCAAAGGGTGTGGGCTCTCCTAGGAGTGAACCGATTATTTATATTCCAATATTTTACACAATTAGTTAAAAATATATTAACTAAAAATCATTTACCCCCTGTTTGCTCTTCTTACCCATCTTCTAATCTTACTTTATCTATTTCCACGAGCCATCATGGTCTAGTGGTTAGAGATGCTTACTTCAAATGAATTGCTGCGGGTTCGATTCCTAGGAGCTCGCATTTTTTAAATTTACATTGAATAAATTTAATTTTCCTTCGAAAATTATTTATCTTCATCAAATTTAAATTTGCACGTTCTTTCCTATTTTTACAAGCTTTTACACTGCGGGAAAAATATTGAGTACCCCTTAGCCAACTTATTCAAAATTAACTGGCAAACTACCCTGCAAAAATGGTGCGTTGAACGAGATGAATATACTAAGAAACCTGTTCAGTGCCAACTAAAAATAAAAAAAAAATAAATCCAGCATTTATTTAAATGATCTGAAAATCATAAAATAAACTTTTTTTTTTAAAAAAAAAATTGCTATCATCTTATAACGTCATTACACAATTTATGATATAAACGTGTGTCGTGAGATTTATCTACGTAGGTAAGCAAGCAAATTAAATAACTTGATCTGATTTATTTTAATTTTTAAAATTTTCAAAGTAAATACGTGTACTTAAATCACGTGACAAGCCTTTATATCATAGATTGTGTAATGACATTATAAGTTGATAGCAAAAAAGTTTTTTAAAAGAAAAGTTTATGTTATGCTTTTTAGATCATTTAAATAAAAGCTTGTTTTAATTTTTTTTTACTTTTAATTTATTCGACTGCATTGACATCAAAAACAGTAGTAGTGTGAGGTGCAGGATTCTTTGGCAAGACAATCGGCCAGCTCCTTCCCCTCGATATCAGCATGGGTCTAGAACCACTGAAGAATGCATGATTTTCCCTTTGACTCAATGGATAGTAGAAAAGAGTTTATATTTTGGTTGAGTCTTGTTTTTCCCTTCGTGATTCGCTTTGAGAGGGAATCAGCATTCTCAGAGTACAATGATGTCATTGGAGTGAGTGGTATTCGTCCATTAGAGGTATGTATACTATAACTGTATTTTTCAATTAATATTTACACTCGAGAGCCAAAACATTATGATCACCCCTGCATTTTCAAATGGATGACGTGGAAGGCACGTGATCAGGTGGAAGTGTTATTTAACTGCTGCTGGAGAGTCTGAAGAATAGTTCTTTCACTTACTTCTGTGTGTGATGGGAAAGGTCACGGATCTAAGCGACTTTGATAGAGGGCAGAATGTAATGGATCGAAGGATTGGAACAAGTATTTCCGAAACTGCACGACTCGTGGGTTGTTCGTGATCTACAGTTGTCAGTACTTAAGCAAAGATGATGAATGACGGTGAAACCCTCAGTAGACGACATGGTGTTGGACGTCCACACGCTGTCAAAGAAAAAGGTCGATGGAGACGGTCTCGCATGGTGAAGCAAAACAGGAGCCAAACAGTTGCTCAGCTGACAGCCCAATACAATGCAGGGTCAAGTAGAATAGTATCGAAGCACACTGTTCAAAGGACACTGTTGGATATGGGGTTACGCAGCAAATGTCCCACTCGTGTGCCTTTGCTAACCAAGTATCATCACCAACTGCTCTAGCGCTGGGCACAGGAACATCGCGACTGGTCCATGGATCAGTGGGATAAAGTTGCCTGGTCAAATGAATCACGGTTTGTCATTTTTCAAGTCGATGGCCGTGCTAGGATACGCCGTCTTTCAGGAGAACAGTTGCTCCCTCAATGTACAGTAGGTCATACACAGGCCGGTGATAGCGGTATTATGCTTGGGGGACGATTTCTTGGGCGTTTCTAGGACCCGTGGTTATAGTAGAGCAGACCATGAATGCTACAGGGTATCTGAACATCATTGCGGGCCAGTTGCATACTTACATGTCCTATGTTTTTCCAGCTGGAAATGAAATGTTCCAACAGTACAACACCCCGTATCACAATGCTAAAATTTTTTGGAGTGGTTCCAGGAACATGATGCTCAATTCTAGTTAATGTACTGGCCACCTAATTCACCGTATCTCAATCCGATGTAACACATTTGGGATGTCATGAGACGGAAGCTCAGAGTTCAAAGACTACCAATTCATAATATCTCGGATTTGTGTGCCCGTTTCTTAAACATCTGGTACAATTTGTCTCCGGCCATCTAACGAATTGTGGCATCCATGCTAAGGTGGGTTGAAGCTGTGAAGCGTGCCAAAGATGGGTCAACTCGTTATTGACAGGTGATCATAATGTTTTGGCTCTCTTGAGTATATATGTTGATATTTTTTCTAAAGCAAAATAGCAAGCATTCATCAGTTCTATTTGAGAAATGCTATTGTGTGTTTCTGACTCATTTTGTGTGCATATTGCATATCTATTCTGCAAATAGAATTTTTTTAATATATACATATGTTTTATATACTTAATATATTTGTGAATACGTGTGTATGAATATAAACACATTTGATATAAAACGATAGAGGGATTTAATTTTAAATGGAAGGTTTGCTTTCCCAGATAAATACTTTTATTATTTTAATTGTGTAAAATGTTTTCTAGAGATATTAGACTAATATTAGATTTAGTTATGGTGTTTTAAGGATTGCCCTTCAATTTGAAGAATTTGTGTTGATTTTTTTTATCAATTTTGACTCAATTTTTGTTATTTATTGTATCATACTAAACGGTTTAGATTAAATACCCTTTTGTATTAAAATGTTTTGGAATTATTAATAAATTTTATGTAAAGTAATTTTTTTACCAAAATGGTTAAAGTGCAAAAAATGCCGATTTGCAAAATTGATGATTTTGTCAATGTTTTCTAAAACAATATAAAAAGAAATACCACTAAAATAAATTAATAGAACAAAAACATTTTAGAACTCTAAAGATAAAAAAAAGAAAACTACATTAAAAACTGAATTTAAGAAAGTAAAGCACATGCTGAATATTCTTTATGTACCACTCAAATTTATTGGTATGTAAAGAAATTGTTTAAATAGAGATAAAGTATTAATTTGTAAATAATTCTTTTGAGAGTTTCTTTCGATATTGTCTGACAAAAATGTAGGAAAAATACAATTTTTTAGAAGAGAGCAAACATTCGTTTTATCCTTCTAGACATTATTTACTCTTTGTTGGATATATATATATATATATATACATATATATACATACATGCATATATATATATATATATACATATATATATATATAACTTGTATATATCATCAAATCTTTTTTTATCTTACCTCAAATAAGGTATTCTGTTCCATAAAGTGGACCTTGTAGTATTGCATTAATACTTTTTATGTATAAAGTGTATAAATACAAAATGAATGATCCTTTTTGGATGAAATAAGTGAATTACTTTATGAGAATTAAAAATTGTCCTACTCATTTGTAAGTGTTAACTTTGATAAAAACTGTAAAAATAAAGGTTGAAAAATTGGACATTTTATGAGAAGACCATTCACCACAAAATAAAAATTAAAGAATAGGTAGTATTTTATCTTGCTACTTGACTTTAATAAAAATTTAAGTCAATAAAAATAGTCATCTCTGTGGTAGTAGAGCTATTAAATAATAATAATAATTATAAACTATTTTCTTAAATTACTTATGAAAAAGCATTAATATTAAAAATAGTATCTAAACACTACGTCAACTTAGGAAAGAAATATTAGGAATATCAAGGGATTTTTAAACTTTAAAAGAAGATGATACTTCAAATGTTATATTACTGTGAAAGTATTGCTTATTTTAAATTGTATACGGTTTGAATTCTTCAACATCCTCCTGGAACAAGTACCATTGATGACAGTATTCATAAACTTTAGAATCGCTTATACTTTAAGAACGACTTATGTGGACTATTACGCTTAATTTTTTAAAAAATATTTTTCTACTAAATGCTTATACTTCGAGAACAGATATATTTAAAAATGTTGAAATTCGTGATTTACCATAACAGATCTGTAATAGAAATATGAATTTAAACCATGAGTGATTTTAAATATCATCTGTTCCGAAATGATACTGTTTTGTTAAATTTTATTTAAATGATATAAATCACATGAGTTTCTGGATCATGAATCTCAAGTGGAATGCAGTATCGTAGGCTATGGAATTTGATACTATAATGCTAAATATTCTCTTTCTAACATAAATTACATGGGTTTCCGCATCATAAAATACAATTTCAATTGTACTTCAAGTTATCCAACGAAGTTTGAACTGGGTAAAAAGTTTTTATTCCAATTTAAAAATGTACGTAACTCACATATTCACAGGGAACTGGTTCACATAAATCGTAACATCCAGCGCATAACACACACCAATGCATAATGTTCACCTAATATTTTTAAGACGCATTTTTTAATTTTTTTATTATATTCGCCTTAAAACGTACACCCTTTTCCTTACAAAAGAATCTGAACTGTACGTGTGCAGTGGTTTAATGTTTTGAAGTCATTTATTAGGGATATCATCTCAGTTTTTTTTATTATTATATATCTAGAACTACTAATCTCTAATTTATTTATGTGTGACATTTATTTTAAGAAACTGTATTCTGATCTATGAAGAAGTCTAATTTTTTTTCTTTACGCTCATATTTCTTTTTCTTTTTTTTAAAATTTTTAAGTTATTATTTGTATACTCTGTGCATTCTTGTCTTTTGTGTAAAAAGCTCGTGTTATACGCCTGATTTTATGGTAGTTAACAAAAAAAGAAAGACAGCTAAAATGGTTTAATTTAGACTTACGTTTTCCTATAAAAAATATTACAAAAAATTAAAATTAGAGCCTTTTTAGGAACGAATTCACTGAGTTCAAATAATGCATTTAGGTCGTTTTATGTGAGGGTTTGACATGTAAAATATCGATTATTAAAATTAAAATAATAAGCTAGAATAAATATAAAGTTCATTAAAATTGATAAAATTTTATGACACATTTAAGTTTTCTAACTTCAAAAGAAAGTTATAGGAAATAATTTCACCAGGTTAAAAACTGAAATAACACACACAAGACGCAAGAATCACACGAGATAACACGCAAGAACCACGCGAAAAATGATTAGAGGCGCAGGTAAAATGTGGGAGTTTATTTCTCTTATCTTAGTGACAACATTTGTTCGTATAACTGTAAGTTCGAATAAATTAGTAATTCATTTTTTAAAAATCAAATGATTTTATTGCTATCAAACTTGATAGATCATCAAGTAGAAATTTAATATTTAAAGAATGAGAAATTCCAGTAATGAGAAGAAAATTTAAAAAAAATGTATAGTTTTAAAAATAAATAATCATACTTCACTATTATTTTTAACTCACTTTATTTAATTATATCATGTAAAACAATAAAACTAATATTTGTTGAACATAAGAGAAAACAATGGTAGGCAGGGCTTCTGATGATAAGCTGCTATTATTTGGAAACTTACAAAAGGCAAAAGATTTGAATAAAGAAAATCAAATTTATACATAAAAATTTAAATTCGGTCTTTTTGCCTACCATCATAATTAAACAAATTACAACTAAAACTGATTCAAATAAATATACAGAGATCCACAAGTCATTTTACGCAAAAATATAGAAAAGTTTTCTAAAAAAATGCTATTTGAAACTCAACTAGGGAAACACGTAGCAATAATGTTTAAATATTCGAAGTAAATGAATAAAATTCTAAAGATTAGTGAATTGGAATCTTGGTATTGAAAAGCATGAATTAAAGGCATATTAAACTTATTTTACTGAAGGGTGAATTTTTTCGCACATCTTTTAAAAAAAGTTATTTATTGAATTGCTTTCAAAATTACGCTGAAAGAGGAAACATTTTATTAGTGACTTCAGGCAAAAAAGCAAAAAAAAAAAAAAAAAAAAAAAGAAATAAATAAATAATTTACATTTTTCTTTAATTTTATCTAAAGGAGAAATAAATGAATATAATATAAGCAATACGTAATCTATACACATAATTCTTGTTAGAATGTAAATATTGTGACAGCAACAACCAGTATTGCATGCATAAAACGTAAAATTCCATTTATGTTTTACAATATATTTAATTTAAAATGATATCAAAATAATTTAATAAAGCAATAAAATAGGTATCTCAGATTTACATTATGAGAGAGTTAATTCTTATAGTTAACAAACTCATTTAATAAAAATAAGGTTACTTTAAAGTAAGATTCTATTACCTAATCTTAAGTGATATTATTTTTAAAGTATAAAATGATTTTACCTTACTAATTTAATTACAGAAAAAGACATTTTTACTTTAAAATTTAATCATAATTTCATAATTACATTTAATTCAATCAAAGCCACACACATGACATGTATATCTCTTTCCCTACCTCTCTCTATATGTACATATATATATAGTATATATATACATACTTATAAAATATATATATATATATATATATGTGTGTGTATTGTTACAATTACATTTTCATAATACTTCTTTCATTCATAGAAGACAAAAAAATATTTTGAAAACAAGTTTTAAATAAATTAAAATTGTCAGTCTACCATTAATGAAGCATATATATGTAAGGAAAATCTTTCAAAATGTTGTTCATAAACTTTTAAATTCAGGATTATTATCTTACATGCATAAATAATTTCTAAACTTTCAATAGACAAAAATTTTTACTCTTAAGTTTAATCCATTACAATGAACATAAAACCAACATTATTCCTTTCTTCCGGAAACACTGCATGTACACTTTTATCTGTTTTACTTATATTGCACACGTATTCTTTCTTTTTAATTAACACACCTTAATTAACGATAGATTTATAACTTATTTACTCCTTGTTAGTAAGTACTTTTAATGAGTTCTATCACGAGTTCATATATATTATAGTTCTCAAAAAATAATCCTTGGATTAAGCACGGTTACATCTAGTATCTCTAATTAACTTGCTCTCGGTTAAAAATTTTGTTTTTAGACTAGAATTGAGATTATATTGAAAATAAAAAAATAATAATACTTTCCTTTTTTCTTCCCTTTCATTTTGTATGCGGTGTAAATGTAGCTCTTATTAAAAGAATTTTCTTATAGCTTAATTAATTAATATATTCGTATTAAAAATTGTTAATAGAATTTTAAATAAAGGTGAATTAGAGTATTTTCAGTGTTTTATGTTAAGCATTTTTTGTGAAGTTGGAACCGTGCAAAAAAATTGACGATTTTGTGAAATCCTCTGAAAAATTGTATGCTTACGTATAAAGCAATCCTCGGGATATTTTGCTTTGTTTTATTCTTCATATTTCTACTGATACTTTTCTAGTAGCACAAAAATGTATTTTCTCTATAATGTAGCTCATTATTACCGCATTGTGTGTATGCATATTTTTAAATATTCTTTGCAACGTTTTCCTAAATAGGGTGAAATATATAAGTGTTGATGCAGCTTACAGCATGCAGATTATTATTTTTAACGTTAAATATATATCGTATTCGGACACAAATAACTTCTGCTCATTAAAAAAAAGGGGGAGGATGCACTCTGTAACCAAATTTATATTAGTTAAGTTTTATACCTACGAATAAAAAAGCATAAATTAAATATATATATTTATATATATTCATTCCTTATGAATAGAAATTGCCGTTTAATTTTTTTTCACATTGGTTAAGTTGAATATAATAGAAATGCACGTAAATCTCATTTTTAACAGAGCAAAAAAAAAAAAAAAAAAAAAAAGATTTTCAAATAAGAAATGTTTTTTATCTATCCTTACCAAAAGGGACTGAAAATCATTTGAAAAAGTATATATATTATTAGTTGTTTTTTAATCATCTATGATCATTTAAATAGTTTTGTATTCATAAATTGTGATAGTACAATTCATAATTTTCTGATTACCTATTTGAGAGAGACTAATACATTTTCTTAAGTATGTATTTTTAATTATAATGCTTGCCAAGTTGTTTAACATTATGAACATTCATATATGATTTAAGGTGTTCTATAGTATTTTTATAGATTTAGTGTGTCTTACAGTGTGAAATAGTAATGAGACTGATGTAAAGTGAAAACAAAACAAATAAGACAAAACATGATAGTTACTGCATCTAACAATACACTTTTCCTTGAGCTAATGGCTGATGTCGTTAGGGTCGCGTTACAGGATAAATTTAATTGGTTGGAATTCTTGCTATATGCGCCAATTTTATGTTTGCTGAAGAAGGGTTTTTCATACTAACGAATTTATTTCAAAAGTTATGACGTTCCTTTTCCTGTCTCTTTTTCAAGGTAAAAGTAGTTCTTATGAAATCATTTATTATGACTAAATAATGTCTTGAAGTTTGCGTAGAACTGTAAAAAATAGTTCTAAAGCGACATATTAAATGAATTTCGCACAAAAAAAAGGCATAAATATAAATTAAACTTAAACAAGTAAAAACAAAATATTGATGAAAACTTTTGCGCAATTTAAATTACATTTCCTCTATTCAAAGTCATAACTTATTTTAGAAAAATAAATCTAGTAAATTCTTATTTATAACTTTGTTGGGAAATTTTAAAATTAATTTTATTGATGTTTAGTTGCATTGATATAAAATATTAAGTGAAGCCTTTAAAGTAATTACTTATTTAACGCTCGATAGCTCTAAATGAGTCTATTTTGCTTTTTAATAATTTTAATATCCAAACTCGACTAATAAAATATTATTCCAATCAGAAATACAGTATTTGATTTACATTAGCAAAATGGTATCCACTGAGCATTATTTCAACAAAAACATAAATATATGGTGGTTATTACGACATAAGATTAAATTAGCTATTATTGCCATATCAGCAGAGGTGATTAAGTTGATTTATAAGTATGATCACATGACTTTATTTTCATTTATCTATATGTGACGTTAAAAAGTTACTTGTGGGAATTATACATAAACAAATCTAGCATTATTACTATAAACGAGTTAATTTTAATATTATGACTGTAGCTTTATTTTTTAAATATATTTCTCTAAAAAATGTATAAAGATATTTTCAATTTAATTAATAAATTAATTTAATTTGTGGAACAGTTTCGGCAAAATAATTTACGATTATTAGTGTAACATCATTTACTTAAAATCTTTGCTTTATATATTTTTTAAAAACGCAAAGTAAAAATCTATACTTAAAAAAATGATGAGTTACAAGATAAAAAAAATAAAAACTCTTCAAGTTTTCGTATAAGATTTGTAATGGAAACGATGCTTTTCTTAAACATGTACCATCAATCCAGTCTTCTATCTAATTCCACATGACTAAGAAATCAGTTATTCTGTCTTTATTTCGAAATCTTAATCAAAACACCTAAAAATCTACTTAAAACAAGCAACTTAATTTAAAATTTAATTAACGTTTCTTTCTCTTCTAGCCGACTAATTTCTACTGAGTAGTATATCCGCTATAATAGAACCTTTTCATGATTTGCATTAGATTAGTTTGCTAGAAAAATCTTTCTATACCTTTTTATTTTTCTGCAGCGTTCATAGCTTTTTATCGAAAATTTAAGGGGTAAAAAATTTTAACCAATACAGTATCTCTTTGCTGTAGAATTTTTACTTTCTAGCAGTAAATAAAGCTTAGCAAGCATTAGGCTTAATATTTAGAATTTAATTTCTTTTATCTTCAGTTTAAAAATTTTAAAATTATTTCTTCCTTCTTTCATTTATTCGTAGCTGTAATTATTCTTTGGGGAATTTTATAGTGAACTCTGTTTTTCTTACTTTTCACTGTTTCACGATTAAAGGTTTTTCTTAATGCATTAACCCGTAGTATTTTTATTTTTAAATTAGTACACAATTTCTGCATATTTATCGAGTAACTAATAAACCAAGAAAGACTTAATATCTCTCTCTCTCTCTCTCTCTCTCTCTCTCTCTCTCTCTCACATTATATATATTATATATATATCAAAATCAGGAAAAAATTAACTATGTTTTTGTTTTAATCTGTTATTTCGTATATAACAAACATACATATATTTGCAAGCAATTAAAGTATTGGAATATGACAAAATATACTCATACAACGAATCATTTTTAATCACGTTAGCCATTTTCATTTTTGTCAGTGAAGAACATCTCTTAGTAATTTAATTAAAATTACTTTCCTTTACGGCACATTTTTCTCGAAATCTTCTGTTCGTTCTTCTCGAGTTATCCCTGAAAAATAATGTCAATGAATGAGGCGAAAAAAAGTGGTGATGGCATTCTTCGTTAATTAATGAGTAGGAATGTTTATAAAATATTGCTTAATCATGACAATTTGACACACTTATTGGGATTTTATGATTCAATCTATTTATCAGATGATATTGAATATAATATGGAAGTAATCTCAACCAATAATTATATACCAAAGAATAAAGAAAAATAATGTGGGAGAGAAAACAGCAAATAAAAAGTGTTGGTTTATGAGTGCATTACTGAATATTCAGAATTGAATTGTACTTTCGACAATGTTTCATATCCTTTTCATGTCCAATAAAGGACCAATAAAAATGTAGGTTATCGAAAAAAATACACTTTGAGCACATTATTTCTGTGTATGTTTTACTTTTTGTCAGACAAAATTCGTGATATTATAAAAAAGAACTTCATTTTTATATAAGAGTATGTTATTTTGATACAAAATGAAAAATATGTATATTTTGGTGCGTTATTCTAGCAAATAATTCACTAATTGTAAATATATGTAAAACAATCATTATTAATTTTATAATTGCGATGCAAAGTTAAAACTATTGCAATATATTTTTATTTATAATGTAATATAATTCTGTGAAAAAATAAAACAATTTTGTTGAATAATTTTCAACGTATATTGAGTCAAAAAATATTTTATTCACATTATACGAAAATTGTGTTTTTATAAATTATTTTAATTCGTTTTTGAGACTACGGATGATCTACTTACAAGGCAAGTTGTTCAAAATTTTCTCATACAACCATTATTTTTATGTGGATACCAATAAGAAAAAAAAAACTCTCAGCTAATGTTGAATGATCAAATCGAGGTTACAATAGTTATTATTATTATCATCATTATTAAGTTAGCTCACTGACGTTCATTAATGCAAATGAACTGATTCACATTAAATTTGCGATATATAAAGTTCTCAATTGGGGATGGAAGTTTGGATAGCGGAATTCATTAACGTATGTTGCACTCGGCACTTGACTGCAGTTCATAATTTTTATGTATATAGTTAATAACTACCAAGTTGATTTGAAGTTAAAAACACATCCATAACCTAAATGTCTCGGATGCATGACGATAAATGACATTTGCATTAGTGTAAAATTATATCTTTTAATTATACAATATCTATTAATTTTATTAATTTTTCTATCATCATTTTCCTTTTCCCGACAAAAAGACTACGTTTTTAAAGAACGCTGCTGATAAAAGAGAATAATTCTAACATTTAAATAAGAGAGACAAATGAAACGCAACAACAGTGCATATATTAGTATAAGAAAAATCATGAAAGAAAGTAGAGTTTACAGGTCCATGATTTTAATTTCTTTTAAATTTAAGCGATGATTTATTCTTAGAAAATTCATGTTTTTCATTGCATTAGTAACTTTTTTTTAACTCTGGAGCAAAAATGCATGTAAGAAGTAGTAAACATGAAAATGGTCAAGTGATATTTTTTTTTAAATAAAACATGGAGATTTAAGGGAGACCCACTTTTAAAAAATGAATATTTTGTCAGAAAATTGTATCATTAACAAAACACACAAATAGTGTTTTTTTATCCTAGAAATACATATTATTTATTGTAATTTTTTCTTTTATTTTTAACTTGCATATATAATATAATATTAAAATTAATTCCTTATTTGGAATTAATAAATTGAATATACTCTTAGCAAATTAATTCCTTAAAGTAACGTTTTCCTCGAGTTCAAATCATATTCCTAGCATAATTATCATCATTAACATTACCATTCTATTTTTATACAAGTGAAATCGCGGTGGTGATCATCACTATAAATGTAGTTTTTATATCTATATTTGAGCAACATTTCCATGCATAGATTACATTTACTTTCAAAAATTGATCTCTAATCTGGTGTGGAATTTTATCTGAAGTCAAAGTAATGCATTATTTAAAAATACAAAAATAATTTTAACATGATTACAACAGTACTTGCTAAGGGATAAGGTATTTAACATTACAAATAAATACCCCCATAGTACATCTATATCACATAAATAAGTCAAATAATTTCTAATAATATAATTAAAATTCAATTTTAAAAAGAAAATAGTGCGGCAAATTTGCAAGAAAAAAATGGAATAGAAGCTTCAACTTGACCCAACTTATTTCTTATTCACATTTGCTTTTTATGCGTAAGTGTTTCCAATCGGAAAACCTAGCAAACAGTTTTATTTTTCTATTTCTGTATGAGTAAACCCTATAGCGTTTGATGCAACATTTAGTAGCGACGGAAAAATCCTTTATCGGAATCCGCCAGAGACGAATACAACACCCATTTGAAAAGGAAGCCTTTATTGCCTTTCCAAAAAAAAGTTTCTCTTGTGATTAATAGTGTTGCAATCGTTGGATTCTTTTGAAATATTTGAATTGTATAAGTATCTGACAGAAATCTAGTTGTATACTACTACTACTTTACATGTGCAAAAGTTGCTTAGAAATATATTTGGGTCTAAGATATAATTCAATGTTCGTGATTTGAAAGAAAAAATATATTATAATGAATATAGATAAAAGGAAAAATAACCTAATCGATATCAAAAAGTTTCCTGTTTCCTTTGTTTTCATCTTTGGTATTTATTTAATACTGAAGTGAAATTCAGTAAATACGGGCTGTGAAAGAGCTTTATGCTCAATATTATATATTTCTTTGAGAGAATTTTACATTAACCCATTAGCACTCAGTTTATTTACACACACACACTTTGCATTTATTTGTCGTAAAACTTTAAAAAATAGTCTCTAAATATTTTTAATTGTCCAAACAGCATTCGTTTTTATTTGGTTTTAAAAATGTAGGCATTTTTATTTGATGACGCTAAGTTATTATTCCTACAAAGACATCGATTAATATTTTTAACAAGTTATAATTAATGAAATGTATTTCTTTGAATAATACTTAAGCATTTTATTTATGATGATATTTAAAAAATTAGACACGCGTATTGTTATATAATAGGTTTTGTGAAAAATTTGAGGCTTTACTTTGCTACTTCCGTATTTGTGTATAAATTGTTTTTTTTGTGTTTCTCCAAAATGTAAGCATTTTCTTCTATTTCTTAGATTGTCGGGAATACTGGTTTCTCATGTAGATGAAAAATTAACTAGTTTCAATTTTAATGCTGTTTGCCGTGTAACAATTCGATATATATAGTACTGTTATAATTCTTTTAATTATCTGTTATTAGGATGTATATTTATCTATAAAATAATTGTAAACGATACACATATATCATGACAATAACTAATAAATAAACACCAGTGCCATGACTCTCCTAATAGTGATCCTGTGTCTCTCTAATAAAAGAAATCATGATGATCATCTCTGTCAATATGCTTGTTATAGTCTGTTGTAAGAGAGGAAAACGATATTAGAAATCTTCAATCACATTCCAATAGTCTATTTCATTATGCAGACTGAATGTATTGAAATTATTCAGATTTCCAGAAATAAATTTATAACATCTTCAAAGAGAGAGAATACAGAAATCTGCCTACTTTTACTGTCAATTACGTAATGCATAGTTTTAGGGGCGATATCTTCAAACTGTTTCTTAGGAAACATTTTTCTTTTAAATATACTTTCAATATGACACATGTTTCTAAATCCTGAAGTACTTTATAGAACGTTTCATCAGCTTCATTTACCTTGGATCATATTTGTGAAACTTTTTTTTCCAGTTTGTTAGCAAATCTGAGTTTTGTATGGTATTCCTCCTAACCAGAAACATATTGCAAAATGTATATTATCATCTTCAACTGGTGTTACGGTTACTTCTGTAGCTCCCTCGAATCATTTGCATCTTTTCCGTCTGTGGTCTCTTGTACTTCTACTTTAAGTGATATCTACAAAATGCATGTACTTAAGGTTACATCGATTGCATATCCTTTTCTTGACATCCACATAAGATGCATTCTCAAAGATTTCTTGAAGTTAAAAAGGGCTGGGTGATTCATAAATTGTAGAGCTGAAAAATAGAATAAACTACCATTAAAACTTACCAATTTCAATTGCTCTTGAATGATGATAGAAGAAACTATACTCCCCCAGAAAAATATACCAACTCATTTTTAAAATGCATATAATTTTTATTGCACACATCAACTGTATGGAAATAACGAATTGTTCATCTATTTTATCAATAAACAGTAAAATAAATAGCCATCTATGAGAAATCATCGAACTCAACATACTCACACAAGTTTTAAGATTTTAAACATCATCATGGTAAAATACGAAAAAAAATACATCCGAGATAAAAACAGGGAATCTGCTACCTGATATCTGAAATTAGAAATTAGAAAATTTATAGAAAATTATTTATAAAGTATCTTCAAAAAAGGACGCTGGTAGCAAAAAGGTTTAAATTATAAACAAAAATAAACACTATATGTATCAAAACGTCAATGAAACTATCTTATATCACTGCACAAAATACATATGAATTTATTTGGATTTCAAGAATAACAAACAATGGCGTGTGGGATGACGTCTATATTAGATACTTGTATTGTATTATTCAAGAATGTTTTTCCTTAAATGCAAAAACATATACAAATTCTAAAGCACACAATACAGTTAAAATATTTTATTATATCAATTATTTTTTATTCACTTAAAATTTATAATCAATAGAGATATAATCTTTAAATGCAGAATTTTCAGTTATTTTTCTTAAAAAAAAGTTTGAATTAAAAACATATATTATATTTGGGTTAGGTATTCAATACTGGAAAGAAAAAATATTTTTTTTACGTAAATGTGAATAGATATAAAAAAGAAAATATATTTAATTATTAACTATACAATATAATTCAAATTAAAGTAGAATGAAGACCTTCAGAGATGTAGTAAATTAATTTTTAATTCATTTTCGCGAATGGATAAATAATTCTATTTAATAAATAACTACTCAAAGTAATTTTGATTTCCTCCTCTTACTGTAATCAAATATTCATCGTAGTTAATTACTTTCAAAAATATTTGATCAACATGTTGCAAATTCTAAGGATATAATCAATTCTTAGTTAAACATAAGGAACTTGATATTATTCAGGTACTTCGATAATTAGAATTCTCAACTACGATCACGAGTATGCACTTAATTTTCATTGCTCTAAATTACCTCATTATATGGGTAGGCTTATTAATTCCTCTCTGTTATCAGTAAGCATAAGCGTTAATTTCACCATACTTTGAAAAATCCACATGTAAGACGAGACTCTATGTGAGTTAAAAGCTTTTGAAGCATCCAGAAGAATTAAATATTCCTTCTGCAATTAAAACTATTTTAAGAAACATGTTGATTTAAATGAAAGGTATGTGGGTTTTTGTCATTCATGATAATAGACAAACATTTAAATTGCAACATGATATATGTATGTGTATGTGGCTGTAAATTGAAAAAAAAATGTTTCCTGAAAGGGAAAAATAATACGTGTAATACACACACTATATTTTAAATATTAAAGAGGACGTTATTGTTTTTTTTAAAGTACTTTTAATTTTAAGTTTATTTAACATTTTAAGGTTATTAAGTTAAGCACATTTAAATACTTGTAAATAAAAGTTATTTAAGCCAAAATTTAAAGCAATTTCTCAGCGTAACTCTACTCTCAGAACCCCTAAGAATTTAAAACACCACTTTTAGAAAAATAGGTCTTGTTGCCACATATATTTATTGACGCTCTCATAAACAGTATGGTAGCTGGGTGCTAGTATTGTTTAGCAGTTGCCAGTGCTCACACTCCATATGAGACAAACATTTCTCGAGGCAATGTTTTTATCTGCGATTCATAATTCAACATTTTTTATATGACTTGCATCTTAATTAATAAATAAAATATTTTCTATATTGTTATGTTGTAATGTTTAAATCCTACATTTTAAAATGTATCTGTGCCAAATTCGTGCAACAACACAATACATAGTTTAAAAGTTTTCACAGATTTTATTTTTGTGGCCTTAATTTTGCACATGAGTGTACTATTAGAAATGTCAATTATGTAACAATTAAAGTTACATAGCATTAAAATAGCCATAGTATGATAGGAGAAAAATGTTTTGAGTCCCTATAAAAATCATTTCTTGGTATTATTTGCAAACTGTAATTTATTTTTGCTTGATAAAAAATACAGCATTATTTTGCATATAACATGAGGTGAATAAAAACGTTTTTAGAAAAAATAAGTCTTTATTCTATACAGCAGTAGATATGGAGGAGGGGAAATGATAAAAGATAGTTTTTTTTTCTAAAATGAAGACTTTCTTGAAAAAATAAATATGCAAAAGAAAGACTAAAATACAAAAAAATGTAATTAAATTTTAAGTAGAGATATGGAGTGTATAATGAAAATTCTCTTCGAGTTAATATTACCCCATTTCAGTTAATTTTAGTTCAAACAGTATTTTATTTTATTAAGTTACTAAGCCCCAAAACATTTTATATAAAATACGAACATTATAAAGTCATTATAAATGATAATTATAATGATAGATAGTTGTTCAAAACGTTGAGGAATTTTTGTTGTATTTAAATAAAATGTTTTATATTATCTTGCGAAAATCTTTTAAAGGAGTTTTAGGAATAAAATTATATTATATTCTTTCTAACTTTTTAACCGAATATACTTTACAAACACAATCAAAGCAGAGTTTTTGACATTTTGTTTATTTTCTGAACTTCGTGAAACATACTTCTGCTTAAATAATTTATTATCCATAGGGCTTGAAAAACAAAGTAAAAATTAATATTATTAGTTTTCAGCAAATAAATTTTTGTATTAAAGTGATAATTAACATGGGGGTATATATATATATATATATATATATATATATATATATATATATATATAAGTTCTACTTCATTTTTCGATCTCATTCTTTGTAATTTTGAAATTCATTTTGTTTCACTTCATCTTAATCAGAAAATTTCAAAGCCTCTCTCTCACACATACAAAATACCAGAAATTAAATTCAAAACTAAGTTACCAACTCTTGCCAAGAACGTTGGATGAATACATTTTGTACTGCAGTAGGATATTTTCATGTTAAGTAATTAAATTTTTTGACCAGTAATTTAGAAAAAAAAAAAAACTTCTTGTTCAATATTTTATTAGCACACATTTAGTAGGAATTTTGAAAACCAAAGTTTAGCTAATATAATTATTTTTATTTATTATAAAATTTAGCTACTATATTTACGGTTTTTGCTTTAAATGAAAGTAAAACTTACTGGTAGCCAAATTTTACCTTTTTGAATTTAATTGAGAGGCGTTTAAAATTTAATTTTTTCTGCAAGAAACTGGAAGGCTTTTAATTAGGTATGTGTAGACTTCATTCAAAATTTCTTTTTGGATTCCTTAATTTTAAATCGCAATATTTTTTTCTAAAATTCTACTTAAATAGAAATTTTTAAAACAAATTTTAAAAGCATTACATTATTTTTTAATCTGGATACATTGAAAGAATTTCTTGGGAAGTTTTGTCCTAATCTGCTATCACGAAATAGTTTAAGAGGGTCGAATACATGGCAATGCCCTTTCCAAAATACATGACACTTAGTGCAAAAGTAACTGTTTTCTTACTTTTTATCATTTTAATTAATAATTAGTTTGATTAAAGCAATTATTGTGAATTATACTGAGCATTGTTTTCAAATCTTAGGAAAATAAAAATATAATCAGATATATTATGTTAACACATGGATTAAAGATATTTATTTTTATTACTATTATTCCGACTACGTTCGGAACCATGATCTTGCAAAAGCGAATAAATGGATAATATTTATCATATTTAGTGTCCCTTAGATTAGAAAACGTATAGAAAATTATTTTAAGAATATTATTACAATAAAAAATTATTTAAGTACAATACTTTGACAAAAAATGAACATAGAAATACCAATTTTTCTTTTTATAAAAAATGCTTCTATTATACTATTATGCCTGTATTTAGTTCAGATCTATATACAGAGGCTGAACTAGAATATTTGAAATACATAACTTAGAAGTGGAGTTTTCCATATTTTACTACAGCAGAGGAGAGAAATTTTAAGAAAAAAATGCCGATAATTATTTCAATTGGTGATAACTCTTAAAATAATGTGAATTTTTCGAAAATCCTAATTCAGACTCTTTAGAGAAGTCTTTACTTTATATAAGCCAAATATTATTTTTAACGAAGCATTTTTATTAAAACAGAACGTTTTGAAAAAGGTTATTCTAAGTTAATTTTTGATCAAAATATTGTATTTAAATAATTTTTTTGTCATGATGTCCTTAAAACAATTTTATACATATATTCTACTCTAAGTGACACTAAATATCATGTAAATTATTCACTTATGCACTTTTTTTAAAATCGCGGTTCCGAACGTAGTCGGATATCTTAATAAATTTAATTCTGACACAAATTTTCTCCTCCCAGTTATATATATTTAACTGTAATAAGCAGAGTTTTATTATTTTTTTGATTAAATAATTGAGAGAGAGAGAGAATGCAAGTTAACAAAACTAATAATACACATTGCCTCTAAAGTTAAATAATATTTATAACACACATTAGTATCTAATTTTATTTTAATACACAAATTTTAACTTATTTTTTTATACTTTAAGTATATATATATATATATATATATATATATATATATATATATATTTAAATATAAAATCAATCACAATTATCAATTGAAAAATTGAAATATATGAATCTTATAATACTAAATCCCATTTCAAAATATCAATGGCGAATGTAAAAGATAAAATTCCATCGTTTTCAAACAAAATTAAAAAATTATAAAATAAAATAAAAATTATAAAATATCCAAGTGCAATCTCGGACTTAGGACCGATAAGTGGGGTTAAACTAGTTTGATGGCGCCAACCTTCCCCCTATTGCAACTTGGTAAGTTAATTGGAAAATATTTAAATTGAAATTTTTTTTTAAAAAATTATGAATTAAAGAGTTAAAATTAAATCATTATACTTGAAAAATTAAACTATTTGCCTTGCATTCTGAAAGATATTACAACATTAAAATATTAAAATTTAAAAACAATTTAGTGCATAATATAAGTGAACCATCAAAAGCCCAAGATGATGCACCCATCTTTAAAATAGTTGTATAGGTAGAAAAAATAGTTGTATATGTATAAATTATATTTGAGATCCGAAAGTTCAAATTAAAAAAATATTTGAGATCCGAAAGGTCAAATTAAAAAATATCTAAAATCAAAAAGTTCAAACTAAAAAATCCGAAAGTTCAAACTAAAAAATCCGAAAGTTCAAATTAAAAACACAGTATATTCACAAATGAATAGCGTAAATCATTAAAAACTCACCAAAGAGTATCCTATCAAGAATACAATCCATATCTTATAGCACGACTTTTCATATTTAATATATCAATTACCACATCCATATTTTGCTCATAACATCTACCAATGCCATGTCAATCCAAACGATTCATGATCTAACACTAGAGTTTGATCACTTGGCATTAGATGCAAACCAGACCGCATTTAAAAAACTTGCTTGAGATTGGTCATAAGCATTTGATTGGTCATAAATGTGTGATTGGACATATATATATATAAATGTTTAGTTAGTCATAAATAATTTTAAAGTGTAGTCGTATAAATATTGGTCTAAGTATGCATTAAAATGTATCCTATGTGAGGAATGCACAAATACTTCACAGCTGGACCACTAACAAGCTGACTTTGTGGACCTAATATTGTGAGGTGGATTTGTGCATTTACGAGTTTAAAAATATTTTTAAGAAATATTTCTGATCTATATATTTTCTCAGGAAATTGATGGGATAATCATTCTGTATGCAACACAATATAAATTTCTGGATATTCTTGAATTTATCAATATTGTGCGTAGTTAAATTGTTATTTCTCATCAGAAAATTTAAAATTATATTTCTAAATATTCATGTATGGTAGATCACTATTGAAGTACGGTATCTTTATGATATTGAAGTTAAATGCTTCCCTTTTATCATAGATATTGCTATATAATTTGTTGTCAATATAATAGTTAAATCTAAATCTAAAAATTCAACATTGAGTTAAAATTCGTCTGTATTAATTTTAGGAGGTCCGGATAAAAATTAATTCTAGGTTTAAATTCTCTATCATGACCTATAATAATTAAATCATCTATGTATCTTAACAAGAGGCAAGAGGGTTCCTTTCTTCGAACTATTTCATAATGGTGTAAATACAGGTTAGCGAGACTATTACTGGCTGGGCCACCCTGAGGCAATCCTTTGATTTGTTTGTAAAGTTTGTTATCAAAAATAATGAAGTTCTCCTGTATAACAAAACGAATAAGTGTATTGAACTTTTCAGAACTAATGTAATTATTCAAATCATATTTCTCATATGCATCTGAAAGTACCTGAATTATATCTTCTATTTTAATGGAGTTAAATAAATCTTCGACTGAGATTGATTAAATGATTGATTATTAACGTCGCACTGTTCAGCTACACGAGGGCTTTTGGCGACGGACAACGTAAATTTGAACCATAGTCAAGTGACGTGGACACACCTGAGCTGGTACCCCCTCTCCTAACTACCACACCACACCAACGGGAGGACGTTTCAGCTCTCGACATATTTAACGTGCATCGCTGCCCTACACGGCGGGTCTTTAGTGGTACTGGGCTCGAACTCATGACAAAGCATGCCACGATCCGATACCTATACCACTCGGCTTCCGCGGCCACAAATAAATCTTCAAAATCGAACCCATTCACAGAAAATACCTCTTGCTGATTAACTTTCTTTATTACATTATGGCTGTTTTTTATAATAGAAGTATCCTTAAATTTGTCTATTGTATGTTGTAATATGGTCTGTAAAATTCTTCCCGATTTGGATATATAAGTATTGAACCCATTTGTTACACTGCGGAATTTGACTGGATTCTTATGAAATTTAGGAGTCAGAAATATATGGGGATATTTAATTTTATTGCTAGAGAGAGAGAAATATTTAATTGTTTACATAATGCCAATAATCTGTTGTTAATTTCTTTCATACTAAATTTACTTACATCATAAGCATTATTATTTTGTATATGATAATTTATTAATTTACTATAATAATATTGGCACATAATTGCATAATTTCCTGGGGCACTATCTACATAGATAATCACAAAGTGTTTTTGTAAGTTTTCTATTGATCCCTTAATTTTTCTATAACAATCTTCATTTTTTGTTCTAAAATTAAAATTCAGGACATGAAAACCATATTCTTTAAAAGCCTGAATAGGTAAATTATATTTAAGGGGACTTGGCACCCTTTGAGCAAACTTCTTTATTTACGTATTTAAAAATTATATTTTAACATTTTATACAATGTTTCTATTCAAGAAAATGTTACCAAGTGAAAATTTTCATATATTATTCACACGATTTTAAAAATTTAAATTTTTTGAAGAAAATTGGGAAAATTTTAAAATACTACTCCTTTTGTAAAAAATAATTTTTTGAACTGAAACTTTTTTTATAATATTCTTATGGATGTTCTTAACACCTTTAGGGATCGATTTTAGGATAACTTCATTCGTTTTCGAGAAAAAAAATAAAATGTTGATATACAGGCTAAAAATCAACGAAAAAGCCAACATGTCTTACATTTTATTTTTTTTAAAAAAAAGTATTCAGTTTATAGAAAAACGGATCCCTAATTTTATTACATGCTTTAGTTGTAACACGCAGAAAAAAACTGAATTGATTGGTAAATAATTGTCGATGGAGTAGCATTTGAATGCACTAAGGTTTCGAAAAACACAAACTGAGAAAAACCACTTTAAAGTTTATAATTCTGAAAAAATAATTATTATAAGCTTAATTAAACTTAAAATACCACTTTAAGATAATAATAATAAGTTTTCTTTAAAATAATTGCATTTTCATATGTTTTCAACCCACACATTTTTATAAAAGATCAACTTTTAGAGAGTACTAATTGCACAAGAAAACTCAAGAAAAACTTAAAATTTTTTTTTTCGGTCACGACAGAAATTTTAGCTGTTTTTCTTCTTATAATATTAAAGTATTACATTTGTATGAAAAATATATCAGGAATAAGAACTGAAATTATAAAATTATTAATATAAAATGCCTTAATTTAAAAATTTTACATGCACACATTTCACAAGGAAGAAAAATTACATTATTGTATTGCCTCGGAAATATTCTGCTTTTAATACTACACATTCTTTTTTATAGTTATTATTTCTACTTATAAAATAGATTTTTTTTATCATAACGCATTTTTTAGCTTTTTTTCTAAAAATGGGGTGTGGCTGAATTGCCTAATTTGTTTCAAATAAAGTTTTATTCAACTTCTAACTTTCCGACATGCACAAGTGATATATCAATCGAAAGATAATAATGCAAAGAATAAGATTAAATGAAAATTTAAAAAAACGATAGATTTGTGATTTTTAAGGTACGAAGTATCCTTAATTGCAACATTAAGAATAAATTTATTAATATCTTCTGATAGTTGTTTTCTCACATTTAAATTGCTGTTTGAAATAGTCAATCGTTAACCAGTACATTTGCTCATAATTTCTCTTAATTTCTGATCCTGTACTCTTCCTAATGTCCAGTTATTACGTGCCCATGATATTCGTCTACGTAATTCTTGTATTCATTGCAACCACATTCTTTTTTATCTACCAATTCCTTAATACAATTATAGTTAAAAATTGATCTACTGATTTTTTTATTATACCTGAACGCTCGTTTTATTAACACATTTTTCATCGGAAATAAATCCATGTGTTTCCCAAATATTTCAGAAAATTGTATCCCATTATATGATTTATTCATGTATAACAAATTACAATATTCTATATTATTAACCTCCTTAGAGTCTATTTTTATTTTTAATCTATTTGTAATATATTTGCATAGATCTCTTACCAAGTGTGATCCATGATTATATTTTAATCTAATACTTTTTAATAGATTTAAAACTATTATTATTTCCTTTTTTTAAGTCCAAATAAAAAATAATTTATTTTTCCAACATTAAAACTATTCTCAAAGTCTTGTAATAAATTATTTACTTCTTTTTTAATTGTATCTATATCTCTAATTTCTATCTTTTTGCGTCCACCCTTACCAACTGTTTTAGTCTTATTACAATTATTTCTACTATTATAAATAGATTATTTATCATTTTGTTTCACTGCCCGGATTAAATTTTCATTATTCCATATTACATTCAATCCGTAAGGATAAATAGCATTATAAATACCGATGTAAACGTTTTCATACCATAGTCTATTTATCTTATTTGGAACAATTTTAATAATATCTAACGCAATACCTTCAAAACCATGTTTATTAAAATGTTGTATTTCTATTCTTCCTATATTTTTTGTTGATTTATTTTTTCCAATGTCGGATCTATGTTGATCAATTCTCAGGTTCATAGCTCCTGATGTGTTTGACCTATATATTTAAATCCGCAGACACACCATGTCAGCACATATATGAAGCTGAATGTTTTACAGAACTTAAATTCAGATTATTCCTTATTCTGTTCACGTTGCATCATGGGGCAGGTTTTTAATATAAACACACACATATATATACACTGCTGGACAATTGCTAAGGACGGAAAACACTATTAACCATAGCAACCACAAAATGAAAGGAAGCAAAATGTGGAAAATTAAAATAAGTGCGGGATATTAGTAAGAAGAAGTATGAGTATGCAAATTTTTTTCCACGTCTGTTCATCACGTGATAGCGTTCATAAGAGCTTTAAAGGTTTTGACGCGTGTGGACAGTTGTTGTTTAAAGTCAAAGTTTTACAGGAAATATTTAATAGACGAACTTAAAATTTTTGGCATGTCTTTCCGACATCACATAGATGATTTTATGCGTGGCCGAATTATTGGAAAGATCGAAGAAGGACGAAAAATAACAGATGTTGTCAGGGAGTTCGACATCGCTCACAGCGTTGTTTCACGGCTGTGGAAGTCATTTAAAACTACTGGAATGTGTAGTAGATGGCACGGGGGAGGTCCTGTTGGAAGTAAGACGCCTGCAGAAGACAGATATATCGTTGTATCAGCAAAAAGGAACAGGCGCACCACAGCTCAGCAGGTGGCAAATCAGTTTCTTGCTGCCTCAGGAAAGCAGATCTCCCGAAAAACTGTTGCCAGACGTTTGAGGGGAGGAGGACTATACGCACGCAGACCTGTTGTGTGTGTCCCATTGACCAGACAGCACCGTACTGCCCGTTTGCAATGGTGTCGTGAGCATCACAATTGGACTGAACAGGATTGGGCATGCGTACTATTCTCAGATGAGAGTAGGTACAGTCTGTCATCGGATTGTAGACGCCAACTGATCTGGCGCGAGAGTGGTACTGCTTATCGTCCAGAAAATATCCAGGAAAAGGACCGATATCCGACATGCAGTAACATGGTGTGGGTCGGCTTCATGATCAATAGCAGCACGCTCCTACATGTGGTTGCGAATGGGACTATGACGGGCCAACGATACATTGATGAAGTTCTACTTCCTCATGTTCGTCTTTTCCGTGGTGCTGTCGGTGATAAATTTGTTTTTATGGACGATAACGCAAAATTTCATCGAAGACTCGCTGTTCAGGATTGTCTAGACAGCGAGGGTATTAAACGTCTCGTATGGCCAGCGCGTTCTCCAGATCTAAACCCCATTGAAAATGTGTGGGATGCTTTGGGGAGGCAAGTTGCTGGTCGAAACTATCCTCCGACAAACAAGAACACCTTCATCCGTGCACTCACAGAGGAATGGGATAAATTGCCTCAACAGCTGCTGGATAATATTGTGCAAAGTATGGTGCGACGTTGGAATGTTGCATCAAACTCCACGGTGGACATATCCCGTATTGATACCTTTCTTTAAGGTGCCTGCTGACTTTTAGATGCATTGTTCCATTTCTCCGTACGCAGATCAGATGAACATTTTTTTTCTTTCAGATTTTTCACAGCTTTTGTACTTTCCAGATCAATAAATATTCTTTATTCTAATGTCTGAACAGTTTGGCAACTATATTTTATCCTACTAGGCCTCATGTCTCGCTTAATGTTATGCTACATAGCAATTTGTGATCCGTCCTTAGCAATTGTCCAGCAGTATATATATATATATATATATATATATATATATATATATATATATATATATATATATATATATATATATATATATATATATATATATGTTTAGCGAAGATTATATTTACATAACAGTAATAATTAAATATACTTTACTTTTCTCCCTGTATTGATATTTTCCTCCAAAATGGGAAGTAGTAATGCATTCTTTTTAAAGATACATATTTATTTATTAAAAATGCATCATATTACTACTAAAAATCATTATATTTTATACTGCTTATTACTATGAATTTGCTCATTTTAATTCATAATGTCACTTTAAAATTGTTAAAACTCGAATACCGTGAAAATTATTTGAAATTATACAGATAAGTATACATTTTTATTTACTATAGATGTTTTATTTCTATATTGACAATAAAAGGGATTATTTTCTTATATTATTATTTGTTCAAGCAACTTTCCTAATATATCCAAATAGGCAGCTAACATGAAAAAAAAAATTCTAGAACGAATAATCAAACTTTTTTCCAACATTTTCTTACAAAACTGTTTAATTAATCATTTATGTAAAAATAATAACTGTTATTTCAATATAATGCAACTTATTAATAGCTTTGCAAAGGAAAGAAATTTTTTTCATTGTCTTCTAATAATCATCTATTTAAATATATTTGCCATTTGTTCACAAACGTCATGCTAACTATAATTTTTTCTTCAAAAAGTGTCGGATATTTATTTGCTATGAAGGTTATTTAAAACACATGATGTGATATAAACATTGAATCATTTGGAAATGTTTTTCATTGTTCTATTGTCGATTGTTACATACAAAATCCTTTATGAAACATTTTTTGAGGACGAAGTATATTTATTATAACTTTAACTCATTGTAGTCCAAAGGAAAGGATTTAATTTTATATCCAAAAATGCTCAAATTTTTTAAGCAACCGACCTCAGTCTACATTTTACGTAAACACTATAGTATCTTTGTGTGATTCTTTTATTACCAAAATTCGAAATATTTATTTTTATCATTATCATTTAAATCATTTTTGTCCTTCAAATTGAGTAAGTATATATGTATGCATGTGTGTGTAATCAGTGAAAGAATAGTAAACGAAAATAGAATTTGAAGCTTACTTCATTTCTTATTATCAAAACTTAATACACATTTTATAGAATACAGAAAAATCCGCTTTTTTAAAAGATTTTCACTTAAAAGTATAAAATTCAATAAAATATTAAAATTAATTTCGAATGAATAAAATTATAGAGACAAATATGGGTAAATAAATTATATAAATGGAATTTACAAAAATATTTATTTCTGCCTTTTAAAGCAAAATTAGTGTTTAGTATAGCTACTGTTAAATTTTAGAACATTTGTGAATCTTTTGGGTAAGCTCTTATACAAATTTTAAATAAAGTTGTGAGGCATATTTTCCCCAAAATTTAATTTTGCAATTTTAATTTTACCTTTGAATATTCTTAAGAATCTCCATAAATTTGCCTTGCTAATCACCTAAACACTTTCACTAACATTTAAATCCGGGCGTAATTATATCTTGATTAAATAATTTTTTATTATTTCCTGGAAATCATACCATACTATTTTTAGCTGCTCGTACAGTTGCCTTTTCTAGTTGAAATATAACGATTTGCGTAGATAACAGTAACCAAACATTTTAACTAATAATGACAAGGTATATTATAATTAAATTATATTATTATATATCTATTATTATAATAAAATCTATTATCATATATCTATTATTATAATAAAATGTATTATTATATATCTGTTATTGTAGTAAAATCTATCATTATATATATATATATATAAATATATATATAAATATATATATATATATATATATATATATATATATATATATATTATAATAAAAACTATTATTATATATCTATTATTATAATAAAATGTATTATTTTCCCCACGAAGAAAATTTATGTATATTTACATTGATATACACAATGTTTGCCAGAATCATGACACTAACACTCCCATGCTGTCGCATTTACTTGACTAGTTTTTGTGTTTGAAGATCATGGAAACAATACCGAACAAATCAAGATCCTATATAAACACTTCATCTATAAGTATTTTTTCTATCACTAAATAGTATGCGTGTCCACTAAACTAGATATTTCACAAACGATAAATGTGCTTTTCGTGTGCTTTTACAAAGGTTTTCTAATATTTTTCTTTGAATCTTCATTTGCTCTTTCTGCAGAAGTTTTCAAATTGATCTTAAGCAACCGCTAAAAAATGCTTCAGTCAAATTTGACGCGATCATATAGTACAAGTTAATACTATTCTTCTAATTATGCTTTGGTCATGCATTTAATGGAAATTCCATCATCTAGAACTTTTCGTAACTCTACTTTAATAAAAGTCTTGAATTTATGTTGCATAAAAGGTCATCTCAAAAAGGACACTCGATCTCAACACGGCTAGATTGCTTGATGAGAGTACATAAGAAAATACGTAAAGAACTCTACCTGCACGATCCCTACTTACTTATAAAATACGATAAATCATTGCTTCTTAAACTTTCAATATTTGCTATCCAGTCTTCAACCACAATTTTCATCACACCCCTTATTCATACAACAACAATGTCTTAATAACTAAGTGACAACGAGACTTGAATGTGTGAAAAACTTACAAATTCTCAAAATAAATAATACATTTTGTTACACTTACATTACCTTACATTGTCGGAATGCATTTTGTTTTTTTTTCCTTTTAGCAAATTAATTATTTTTTTTAATATTTATTTTCAATTTGCATGCCCCTTTCCACCTAAGATTATCATGCCCAACAGAGAGGGGGGTGAATATCTGCGGTACTAAAACTATGTGGTAAGCATGGCGAATGAATGAGGGCTCATGTGTAGGCTCAGACATATTTTGGGGCTTCTGTTCGTAATTAGCTCGATATAGCCTTTTGAGTCCACTAGAACGGACATGTGAGCCTGGTTCTATGACCAGTATGATCACCAAATCTCATATTGTTTATTTTTTCCTATGTGGCAATGTCAAGGAATTAGCGCATCGAGACAATCTTTGGTTACTCGTCTGCATTGTATTTGTAATTCAGTAGACACCGCGCTGTGTTGTTCACTTACTCTTTCCACGGCACGCTCAAACCTGCCTCGGTATGTATGGCGGACACTTTGTACATTTGTCCTCAAAAATATTAATCAATATGGTTTTTGACGTGTACATTATTTTTTTCCCTTGTACCGTCTGTGATGTCATATCCAGTTTTTTTTTTTTTTTTTCATTTTATTCTCGTTAACTATGGATTGCAAAGGTGCAAATCTTGGGACATTTCATTTACGTACTTCTCACTAGGAATCTGGTTGTGCAGAGTTTGAGTTCTATTTTTGGCACACCGTGTTTGTACGGAATTACTTTCTATGAAAAAAAAAATTACCATGTTCTGAAACTCTCATTATTTTTATAATTACGGGTTTTTAATTATTAGTATGAAATACGAAAATGGAATATTTTTGTAAAATATTATGCACCAAAAAAAGCTATTTTTGATCTAATACTGCAATAGATCAAGCAAAAAAAATTATTTATATGTTATTTAACTACCGAAGTTTAAATTGGCTTTTTGTATGTTACATCAAATATTACTTGCCAAAAACTTTTTTTCTGGTTTGTTATGTATGAGTTGATTTCTCATTCATAATAAGTAATGATAAAGAAAAAATTTAGTGTCAAAAAGCTAAGTTTATCAGATTTCTGTGATAATGATCGCCAAAAACGTTATATATTTTAAATGAAAGAATACGTCTCATTGTTGTTCAGGGAAAAAAGAAAGTATAATATAATGATGAAAGAGAATAATATTCTATCTGATCCAATTAACGAGTAATATGAGTACTTTTTCCTGAATTATATGTTTATAACAAGCATTACAGTAGCAAATTGTGGCTTTATATATGTGCGAAGTTAAGTTCAATCAAAATTTTAAAAGAATAGTAAAGTCAAATAAATGTATTGTTCAATACTATTTGATTTTCATAAAAATAATGCTTGTTATAACATTTATTAGAATACTAGGGTTTGGAAAATTAAATAATGTTGTATATATAATTAGTTCAGTGAATAAGATTTATTTAATTTTTAATGTTTGTTCAAACGTTGTTTCCAAATAAATTGAATGATGAATTCTATTTTTTAAGAAAATAGATATTATGAAGCAAAGTGCGAATAAAAGAATTTGTTGAAAGAAGTAGAAGAGTGCCTCATTATGAAATAACACTGTACTATTGTTTTCTCTTGTTACTTACATTTCTACATATTCTGTATTTCTTCTGACTTTGTTATGAAAAGAAAATAACAATTCGGCTACGACAGTCCCAAATGAATGTATATAATTATACTCAGTATAGAGTTTTTTTCCCTCTAATTCTCCTTACTTGGAAACAATTTGCATGTCAATAAAATTGCAGAACTAATGGAATTAACGTGTTCTGTAAATATTTGCAATTTTTTTCAGCAATTCTAAGGAGAAAAAAATATTTATATCTTGCCGAAATACTAAACCAAATATTCTTCTTGTCAGCATATATACATATTTTACATTTATCATATGTAAATAGTAATATTTCCATAGATTCGATTTAAATAAATCCCATAAATATTGCCACATTTAGAAGACTATAAATTATGAAACATTTCTGAAGTGTATGTAACTTTAAATTCTTTTCCAAGATTTGTAATAAATTCATGTTACTGCATCTTATCCGTTGAATGCAAATATTTTATCTCATGAGCAATAATATATATAAACCTTTCTTACCTATATTTTAAAAATAATATGCTTACTATTTTTTGTTCTATTTGAATCGTGTAAAACAATTTAAAAAAATAACAATGTGTAAATGTTACATTTACTTCAAAGCAATTTTCATTTTACAGACTGCTTTTGAGACACCAGTTTATATTTTAAAATATGATTCGTGTATCATATACTTACAAAATTTTAGAAGTGTTCAATGTAGTTCTCCTCCAGCATCAGTGCACTTATGCAGAATTTTTTCCCCACAGAATAAATACCCCAAACCATTATTTTTTTTGTATTTAATGAAAAAAAACTGCATTTATAGCCACACTAATATATTCTGAATAAAAGCGATATGTCTACGTAAGTTCTTTTTTAGATTATAAATAACCAGAAGCCAAACATAGCTAGGTCCGGAGAATAAGATGGATGTTCTATCACTTTAATTCGATTTTGCTTAAGAAACTGAACTGTTATTCCGGCTGTATGAGAAGACGCTCTGTGATGGTGAAACATTAATCCTTAATATTCACGTCCTGGAGAATTTTTGAAAGGCATTTAGAGTATATCAGTTTTCTATTACTATCTCCTGTCTTTCCAATTTGATGGCTTTGTCATAACCCGTTCTTCTCAAGAAAACTTCATGCATTACTTTTTTCCATTGATCTTAGTCTTTTCACCATTGTCGGCGTTGGGTCATCTTCAAAGACCTATACTTTGCTTTCTTGACATGTTGGAAAATCAAAAACGATATGTACGTTTCCTCACCTGTTACAATTTTAGAAATGATACAGTGCCCTCCTTCCCCCTTCATTTAGTAATTTAAGGGTTTCTTTATTGATTCTGACACCCTCGTCTTTTTGGTGCTCAGTTATATTTTGGAGAACACAATGACAAACTACTTTTTATTACATTTAATTCTTCATGAATAATATTGAGGATGGCTGCAGTTCTAATGTTAAGCTCATTCGGTATCATTTGGTACATATATAGTAAATATCATTCATTAACATTTTTTTGTATGGCAGACACTTTATCCGAGATTAAGCCAAATGCAGCCTTCCTGTGTTTTTTTCATCCTGAAGAGAATTACAACCTCTGGAAAATTCTTTAAACCATCTGATTATAGTAACATGACATAGAACCAATGCTAATTACAGCCTTTGAACGCATTCGTCCAGATTTAATCCCGCTTTAAAATCACTGCATCATAATGTTCTCACGTCAACTACATTTCCTCTTTTGTCTGAAATGTATTATATGCTAAACAAACTGAAGTAAGTAAAAAAAACATCTGATGCGTTAAAATACTTTGTATTTACAAATTAATGGGTTAATTTGTGTTTTCTTTGTAAGTTCTCATATGTGTGTATCTCAAAAATTTTTCAGAGTTACCCTCGCATATTGCTGCTTTTTTTTCATATTTGTTCAATATAAATGTCTATCTAAAATTACCAAGCTTCTCTACCATCCAACAACATGATCACCTTTACACCAAAATGTCTTAAATCATGTCCGAAACTACTAATATCACCACACATTTACACAAATATGTATATCCTAAAATATCAATGAAATAAAAGCTATGCTATTTAATTGCTATTGTAAATAAATTAATGAAAGAACTTTGAACTATATCTTGAAATTCAAATTCTAGAGGTGAAGTAAAAATTTGCATTTTTGCATTAATGCGTAAAAAATAAAAATAACAATTGCAAACACGTTTATAATTTATTTTGAATATATATATGACATTTGCTGTACAGTTCAATAATTGAGTAAATATTAGAAAATATCATAAACGTTAGTTATAAATTACCACAAACGATATTACAATATATTTTTATGTCAACCAGTTAGTTTTACTACCGAGAATAGCATTTTAATATTAAAGTAAAATATACGAATAAAACATATATTCTTTGTAAGCCACACATCCAAAGAGTTATGAATATTAATAGCAAAACTACATTGAAGTGTTAAAATAGCAAAATAAAACATAAAGCAATTTTCTTTTTTATCCACACCAGTAATCGTAGCTACTAATTAGTCCTTTGGAGTAAAACAATTATATGCTCTTTTTTTCCCCACAACCCTTCCATTTCCTATTCTGTTTGCTCTTCCTGCGGATCGGGGAAGCTGGCTGTGAAAAATAATATTGCGAAATGATGTGCAGGATGGTGGTGACATTTCTTGTTAATTAATGAGTCGGAATGTTCGTAAAAGATTACCTGTTCATGACATTTTGACGGTGTTATTGGAATCTTCTGTATCCAACTGTTTATCAAAAGGCACTGAATGAAGTACCATGACGCTTTACCAATGAGTTTGTATAAATAACATGTATAAATAAGAAAAGTCTGAAAGCAAGATGCAATGAAATTGTATAAAGAAAATTCTTTTTTTATGACAGCTTCACTACCCAATATACTGATTCCGTTTTTTTCGTTAGTTTATTGTGTAAAGGAAAAAATGTATAGACGTAAAAAAATTTTGTTTTTTTGTGCATGCATTCTTAAAATGTATATATCTTACAAAAAAGTATGTCTTATTTAAAGTTTATTCACGTTAAAAAATTGCCTTGGCATAGGTATACAATAAAAAAGGTCTACGTTTTGGAAAATTATAGCCTAAGGAAAAAGATGGCTTATAACCGTTTGCTAGAAAATAAATATTAAAATAATTATAATTTTCTTTGTAATTTTGAGGTAAGTAATAAAAATAAGGGAATTAAGTATTAAAGTTATATATATATACTGGAAGGATTTCTAAGAAAATTTTGAATGTTTATATTACTTTGTCAAAAAAAATACATCATTGAAAAGTACGAATGAAAAATATTATTATTGGGAATGTAGTTCCCCCTTCACTCTTTGCTTTTATTCGTTTATTTTTTTTATTTTTGATCAATATATGTATTACTACTTTACTTAAACTGTAAATTACATTAATTGGCACTATTAAAAAAAGAGTTAACCCAGCAAAAAACTACTGCATTATGTTTAATTTTGTACAGAAACCTATCTTTTCGATTTTAACACTACAAACGAAATGCTAAAATTCCAGAAACAACACATCAAGCAGAATGAACTATGGAGTTAGAGTTACTAGAAACGAATTATTTTACAATAAAGAAACTAAATTAGTATTTTATTATAGTCTTATTATTTGAGCATTGCTTTTCCTTGAAAGTTAAGCTGTAAAATAATGCTGAAGTCAAACGAATACAACATTGAAATATACATTAAAATGAGCCATTTCCGTGTTTATAGTTCATAGTATTACATGCATTGTTCCTAAGGGTTTTACAAAAACTTTATTCATATATTTTTCTCTTTCAAAAATCATATTATAACTTATTTTATACTTTATCGTGGATTTTTTATTACACATTCACTTATAAGCATACACACTCACACATAAACACACACACATTTCTTATCTTAGAAATTTCTGCGTAAGAAAAGAAAAATTGACCATATACTTCACTGAAATTATACTCTTTTTATTACTTCCACTATTTTCTCATGTTTTTCTTTACTAAGATTGCATTTGTAAAGAGTGTGAGATATTTACAACATGTACATCACATTACACTGTTAATATAAGCTGGAGTACCAGGCATTCACACGAGTTAAATTTTTTTTAAAAAAATCAGTAGTTGTAGTATTTTTTAAGAGTATTAAATTCAAATTTGTTACAAAACTGCATATTGAAAAAAATTCAAATGCTTTTTAAGGGGTCACTTCACGCAGCATTTTCCTTATCTCCGTAATGTTAAAAAATGACCAAGTTTAAGGAACATTTTTTAACAATTAGCTGGTTGTACAGTCATGAATTTTTTTCGAGTATTCATTGTATTGTTTTTATTATTTTAATGGGAGCATTTTTCAAAATTTTGATTAGTTTTTTTTTTTAAATTCATATGTGGAGTAACATGTAACAATTTTTAAAACGATGAAAATTCTTGTACATTTTAATCCATAAATATTTTTTGAATAACTTTTTTGACAAAATCTCTCATTAAAATATTTATTTGTATAGTTTTAACATATGTGTAAAGTTTCAAGGCTGTAAAATAAGTAGTTTTCTCAAAAATGTTCCTTTTGTGTTGAAATTTACACTTTTGAGAAATAGTGATTTAAAGTAAAAACTAACTATTAACTAATGCATACCAGAACTATAACTTTGATTGCTAGTGTCATCTGCAAGATCATCTTCTTGCCTACATTTTAATTGTTTGTTTTTAATTCTAGCTTCTTTGGTTCATTGTAAAAATGACTATTCTGCTTACCTAATACACGGATGATCTACTTTTTGCAATGCTCGACATTTGTAAAATTCAGGGGTTGAATGTTTAATACATCTAAAACTTTTAATTTGGTAATGAAGCCTTGATTATATAAGTATATAACTTCATGTACTATAGTTTTTGAAGGTCCCAATTGCACAAATACAGTTTTTGGAATTATACACCAAAAATTATTTCCGCTTTCACTAATATTTTGAGTTTTATCAAGCAAGCATCCAGATAAATGTTCAAGATTAGTGATCTCTAAATACTTTGTTTATGCAATTCCTAATTGCAATAGGTAAGTCGTGTTTATGCTTGTATGTGTAACCTTTCAGTATGGACATATTATATCTACACCACAAGTCACATCCCATGGGGCATAAACTGTGTCGTAGAATCAAACCTGTGAACATTTTATCAAAAATTATAGTCCATATAGCTTGCCTTATGGCTGACAAATTTTCCCGAGTTGTTTTGAACAGCCAAAACATAGTAAATTTGCAATTTATTTATTTCAGCATCTGTCAAGCCATTACGGCATCCTAGAGATTTTTTGTCTGTAAGCTTTTTGTCTTTTAATTTTGATTTTAAGGCCCTAAGTCATGTCCTCATTATTTTCTCAACATTATCAACACATTCTAATTGTTCAATATTGACATATCTTTAGATTCTAAAACTGCTTTGTATGCTTTAGAGTTCCCATATAGTCCAAATATTGTGTATATCGTAAATTGTGTAATGTCTGCGAGCGATGAGAGATACAAAAATAAAGTGCACCTCTTCAACTTCCATTCCCCTACTATTTTCAGTGTAACTTGCCGAACACTCATTGCTCTGTACATCGCTGTTAAAATAACATGAACATTTCTACGATAATATTTTAGCATCAACAACTTTCCCAGTGTCCAAACTAATTGCCGTAACAACACCATTTAGAAATATATAGCTTCTTTTTAGCCAGGTACCATTGATAGCCACTCGTACATTTGGCTGTCCTTTTTTAAATGATATTGTTTCGGTAGCAGTTAAAGCCAGGCACTTCGGTTACTTTCTCGGTCGCATTATTTAATGTATGCATGGAATCGTAAAACCAATATGGTGTAAGTGACAAATGCATAACTCCGCAAAATATTTTTGAAACTGCTTCTTTTTAAATCGACCTCATAGCATATGAAATTCTATTGTGTCCACTTCATATAATTTTGTAGCTTTTTTGATTAACTACTGTTTCAGTAAATCTGGTATTAAGAAATGTTTGAATAAGACCACAAAAGTCACAACATATTAACAATTTTGCAGCCAATCCCAAGATTTGGCGACCAAAATATATGTGAATACCTTGGTTTTTACATTAATTTTATGTAATTAATGTTGTTTCAAAGCACAAAAGAACAGTACAATGTCAGGAATTTCACAGAAACATTCAAATGAATCTAAAAAAGAAACATACTCTTTATTAAACTTACCTAATTTAGATTTTAAAGCTGATTTATTTCTCTTGAAATTGTCTGATTTATCAACATTTAATTCCACTAAAGTTTGGATTTTTGTACATTTCTTTCCCAACTCTTGTGTTTTTAAACCTTTTATTACTTAACAGAGTTTAAAAAAGGTTTTGTAAACGTTTTATTAATGTTTTTGATGGAAAACACAATTGCGCACGATAGCAGAAAATCCGTTGCATTTAAGGAGGTAAAAAATAGGCTGTAAGTAAACAAACATCTACGACTTCTCACTTCATTTCTTTCCTGGATAAGTTGCTGATCAAAATAAATTCTTTTAATCAATTTAAACCATTTGATAAGGCTGAAAAGTAGCATGTGTCTTTTGTTTTGATTTATGAGAGCGGGGCAATCAGCGGTTTTGGGATGTGACAGATGTAAACAACTTTTTTAAAAATATATTAAAAGTAGTTCTAATTAAGCTAGAGCAAAAATTTAAACTGCATTAGAAAGAAAAAGAATGGTATTTTATGTTTCAATCAAAATTGAAAAATCGATTTTTTCATGGATTTTCGTGAAGTGCCCGCCTTAAAAGGAAAGTAAATGTTTATTATTATTTAGGATTGGAATTATAGAAATATCTGACATTATAGTACATGCATTACAAGTCTAGTACTAATAATAAGTATATATATATATAGTTCAGCTTCAATATTTTGCGAAAGTAGTTTTAGTCTTCTAAGAGTATAATTGGGGCACCAATTTGAAGCTCCAAAATATGTGAACATATGCATAAATTTCAAATAAATAAATTTAAAAAACCATATATAATTTACCTTCTTTGGATTACAAACAATAGGTATATAGGTAGTTGTTCAATTAGTCCACCATGAATAAATTCTTTAATCTGATGATTTAAATTATTACAGTCTTCCGAACACTAAAATTGGATGGAAGGATTCTGTGGATTTATTTAGAAATTGTATTAAAAATGCCTGAGTCACCACCAACAATTCCCAGATTTAAAGAGCTACTTTTTTATTTTGAATATATTTTTTTTTTATTATCAAGCATAAAATAAGAAAAAAAAACTGTTATTAAAGTCAACAACATATATGGAGTAAAATTACTAAAATGTTTAATACTTAGTTTTAAACAAAACGAAATGAAATATAAAAATTTAAGGAATTTGCGCAATTGATAAAATAGGCGTAAGTATAACAGTATTTCACCCTAACAGTAAAATTGAAATTTGTTTGAATTAAATAAAAAATCTGTTCTAAAAAGATTAAAAACGCTATATATAATGAAATTGTACTGCAAACACTTACACAATGTGCATGCATGCATAAAAAAACCATATAACATTAAAATATTAACATTCATAACTGCGAGCCACAATCATATACAAGTAAAACTATTTTTATAAAATAATGTTAAACATAAATAAATATGAAATATCTTATATTGAACTTAATAATTTATAACAAAATTCCTACAAAATGGATAAAATAAGACGTAATGTTGATGAAATTAACATAAAATAAATTTTAAGAAACAAATAGCGGAAATCCAAAAACTGGAAAACCATTTAAAATAAGGACATTGAATAACAAATATTGCTATAATTTGTAATACATATGTGTAAGTATTAAACCGATTTTAGTGTTGTTGAAATAATACACATACAAAAAATTGGAAGCCTGAAAGAAGTTTCATAGTTACAGTAAGTTAATTCAAAACTACTTCAAGCGAGTACTGAAAATAGTTTTGCTTATGTATAAACTGAATAAGAGTAACTTTCGTCAACGTTAACTTATTACGTATAACACTACAAATAAGTATATTAAAAATAAATTGTACTAATTATTAAAGATACAAAAAAAACTTTTAACTAGATAAAATTTAATCAATTTAGTCACGGTTTCCTAAAAAAATTTAATTGATTTTAATTAGTAGAATTACATCAAAAGTGCGGAAAAAGAACAATTATTGCAAAATAATCATGTTGCCATAGCTTAAGCAGAATTTATGGAATAATTCCTGTTTTACGATTATACATTTGGAAAATAATTATAACTACGCCACAATGAACTATTTAATGAATAACTATGAGGATAGATATAATGATTGTGAAAATATGTAACTCTATCTCCAGGAAGTTGCATACGGCATAATTCATTTACCCATGCAGAAAGGTATGAGTCGTCGTACCACTGAAGAAATGGAAAATTGATCCAGGAATGAATTTAAAAAAAGAATGAGTGAATTTCAAAGAAGATCATTTCAAATTGAACACTATCACCAGCATATCTCAAAACTAAATTTCCCGTACCAGAGTATTTTTTGGTACTATATTTGCACACTAAAACAAATTGTTCCTTTTATATGTATAACAGTGCTTCTCGAACTATCAATATTCGCGACCCAATACTCAATTATTATTTTCATCGCGCCCCTCCCCCCCGTACAATAACGATACATTGAATTCAATAATACTATATTTTGAAACTAAACCTACAGTTCAACTTTTACCTCTTTAGTGCCACCGGCGTATATAAACGTCTCACTCAACCAGTGTCTTAATTGCTCCGGACGTATATATACGTCTTTCCGAAGAACGGTATTTTCTGCACATTGTTATCCATAGAATTATTTCGAAGACTTTGGAATGCAATAAAAGGAGCACGATTGTCTTTGCGAAGGATTTACTTGTTTCAGATTATTTACTTCTTTATTCCTTTAACCTATCCCTTCCCAATACACCAGATACGCTCTTTTACGTGTTAAACGGTGGCATTGGGCAGCGAATTACGGAATTTTTAACCGGAACTCAAAGGAGTAATTATAATCCATATAAAATATCAATATAAGTATTAATTTTTGTTTTTAATTTTATATATAACAAGCCTATTTAGAAACTGATAATTATTAAACTTGTTCTTAACGTAGTATCTTCAAAATGATTATAAAATTCATCGCGTAGTACTGATATATTTATAAGTGTAAATGTGTATTTCATTTTTTATTTGTTTGTATTTAGTACATTAATAATAATTTAAACAATCTTTGTTTTCTGCTTTTTAATATGCTCGCGCCCCCTTGTAGAGTTATCACGCCCCCTTACGGGGGCGCGCCCCACAGTTTGAGAAACACTGATGTATAAAGTACTTGAAAGAATATCTTTATTAATATGTACAAAAAAATATAATATAATTTCTTTTGAAACATAGAAATTTATTGAAATAATAAGTAACAGACTGGAAAACTATTTCTTATACATATCACATGAAAAAATGTTCTCCAATATACCGTCTGAAACTAAAAGAAATAATGAAACAAACGACATATATATGTATATATAGGCCCGGAGAAAACTTCAACTTCCACCAATTTAAAATAATTGTAATTGTTGTTGTCATTAATGAATTCATTGTTCATCCATGATTTCAATTTATTATTATATATTTGATCAGGAAAGAAAAACTTTAGTATTAGAGATCATGCTGAGAGCACATTACACCACCTTCATTTAAATATATTTAAAAAATACATTAAATGAATTTAATAAAAGAGGAAGAGTATTGTAAATAGTTTTAATTAGCCATATAACGACTTATGCTGACGCTTTTAACAAGGGTTTATGTTTTAATCATCTTTGAACCAATAGAACAAAAGAAGTGATGCATTATTTCTCGTTTAAGGCTACACAGTACCCTAAACATTTCATTTTTACCGAAAAAAAAATTTTTTTTGCATGTTTTGTTGGCCCATGTCATTGAGATGTTTGCTACGAAATTTCAGAACTGTTAGCAAATTAGTTTTTAAGATATTTGATTATGAGCTATGGTTTTGGTTTCGGTTCCCTTTTAAAGCATTTTTTCACACTTAAATTGAATTAATTAAAAATAGTTTTGAGCTTTTAGTTTGAAATGGTTATTAGTTCCAATTTTCATTAATAAAATCATTTCAGCTTGATTATGTTTTGAGTTTTTTGAGTTCTCATAAATAATTAATAAAGATTAATTTCATGGCCAATTTTTGCTTTAAAAATAGTTTATATTACTTAAAAGATTTATCATGAATTTTTTCCTGTAGAGAAAATGCCACGGAAAATATATTCTGGGTTTCTGTGAGAACCAATATTTCAAAGAGATGGAATTCTACTGAAAAAATGATGTATCTAAAAATCAGTCCTCAGCTAATTCTGCAATTAGATTTCCGAATACAAGTATTCTGAATTCAAATGCTGCAGATATAACTGAATATTTCTTTGGTGTACCAAACCACATTATACTAAACATATTGTAGTACTATATTTTAGTACTTTAAAGTCATAAGACAAGAGCTAAATCTTCCTAAACTGCCCCAATTTAAAGCTGAAAAAAATTAAATTTTATGAGCAAACCTGACTATTTTTAGCTTAAGTTAGTATCATTAATATTTTGCACATAAATGCTTCGTGTTTCAAAACTTTTGTGAAATATTAGGTTAAGATAAAGCTGAATAAACTGACCTCTTAACAAATGCTATCAGTATTATGCAAAAAATATATTTTGTATTAAAAATATAATTTTCAGTCATATTTAATAAAAATAGTGTTTTAATGTAGCACATACAATGAAAAACAACATATAAAAATTGAGTTTGACGGAAATTATAATTTTTGTTTTATGACTTTACAAACTTTAAATGCGTTTTTCTCAGACTTTTAATTTTGAAGGTATAAGTGTTTTCTAATCCCTAAGGTTTTTTTCCTGTTCAAGATATAGACTTGAATTTTTTTGTATATACTTTTAAATGTATGTTCTATAAAAGTTAGTATGGATTTAGGGCTGATAACTCTAGTTATTTTTCTAAAAATTGTTAAATTTGATATTTTAAAAATTTTCGTGTTTTTTCCAGTTTTTCTAGAAAGATAATTATTAAAAACAACAATGGAATAAATTTTCAAATCCATACTATATATTGTTTGCAATAATCTAAGAATCATAAATAACTTAAAATTACTAAAAAAATTTAAACATTGAGTATTTTATAAAAGTTTGAAAAAACTTTAAAAATTCATTATTTTTTAAAATTGTAAAATAATGGCTGGTCAAACTGACTTTTTGCTTATAGAATCAGCTTAATAATATAATCTTAATATAAAAAATCAATTATTTTTGCTGTAACTGTCTCCAAAAATTTTTTTAAAAAGGGTACCGTGTAGTCTTAAGATTTTAGTCATGTGTGGCGGCCGAAATTTTGACGTTTCTACGTGCATATTTTTACAAGAAATTAATATGCGTTCGTTTTGTAATTTTTATATGTTTTAAAGTGTACAAAATTATTTTTACTTAATTTTATATTGATTTTTTTATAATTTTTATGTCAAACTGAAGTCCTCTAAAAAATGTTGGGAACTGTTTGGGGGAAGCACACATCCTTCCGTAGTCCTCTGAAATATAGAAAAAAAAATGAATGAGACTAGACTTTATTAATTGTTAACAATGATTTTGCAGACTTTATTCGAATTAAATAACCAATAATATACATAATAAAACAATGGCGGACTTGTAAAAAAAAGGTTCTCAAAATCTAATTATTTTCGTTGACAAATTGTTTAAAAAATTAATGTATTATTAAAAAAAAACGTTCTGAAGGTTACGTCTTTTTTGCTATGTGTCTATAATACAGATAGAATTTTTAGCCAAATCGGTTGAATAGTTTTGAATCAATTCCTTCCCGAACTTTGAAACATAGGTTTCGAGGAAAACCTTGGTTAAAGTTTTGACAATACTTACATTACTCAACTATGTCTGGTGCATAAATCACACAATTCTTCCGTTTCCTCAAAGTTATAATTTCCAGTGGCTTTGAGAGCTCTCAGTAAAGTTCATACCTCTTAAATTTGGCGTCTGCAGTTTCATCTGCCCCTTAAAATTCGTGCATTGTCAACAGTGTCAGCGTAGTCTCTTGCGTTTTGACCTATTATGACAACCATAATCTTCATAACTTCGAGTATAGGTAGAAAACCCTTATTAAAGATGCGAACAGCTGTGCAGGTAGCAATTTTCAAAATGGTTTTATCAGTAAATATATGTTTCGAGGCGTAATTAAATGCACAGTTATTCAAAAGTACATTATTATTTTGGGTGTTTCCCACAAAAAAAAGTTCAACAAATTGTCGGATGCTATGGTCTCGTATAATGGTTTTATAAGATTTATAAATAGCTCGTCGAATGTTACTGGGTGTTCTTAAGGGCTTACTTGATTTTCCGCTTTTAATTGTTGCTATTTGCACCAAGAATCAGAGCAGGAAATGTGCTGAGGGTGTTGTTTACTTTACAAAATTATTATACAGTTGAACATATTTTGGTGTGTTAAATATGAACTGCATAAAAATAAACGCACAAAAAGTATTCAAAAATTTCATAAAATCTTACATAAAACAAACTAATTCGTGGAGATACTACAATGTTTTTTTAATGCGGTGGATAAGGATCGCATAAAAAAGTCGCATTTATAAAATATGCCAATTATTTAGGAATTTTATTTAAAAGTACTTCCATAAACAAATAAACAATTAAATATTACACATGGAAATATTTAAGAAATATATAGTTTCTCATTGTATACACGGATAAGTTTTGTTTTCAAAATGCATATACATAATTCATCGCTACTCATCGTAATCCAAAGCCCTGTAATGAATAAGTTCAAAATCGCCTTCGGCACTTGAAGGTACAATTTAAATTGATTTATTTTTTGGCAACATAAAGTAAAAGATAAGTTTTTGTGACGAAGGTCGGGGGTTAGTTGTTTGTAAATGTCACGATAACCAGATAAACGTGATTGAAGCCCTTTTTGGAATTTTATACTCCTTTCTTAATTAGTATATATTTTAAGAAAATGCTTTTCAAATTTGTAGGAAAGCTAGACCCCTGCATATTTTTATCCACCCTCAAAGAATCCGGTTTTCCTTGTCCGTCTTCATAATCCATAAAATTATTGATAATGTCATTGCCATTGAAAGTTTCGTCTTCAATCAAGTGCGGGCGGCTGGAGCGTTGAGAGAAAGCAACTGAATGCACATTGTCGGGAGACTGTTTATAACAAATGAACAGATCGTCTTGAAGTGTCTACATTTCAGTGGCGTAACATACACCTCCACATCACGGGGAGGACTCTAGGGGCCTAAATCCTGGCTTACGATAAATACTTATTTACCCAATTTATAAAATATTAAATACAAAACCCGACTTTCAGAAGGAGTCCTTACATTCTCCGTTATACAACTAGTAACTAAATAGAAAATATTACAGTGGAGCTAAAGCCATTGAGTCCTGCTACGGCGGGTGGGAAGCATGACTCCAGGGGCCCAAGGCTTGACTAATGCTAAATACGTATTTACCAAATTCATAATATATTAAAGCTGAAACCAGACTTTCAGGAGGGAGGGGGGTTCAAACATTGTACGTTACGCCACTAGTAAATATATAAAACATTACAGTGGCGACAAAGCCATTGAAATCCATACACCGCAAAAAAAAAGATTGCACATAAAAATAGTACAAAAATAAAATCTTACAAAGAGAATCGCACCAAAAACAGGTTCTACTGTATTTCATCTTTGTCAAAGGAAAAGGTTTGCTATAATTCGCGTACCTGAATATCACAGAATAATAGGGACGAAAGAAAAAACACACTACGGCGTGCTCTTTTCCTTTGCCTATAACTGAAAATATCACAAACTCCGGTTTAAAAATTTTAGGGTATATTTTTAAGATGTTTTTTTTCCCGATGTAAAAAATTAAAAATCCTTTTTTCGAGCCCGTCACTTCAGACTACTACCTTAATTATTTTGCATTTTTTTCAAAACCGAGAGCACAAATTGCTATAATTTCAGAGAAACATGCGAATAATTCAAATACTGTGTGTTCAAAATAAGTTTCCGAAAAGAACAAGGCAGTTAACTGTATTAAACATAAAGATAACAGTATTCGCCCCAATTTGTTTTCCCATTAAGTATTACATTGCGACTAGTTTAATTTATTTTATATAATGCATTTAACAAACATCATTAAAAAACAAAATAGTTCATTTTTATTGGAGTGAAGAAAAAGAAATGAAACCAAAATAATAAATAATAAATGAAACCTTTGGTTTTGAAACAATAAACTTCTAATGAAAAATTACAATTTATATCATTTAGATGAAATTGTGAGTAGTAAAAACATTTCATAAATAAAATCACGTAACCATTATATAAATTCAAGAGTACGATTCTGTAAAGTATAAATAATCTGAAATTCGTGCATTCTTACGAAACTAAATAATCTACATATATAGATATAACTATATAAGTATTAGTTAGATAAATACGTTTAGTCTTAGGATGATAATAAATATTAATTCATATCATTAGTTTAGAAAAAAATGTAAAAATTTAGCTCGATTTAGTTTTACCTTGGTAATGTATCACTTTTTTTGTATCAAAATGTTATATGATATGCATTGCTTTTCTTACTTAAAAAAGTAAAAAGATTCTTACATAATAGTAGTTCGAATTGAAATACCTGATATATTGAGTAATAAATTCTAGAAATATAGACGTTTTCTTTTAAACATCTTGTACATCCCAATGCCTAAACAAAGATTTGTTCTCATGAATTGAACCATGATTTACTATCAAAACGTCCACAATAAAATAAAATATAACAAATACTTTTCTTCAGAAAAGTTTTAGTAGGCTTTGTATCTAGCCTACGCAACCCATCTTATTACTTATTCACGTATGCTTCTTATCAGGAAGTGTTTTCGATCGGAGAACATAGCAAATCAGCTTTCCTTTTCTTCTTTATTTAGGTATCCCTAAGACCTATGATTCCTGATGCAACATTTAGTAGCGATGGAAAAAGAACTTTATCAGGAAATCTCAAGAGATAGCTGTATTGCTCAGTATCAAAAGAATTGCTTGCAGAAAATAAATTCTTGTGTAAGAGATATAAACAATGATACATTTATCGAACTATTTCACATAATTATCATTCTTCAAAATTTTCTTGGGGATTTAGAATTATTCTTTTGAACAGAAACCGCTCTCAAGCTTATTTTCATTTTTCTTCCACGGTATTTATATATATGTAAGTAAAAGTAATATCAAAAAATAATATAGACGTGTTCTATAAAAGTAATAATAATGCTTTTCTGATATATAGCAGTGTATATAACTACAAATCAAACATAATTATTAATTGCCTGATATATATTTACGGGAAAAATTTCAAACAATACACTCAACATACTACTTTGTGACCTATTTATGATTTGGAAAAAAAGAAAAAAATTCTATATAATATAGTAGTTGATTATTGTTTATTCAATTATATATCTTTTCATAAATTAGTATTTAAAACAGTTTAATTACTTTTTTATCTCCCACATATTAAATGTTCAACATTGGTCTTAAAGTTCAAAAAAATCTTTAGAAATTTCTAGTGACTTTTTTTCTTTAATCTAATATAAATTATAAATGTGAAAGTGTGTGAGTATATTTGTGGGTCTTTCACGCAAAAACAACTGAATGGATTTTAATGAAACTATACAGTAATATAGCTTATACATCAGAATAACACATACGCTATAATTTATAAAGATATTGCGAGAAGTTTTCAAAATATAACGACAATTGTCAAGAAAGTAGGAAAGAATTCTGCCATTTGCAAAAAAGCCCGTGACAGCATTCATCTTTTTTATCCTTTCTGTTTTGTCTACGCCATACCTCAGTGCGTTTTCGCTTTTCATTGATTCCGTTCATCAATGTCGTCACTATTTTTATTTCATAATAAAACTAGATTTCGAAGGGAGAGGAGGTGGCAAGATTTTAACATAAAATAAATACAACAAAAAGTAATATTAATGTATTACACTTCCTGATGTAAATTATTTAACTATTTTAAGCGTCCATTACACAAAATTTGTAACTATGACAGTGGAAGAAAAACTATGAAATTAAAATTAAATATCAAAATGTTTTTATCATTTAGTTTTTTTTCTTTTTGAATGTTTTTTTCAGTACATGTAAATATATATCTGCGCTTCCCCCATACTGTTTTTATTTATATATATATATATATATATATATATATATATATATATATATATATATATATATATATATATATATATATATATATATATATGTGTGTGTGTGTGTGTGTGTGTGTGTTTGAAAAATATTTCTATTAATTCATTACTAAATTAATTATTTGTTAATTAAAAAATACATTGTCTATTATTTTGGTTAAAAATACATTTCAGAGAAATTTTTAAGCTAACTAAAGAATCGTTTTCTTTTTATTGCTTAACATTACTAATTTTTTAACTAATGCAATATTGTTTTTTAAAAGTCATAAATCGAAATTTGAAGCTATATTTTATCTGTGAGGGGAGGGGAAGAGGAAACAGTAATTTTAGACTAAAAAAACATGTTATGCCGGGCTAGAGGGAGGGGGAGAAAACCTGTTTTAAATCAAAATATGTGGAACAAATTTCGAAAAAGGGAAATTTAATGAAATAATTTTAGAAATCACTCACATTGCGTGCGTACAAACACACACATAATTGTTGGCGTCGTGAGGGCCCGTGCAAAGCCGGGTCATGCAGCTAGTTTTATATATTTTATTATTATATAAATGTGGATCTGCAAATATTGAATTCCATAACAATGATTGAAATAATTGGCTTTGTATAGCACTCTAACTAGCGTTCCACTTTCATGTCAGTTACTTTCCGCTGTGCAGCCGTATTTCTGTCAGAAAACCTTCTTTGTTCAGAATCCCTCGAGTTCTATATACTTAAAGAAGGTCGAACTATGTACTATGTTTTTAAATATATTTCTTATACGAGACTTTTATCAGCTGGGTATGGGAGTGTGTGAATGCGTTACCATTAAAGATCGAAAAGCTTTAAAATGATACTACAAATTAATTATTTGCTCCTTTAAGAAACGTAATCAAGTTTTTTCAAAATTTTGACTAACGTTCCCATTAGTGTATTGTTAAAATTCAGTAATTTGTTTATCTCATTATCTCTCTGCAAGAAATTTCTGCGGAAAACACCCACTCATTCCTGAATATGTAATTCTAGACATTTAAAAAAAATAATTGCAACGACAGTAAATGCATTCGTTAAGACTATTTGGATAAATTAATAATAAATTGAATTGTGTCGACCAGTGTGTTCTGGAAACCAATTAAATGTAAAAAATGGTTCAATAACACAAATTATACCTTCACATAACGATATAACAATCATAACTATTATAAAAGAAATTATATCTCACAAAACTGCAAGGCTGACTAAGACATTCATATTATTGTTTTTCGATTCATTGATAATAAAGACTATTATCTATCTATCCGACTACGTTTGGAACCGTGATTTTGCTAAAGCGCATAAATGAATAATTGTCATGATGTTTAGTGTCACTTAGATTAGAAATCATGTATACAATCGTTTTAAGGACATTTTGATAAAAAAATTATTTAAATCCAATATTTGGGCAAAAAATTAACTTAGAATAATTTTTTTTCAAAATGTTCTCTTTTTGTGAAAATTGCTTCTATTACAATACTATTTTGCCTGTATATATCTCAGATCTCTCTAAATAGGCTCACTAAGAATTTTTGAAATATATAACTTAGAAGTGGGATTATCCATATTTTATGACAACAGAGGGGAGAAATTTTAAGAAAAAAATGCCGATAATTATTTCAATTGGTTGTAACTCTAAAAATAATGTGAATTTTTCAAATATCACAGTTGAGCTTCTGTACAAAGGTCTGAGATATATACAGGCAAATTATGATTATAATAGAAGCATTTTTCACAAAAGGAGGACATTTTGAAAAAAATATTTTTCTAAGTTAATTTTTTTCCAAAATATTGTATTTAAATAAATTTTTTTATCAAAATGTCATTAACACAATTTTATGCATGCATTCTAATCTGAGTGACGCTAAATATCATGACAATTATCCCTTTATGTTCTATTTTAAAATCATGGTTCCAAACGTGGTCGGACACCTTAAATAATAAGTTGATTATTTGATTGTATTATAACTTGTTTTCTTAGATATAAAAAATAAATAAATAAAATTTAATTTAAGCGTACAAAAACGTTGCTGTTGTTCCACCAAAAATCTTACTTTCCTTTTAACGATTGCGGAGTATAGTTAATGTGTAAACTATCAAGGGGATTCGGGAAATGTAATAAATTTAATCTCTTTATTGCAGTGTTTCTCAAGCTGTGGGGTGCCCCTCCTTAGGGGGATAACTCAACGAGGGGGCGCGAGTATACTGAAAAGTCAAAAACAAAATATTATTTAAAAAACTAATTTACTGAAAGTTAACAAAGCAAACAATTTCTAATATAATAATACATAAAATACACATTTACTGTGATATAATACACTTAGAAAGGTATCGTTACTGTACAATGTATTTTATTATTAATTTGACAATACAAGTTAAGAAAAAATTTGATAATTATCACTGACCTCATTAGTTTGTATTAACACTTATCTTGATAATTTGTACGGTTTATAATTAATTCCTTAACTGCCTATAAAAAGTTACGCGATTAACTTTCCTCTATGCCACCGTTTTCCATATCGACGAGCGTATTTTGAAGTTTTTTTATAGGGATGGAGAGCAGGAAATGAATAAATAACCAGGTCCTCTTAAATAAGTAAATCATTCGCAAACACTGTCAAGGTCATTTTATTATATTCTAAAGCCTTCGGAATAATTTTATGGATACCATTGCACAGAAAGGATCGTACTTCGAGAAAATGTATATATACATCCAAAAAATTAATACTTTGACTGAGAGAGACATTTATATACGTCGGTAGCTAATAAGAGGTTAAAGTCGTATTGTAGCTTTAGTGCCAAAATATAATATCATTGAATTCAATACATTGTTATTGTATGGATGGGGCGCGAGGAAAATGTTGATTGAATAGTGTCTCACGTATATTGAAAATTTGAGAAGCACTGCTTTATTGTATAACTCTAGTAAATGTGCATATTAACCAGCGAATTTGTAAATTAACTGTTTTATACACTTAAACGGTATTATATATAAATATTCCTTGTTCTTTGGTACTTCAGTGTTGATATAAAAATACTTGATTGACTGATTTCTTATTAACTTTGCACTCTGAAGCAACATGAGGACTATGGATCTCATAGTTATGAACATCTTTCAACTGCTACCCAAGAGAGAGTTATTAAAAATATATTAAATTTATGATCGACATAGTAACAAATACACATTTTCTTAAGAGCAACAAGTGTTCCCTATTATTTCTTTTATTTTTCAATACATATTGGGAATTATATGCAAACAAGGCCCTCAAGAAATTGAATATCTTTCGCAGGTTCTGTGGTACAAACCGGGGATTAGGATCATTTAACCTAAATAGTACTAACTGCACCGTCATCGAGCCTACACTCGATTATCTCTTACCAGTCTGAGTACCTGCAGCTAATACATCTAAGGCAAAAATCATCTCTATTTACTATAGAGCATCAAAAATGATTATTGGTGATGTGTCCTCCTCGAACAACTCTAAAGCTGAAATGTAATTTTGCCATGGTCCCTTGGAGATCAGGAGCAGGCTTGACACTGCTAAATTTAAAAATAAGATCAGGAGCAGACTTGTCACTGCTAATTTTACAAATAAGATCAGAAGATGCGATTAAGGCCACATCTCTAGAAGAGCTTTTATTGATCGGGAGAGTCTGACAAGAATCTGTCGATCAACACTTCACTTTGCCAGATACATCAAAAGATAGATCCTTCTTGAACATTCCTACCTACTCATTCTTCATGAACATTACCCTTCCCATCAAGCCACCTGATGAAGCTGGGGTCTACATAAACTTATTATTACCATGTTCTAAGAAATAATCAACGTTAAATTCATTGCAGAAAGGTGTCGATACAATCACTTCATCTCCCAGGTGAACCACGTAATTAATTTTATAGATGGTTCTTCTTACAGTGGCGTAACGTACACACCCGCACTCCCACACTGCAGGGGGCCAAGGCTTCTAGGGGGCCCAAAGCTAGACTGACGCCATTAACGTAGACTTTCTCAAAAGTAGCTTTACATTTTTTTAATCCAACTTTTAAGCGATTTTCAAATTGGCGATCGCACATCATTCAAAATCAAAACTTTGATCGCTTATTAGATATCTTAGAACCAATAACCCAGTGCTTCTCAAACTTTCAATACTGGCGCCCCCCTTTTCAATCACAATTTTTATCGCGGCCCCCCTTATACATTAATATTATACTGAATGCAATCATAGTGCACTTTGACGCTAAAACAACAATCTTTATTATAAACCGTACAAATTCATGACATAAGTATTAAATGTTGTGTATATTACTTTTAAGCAAAAAAAAAAGTAATAGGATAATTATTATGTTATTTTTCATTTCTCTAATTTTTAAATTGGAACATATTGCAAAATGCGGTTGTTGCTTAGAAGACAAAATATAAATATCAGTTAAATGTAGAAAAAGAACTCAGAGGGTCAATTTCTATTCATAAGCATTCCTTTGAAAAACTTTGCTCTGTAAGACAAGCCCATGGAAGTCGCTAATACTTATTAAATTTGTTCTTAATTTAGTATTAATTAATTAGTTATAAAATACTCTGTGCAGCACTGATACATTAAATGTATACCGGCTGAAGTACCCGCTCTTTCCACAAGTTCATTTATAAGAAAATAAAACATTATTGATATAATCGCTTAATTGTAAGGAGAGTAAAGCCAAGTGTGCGACAATGTTTACAAAAATGTAAAATGATTTTTTTAAATGATTGCTCAAATTATAATTAGTTTTAAGCGAACTGTAATTCTAAGCCTCAAAGAATTAGCATTTAGAATTGATGTTGAATAATGAACAATAAAAAAAATTATGATGAAGAATAATTGTATTATTTTTAATATTCTTAAAACGAAAAGACTGTTTCACATGTTTTAATCCTGGAGCAGACGCGCACTCGATACTAATGGTCGAGCGGGGTTAATGAATCACCCCAATCCTTTTTTTATATTTATTTTTATAGTACACAATAAAAATCGTAATTCCAGTGAATAATTTAATTAAGAGAAAATATACTCACCTACTTTCAAGGACACAGAAAATATTTCGGAAAAAAAGTTATCACACCGGGAACTCAGACAAAACAAGTACCTTAAGATCGTAAAAAAAAACGTTTGTCACTCCCAAAAAAGAGGGAGGAGATATGTGACAAATATATTTTAGTTCACATTAAGATTGTCAAACAGGAGGATAGTGTCAGGGCCATTGGTAACAATTAAACAGTTTTGCCAGAATTGCCGATTTCGTGCACTCTGTGCTCGGCGTGACCGCTCCCGGATTAAAAGTGTATTTATTACAATATGGATGTTCTAAAAATGATGTAAAACGTTTTTCATTATGCTTGGCTTAGTAATCCTTCAAACTTCCCTAAATGAAAAAAGAAATACATAAGAGCAGGGACGTAACTAACCGTACAAGTAAGCTCGAAGGTCAAACCGCAGCAAATACATTCTGCTGCCTACAGCTGATGGCAATAATATATAACAGTGATGAATTTTTTATATTCTCCTAAAATTTTTTTTGATTATGGGTCTGGGTTTTGTCTTTCCTCTGAAAGAGTAGTATTTTCACTTTGAAAAAAATCTCTTATCATGGGATTACAGCAAATCGAATAAAACGTTTTTTATTTAGTTATAGTATCAAAGATAGCTACAAAAATGAGGTTTTGAAGTAGAAGATTTTATTTTTGATGTAAAATCGCAGATATATATATATATATATATATATATATATATATATATATATATATATATATATATATTTATATTTATTATTTTCGTGTAAATATGTATATTTTTATTATGTCAGAAAGTATTTTGTTTTACTTCATTCTAGTAAATAAATTTTTTTAAATCTTTTATTTTCGATATGCTCGCGCCCCCCTTGTAGGTATAACGCGCCCCCCCAGGGGGGCGCGCCCCACAGTTTGAGAAACACTGCAATAACCAAATCAAAAGACATTTTAATTTGCTGTAATTTCCGCGACGAAAGAGATACTTTTCTTTAGTGGGTTTCTTTCTAAACCTAAATTACTAACAGATAGAAAGAAAGTCAGACGGAAAATTAGATAAAATGCTAGAAAGATAAAAAAAATCATCACTGTTTTTTTTAGTATACTTCATGTTAGCGGTAGGGAGAAAAAAAAGACATGTTACTTTCTACTGAAGTAGCAAAGTAACTTATTGCCGTATTTAGCCCCCCCCCCACACACATGAATTTCATTTTCATTTAGCGAACTCGTAAATAACGTACATCTGTTATGCTTTTTTCTATGAAAAATAGTATTGCGATACTTGAAAACGCATAGAGAGCATTTTAAATGATTATATGGTCTAGATTTATGATTTAAAAACCCATATGCCTACAGAAATTTCCATAGATTTAAGAGTATTCAATCAAATAAAGCATAATGAGAAATATTTCACATGTTATTAGAACAATATATTGTTATATTCAATGCACTTCAATATAGGAAGTGTTCCTTCGCCGTTAAATCATTTTGATCTCACTTTTCTCTCTTGTAATATTAGAACTGTTTTTTGTAAACGGAATTAATTATTCTGGTTCTTATATTGTTATTTTGTTAATAAGACAAGAAGAAACTCGGCCCTAAAATGAGTGGAGTTAAAAAAAAAATTGAGTGGCTCTCAAAAATGAAAAATTCGAAATGAAAAGGAATATAATATTAATAGCAAATATGCGAAATTGGGTAACTTTTTAATATCCGCAAGTTCATTGTCTTGTGCAAGTGCTAGTAGTAGTAATGCCAGGGAACTTGATGAACAAGGTCAAGCTCATCCCAGGATTCATAAACGAAGAATTTAGTAAGTGATACCTTTTTCTATTATAAGGATCTGAAAGCGAAAATATTATTTTACAGTGTTTGTGTTTTTCTCTTAGTGTATCGTTTTTATTTAAGTTATCAGGTTATCATTCGACTGTTGTTAATATATTTATATACATACTCAGGAACATTGAAAATAGCCACACAAGAAGAAAGCATCGGATTGAAATGAAATTTAATACACATAATGACACAGATGAGAGATTCACTTGATCTCAAAAACAAGACAATTAAATGAATACAGGGTGTGCAACGACACAAATGCTGGGCAATTTCAATAGCGCGTTGGACCACCTCCAGCTGCAATACATGCCGCCACACGGTCCGGCATTCAGTTGATTAGACACCTTATGTTGTCCTCAGGCAGATGGACCCACAAATCTTGAACAGCCAACTCTAAATCATGTACAGAGTGACATGATGGCATCTTCCGTTTTAGCTGATCCTACACGTGCTCTACAGGGGACATATCGGGGAAGCAGGCCGGCCATGGAAGAGTCTGAAAATGACTTAGGAAGTCTTAAGCAACTCTGGGTGTATGCGGACGAGCATTATCTTGCTGGAAAACTGCCCCTGGGATACCATTTAGGAAAGGTCCTACATGGGGGGAAGAATATCATCAACGTAACGTTGGCCCGTTAAGGTTCCACGCATCACAATTAAATTGGACCGGCTAACATAGGCTATGGCCCCCCAGACCATTATACCAGCTGTGCGGGAAGTGTAACGTAGAACAGTGTGGGGGGGAATTGTACCGCTCACAAGGGCATCTCCACACCCGTACACTGTCCCCAAAACAAACCGGGATTCATCACTAAACACAACATTTTTCCAATATGTGGCATTCCATGGCTTGGCACCACTGTAGACGCAGTTGCCGATGTTCCGGTGTTAAAGGGAGCGCACGGAAAGGGAGCTTGGATTTAAGATTTGCTTCTGCAAGGTGTCTGGAAATTGTTTGTGGAGCAATTGCTACTCCTACGTCTGCTCGTATCGTTGAACCAGTCTCTGTGGGGTCCATAAGTGCTTGCCGCACGATCCTTTGATCATCTCTCCTCGTGGTCTTCTAAGTCGCTTCCGGGCGTGGGTACCTTTTCGTGTCCACTGCTCCCAACAATTTCTAACGGCACACTCCGAACAATCCACCTGGACAGAAACACAGCGCGTCGACCAGTTTGCAGTTTTCATCCCGATGATCAGGCCTCTTTCAAACTCGCTTAACTGTGAGAAATGTCTTCTAGCACGTTTACCTGGCATCTTTCGCTTACCAAAGTCTTTCTACAATCGGCGGGTAATCGTCACGCTTATGAATCTTCGAATTTGCGCTGGCTTATATAGCACCCACTTCCTGATTGTAGCGCCACCTCGGCGCGTATGAGCATGCGTATTGGCAAAAAAACTTAGATCATTTGCATATCATATTACGCTGTACTTATTTGCAAAGTTTCGCGATCGTACTTAGCTTCCTTCTTTGGTCGCTATTTTCAATGTTCCTGAGTATATATATACGTCCGGCTTGGGGACCAAGATCTGGCCTTACGGGGGTCCCAATTATTTTCCGTTATTCCACTGTCCTCTTATAATTACTTTACTAGAGAAGATGCTGAAATCCAATTCTTTCATCCTTCTGGGGCTGAAGCTGAACTCAAAATTCTCACAGGCGAAATAACACAAACTTCACTAGTGAATTAATTGAAATGAAGGAAGCCCTCTCTTTCTTCGTACCACATTTCATGTATGATGCAACGGAAAGTCTCGTAGTTTTTTCACATCTAAAATCAACTCCTGAGGTTATTTGGAATGGAGATACCAATCTGACACCAGGCTTTAACATTTTTTTCAGGCAGATTAATAAACCAAGTATACTCCAGTGAATTCTTGTCCATGTAGGCATTGGTGGTAATGAATGTGCAGGCGTTCTCGCTATGGAGGCTCGGAACATATATATAGCCTTGTATTGTATTTTTAGAGGGGCAAACGCAGTCGCCAAGTGCAAAATGTCTAACTAGCGTTTCGTAATACCAACTATCCCAGAGTACTAGTAATATTCCGTCTACAGTAGTAAGACTCCACACGGGTATCAAAGGTATGACGTAGGGTCAAATGAATGAAAATATATCCAGAGAATTTCCGATATTACACCACATCTGCAGAAATTGTCCGCAAACCCAATTAACACCAAACTATATTTTTGACTACAAAGCCATTCTTGCATCTCTTTCTAGACTTAATGCATCACTGTATGACATTCTTTACAGTCCTTTAGCTTCAGACCTGGCCTCAGTTGTTATTGGGGATTTTGAACGAAAATATAAATGCACTAAATCTATAGACAAAATAAAAACAAGAATTTATATAATCATAAAATTAGTTAATAAAAACATAAATCTAACTTCATTCATTTCAAATCGTTTACTAAATGTACAGAAGTTTAACATAATGAGACGTCTAGATATTCAAAATTCTTAAATATCATTACGTGTGTATATATTAATTTTTATTGTACGATAATATACTTCAGTATAAATGTCCTCTTATGAATGTCATTATTTTATCAACAGCCGTAAATGTTAATTTCATGTATTACTAAAAGTAAGTATCTAAGATCACAACACAACTCAATTAAAATCTTTCTGAGAGAGTGAAATATCAGTTAAATCTCTCTAATTATGCTAGATTCTTATTCAATTAATTTTATTTAAATTTATTTAACTCATTTGTTCATGCTTCGCTTTCGTAGAATCTGCCTCGTTTAATAATGAGCATGTTACTTATTAATAATATTCCGATGCTATTCAATACAGTTCAAACAATCTGGCTTTCTAATTATTTTTTTCCTTTTACACAATGTGAAAAACAACTCTTAAGATACAAGAATTTATAAAAGAAATACACTTAATTAATGATTTTTGTGTGTTTTCTTTATTCACGATAAAAATTTCCGGAGTAAGTACACGTGTTACAAATATTTAATATTAATTCGAGTATCGTTTTAATTCTATATTTTCTTCCAAATTAAGTATCGTAGTTGTCTGCATTAAAGTCAATGGTTTTTATTGTCATACTTTAAATGAATGCGACATGATCTATTTTCATTAAAAGCGTTTTAACCCATCTAATAGAGTTGTAAATATTTTACTTCAACCCTAAGAATAATTGCTTTGTTTTAGAATCTCATTCAAAATATCGTGTTTACTTACATCTAACTAACTTTTCTGATAATTTTAAAGACTTTTAGTGTCGGAAATGTTTTTCAGCAATGTAGAATGAATTATCTTCTCTTTTTTCATGCTTAAATATTTCGAAAAATTAAGTGAAGTCTAGTATTTACTTAAATATCTATGCAGATGATTAAAATCGTTACTTTGTTGACTAAGAGTTTTCCATTACTCCATTTAATCCGCAACGATTATTTGCTCAATTTAAACAATCACAGGTATTCTAGATTAATTTGGTCTTCTGATATGCTTTTTATACATTGAAATTATCTTAGCATCTTAGTCTTCTTAAGCATAAATCTTTGTAAACTTGTTTCGTACATCCTTAAGTTTTTGAAGTATTTTTTTTTTCTTTTAGAAGCTTCGGTTAAATTAATAATGTTTTTTCTATTACATGTAAGTAATTCCAAATAAATTTGTCCTTTTACAAAAAAGGCGTTTCGAATAAGCAACCGGATGTTTCATACATTTAAATTTTATTCAGCATGTACTCTTAACTTTTTACATTATGACATCAGATGATCCAAATTAATCACATATATTTGAACACAATACCGTTATGAAAAGATGTAACTCTAATTATAAAAATTGTTTTTCAGACACAGTATTATACACTGATCGTATATATATATATATATATATATATATATATATATATATATATATATATTTACACCATTAAATTGGACCTTATTAAGATCTAACGAAAATTATAAAACAGAACAATGCATACTGCAATTTATGAATACTGGACAGTTTTAATAAAACTGTTTTTCCGCTTTCTTTGAAAATTATCTCTCTATTATTTTCTAATTAAATTATTTTTTATCAAGAACATGTACATGCAACATTATCTACAAGTGGAATGATTTTCAATTATAACCAAATTTTTTTCAGAATTACTGTGTTCAGATGTTTCGATCTTAGAAATACATTGATAATCGTCATTAATACTACATATTGGGGGACTTAACTATCATTAAATAGTAATTATTAGATAAAATTATGTATTAGTGTTCTGACTATAGATAAAGGTTTGTCAATAGAAATTCAATCTCTATGAAGTGGACCATAACATATTTGAATGCTTTATATAATACATATAATACTACTAATGTATATGGGGTGTCTATTGAGGATGAGTTAGGGTCCTCATTGTTGAAAAATGTGATGAATTTGAACTTCAAAGCAAAATAAAAGAGATTAAACATTGGCATCTTAGACACTACAAATAATTTACAAATGATCTTTGTTATTGTGTATGAGACTTTTAGTTATAAATTATGGTATATATATATATATATATATATATATATATATATATATATATATATATATATATATATATATATATATATATATCAGATTAATACAGAAATGAAACGCTAAATAAAGAACATTAAAAATACATGAAAACAACAGAACTTGCACGAGGAGAAAAGACTCATACACAAGACATAAAATGAAAGCTGTGAAACTCACGCAATAAAAATTATATCATGATGTGTTCACGATATGTGAAAAACGCCCACTAGCAAATTATAAAAATTACTGTTGTGTCATCCAGTGATCTAACACCAGCATGTTATGAAACTTAGGTGAAGAAAGCAGCTTACGCTTTTTATTAAGGTAAACAAATTAGCCATGCATTTTTAAAGCACTAGAAAATGTATTTTTACGCAAGTTCTAGCGGCTGATATGTAAGCATTTTTTATGATTTGAAATCAAGCTTTACATCTTAAATATTGCATTATTATATTTTATAAAAAATACATTATCAAAACCTCACATCATGTAGTTAATTACTATTCCAGACTTCACCTTAAGTTGTAGGCAAATCTGATGAATTAGAATGAAAGTCTAACGGGAATAAACTTATATAATTTGGAAAATAATTTAATCAGATTCCAGTACTTCCAGTTTGAAATATTTTGATTTCATTTTATGAAATATTTTCATAGTGGTATTTATTGTATCATCTAAGAACGATAATGTGTAAGCTTTTGAAGAACATAATTGCAAAAAAATGGACCTTACAGTAGTCGCATATGATGTGTAGCAACTGACATGTTATTGTGGTAAATACGCAATACTAACTTAAATCCTGAAAAAAAAAATCAGTGGGCATGTTTGGAAATAATTTTCTATCGAATAACTATATCTTTGATGAAAATTCTCCTTAATTATAACACTAAGAGCAATGCATTTTTTTATCAAAAATATTTACCGTAAACTCCGGCTTATAACGTGCTCCGCCGTATAATGCGCAACTATACTTTCAATCAACAATTTTAACATTTTAGTTATATTCGCCTTATAATGCGCAACCCTTTTTTTCGAACAAAACTAAAATGTACGTTCGTAATTATCTTATGTTTTGAAGTCATTTATTCGAGGTATTATTCCAAGATTTTGAGAAAATAGAATATTTTTTAACTACAATCCTTTAAATTTTCCTTTAAATGAACAGTATTTCAATATATATAGAAGCCTCATTTTTTATGTCATCTATTTTTTTTTTATTTTTATACCCGATGCATAACGTGCAACCCTTAGTGTTAAAAGTGCACATTATGTGCCGTATTTTACGGTATTTTTGTTCAATTTGAGGATGAGAGAGAGCGGAGACAATAGACTTATGATAACTAAAATATGACACATATACTTGTGATTTCAAAGTATTTAAAAACCAGTGAAAAACAGCTCCAGTAACAGTACAACTGTTAATTGTCGAAACAGTTTTATTTGTGTTCGTTTCGAGCTTGAGTTCATCATTCAAAAACGCTATGAGCGACTCAGCTTTTGGTAAACTGAAGTTAACGTTAAAATCATCAATCCAAATCATGGGAAGCACGTGGTAGTTTTTTTTTAAAAGAGCAACCCCACTTTCGGTATATGGTATAAGTGCAAAATGCAGGAGACCGGAAAACTGTATACGACCACCAAAATCACTGATTGTCCATTTTCAAATTAGTATTCTGCCGCACATATGTCCCTCAATACCTTGACTAACAATACCCTCTCCCCGTATTTGACGATGAGTAATGTCTATATGAGGATTCACAACATGTGAGTTGTTGCATTTGCGATAGATCGCAACACCAACTGCTCTGCTGCCCGGTCTCGAAGTTTGGCATCGAAACACTGTCGTCATGATCTAATCACGTCTCTACCAACATGAACAACGTAAAATGTTGTGAAATAACGTCATCGAAATCTGTTTGGTGAGCCCTGGGACTTTGAAAGTTGAGCGTAAGGATTGTGTAAGTTTATCCTGGGTGAAGTCTAATAAGACTTGCTGGTATGTGCGAAGTGGATTTAGAGTCAAATGCTCGAGCGTTTGATGAGTACTAGAGTTGGATCTGATGCGAGGGTAGCGAGAGATTCCCCCCCCACGCTTTTTCATTGGTCATATCAAATAGCGAGCGCTTCCCCTACTTCATGTTACATCTCCGTCCCTTTTCACGAAATCACTCCTATAAATATCCTGCAACCAAGAGGAAAGATGTTACACATAAAAAAGTGTATTTATTTCAGCCGAAAAAAGCTCAGCATGTCACTCTAACAGGATTAAAGCTAAGTAATACAATATATATATATATATATATATATATATATATATATATATGAATGGCTCTTTTCAATACTGTTTTAAAATACTATTAATTTTGGTTAAGTTTTCTTTAAGCAGAAAACGTGCTATTTGAGACTATACTTATGAAAATCTATTGCATTTGAGAACTACATTGTTTTTGAAAAAAAAACAATTTTTTTTAGGTGAAATTTGTAGTTATAATTTAGGTGAAACAATTCAGTCCCGAAGAAGCTGAATTTTGTATAACTTTTTTACTTCTCTGAATGTTGGTTTTTCGCAATGTTCTTTTGAGTTTTCTGCCTAATTAGTATCTATATAAACGCATATCTCATGCATAATTATTGCATTAAAAATAACTAAAACATAATAATGTTTTAATGAAACATAATTTTAATATCGTATTTCAAAATCATGTGTTGAATTATTCAGCAAGTAAAATTAAATTTCCCTGAAGTTGGTATTCCATACTCAAATTTCGATAAAAATGCCACTCATCAACAGTAGTTATTGATGTGAAACTGCTTTCATTTACTAATATCCTCGAATCAACCCAGGTTCCCTACTTTCACATCGCATCCTGACCATAGTTAAAATAAAGAAGAATCAATAATTTAACAGAACGAACTTGTAACGTTTAAGATAAATTTATTTTAAGCACACGTATAGAGGATTTTTACTTCTACAACAAGAAAATCAAAAAATAATTAAACTTAGCTTGAGAGGCAGAGGGTGCAAGGGGGATGGACATGGTTGACGCCCGGTCCGGGTGGAATTTCGGCGTCTTATGTTTGAAGGTTCTTCTACAACTCTGGGAGAGGCTGTCTCTCTGCTTCTGAAATTCTCTGCGTCGTCTTTTATCCGACCCCAAATTACCCAAAATTCCTGGAGCCGAACTATTTGCCTTGTCCAGTATAATTTCTGTGATTGGTCCCGAGGCCGGCGCAGTGTTACACCTCCTCAAAATTTATGCGTTTACTAAACTTTGTAACGCGGGAACTTTTTTGACACACCCTACCAAAAGGAATTTCACCACATCCGGTCAAGGGGGTAAAAATTCCAAGTCGTTTCAGGGGCAATTTCTAAAACATGAACAAAAAAAATATCTGGCCTCCCATCACTATATAAACTTTGTCTCACACGCACAGTTATGTATTTCACTCAAACTAAAGATTGATATAAAATATCTTGAGAGATCATTTGAGTAGATCAATGATTAAGGTAAATACCATTAAAAATTGATAAGATGTATAATCGCACTGAAAACTGTTTAAAATATATAAGAGGCCATATTTAGACTTCAGAGATGTAAATATTAATCATGATTAGTCCAAATTTGAAATAAATACAACTTTAAGAAAAAAATCCGTCATTTTGGAAAATTGCTAACGCAGACCTTTCAGTTGAGGAAAAATTGCTAAAGGCTAGAAAATGAGTCATCAGTTACAAATAATGATATGTTTTTCTCATCAAGAATGCGATTGTATACATTTAAAATAAAATAATTGTTATTTATAATGTGTTCCTATTACTTTGTCGTCTGTTTCAAAGATCCTTCACGGTCCTAGAACCAGTTCTCATTATAACGTGACTACAGTACGTTTCTAGAACGTATCCATTCATATGTAAATGACTAAAGTAAAATATTTTTATTAGTCATTTTTAAAAAGACTGATTCTGTAAAAAGTTTTGTCATCAATTATACGAAATTTCAGAACCAGTAATTTGTCATGTTAAAAAAGTATGCCATGAAGGATTTTAAAATTTCAGACATGACTTATGCATCAAAAATAGATACGAAAATAGTTCTTAACATGCGATTCACTTTTAAAAGAATCCATACTAGCATCGATATTGATTGAGTGATTTTTTTATGTTTTCAAATGTCAACAAAGCAGTTTACAAAATATCTACGTATACTATTTTTTAAAAATAAAAACGAGTGCTCACTTTGGATTTTTAATAATATTTGTAGCTATTACTGTAGCAAAATTGCTTTTACCATTTTTTATATTCAGAAATATAGAATTAACATTCTGTTTCTTTCTCCAATGAACAGTCGTAATCTTTAAAATTACTTAGATTTTTAATTTATCTCATTTAAAAGCACGCTATATTTTTAAAATGAACTCAGCTCATCCATGATCAGAGATCCGTAGAGGATCATTAGATATTTATAGAACATTTTAAGAAATTGTGAGGTATTTACAAAAAAAAAACTTAAAATAGGAAATAATGAGTGGGTGAAAAGTACATGTTGAAGTAAATAATATTAAAAAAAAACGAACACCCCTATTTCTCATGTGAAAAATACCTTTGTATATTGATAAAAGAGAAGTATTTTTTAAATGTTATGTTAAATGTTTAACAAACATTTAATAGGACTGTATAAAATTTGAATTTTGAAACAAGAAAAGGAAATCAAATAAAAAGTATATTGACGCAAAATGCCCCCCAAAAGTAATTTTTTTCTTTTTTTTCTTTTTGTAACTTTACTACTCTATTGGTACCGATATTTTGGTACCGTATTGGGCCACCTGTAAAGGGAAAGTGTGGTGTGATATGGTCAGACATTCAGCTTATAAGTCCTGCATGATGTTCTGCGTCATCTCGTTCTACAGTTGTTGTAAACGCTTTTCTAATGCCGTCGAATTCCATAAGCTGTCCAACTTGCCCACCTAAACATTAACGGTTTTTTTTCCAATTGAGATGAATTTGTGGATCATGTAGAAAAGGGGGCGTGAAGGAGTTGGTTATGAGGTATAGACAGTCCTGTGAAACCCTTGCTGTATGTAGGCGAGCATTGTAGTGTTGAAAATAGCTCCTTTATGCCCTGATATGAGTGAAAACCCAAGTGCCTGAATAATATCACGAGCGTACCCTTAGTCTGTCATGGTGCCATAGATAAATTTTAAGGTTGACTTTGTGACCTTTGCAATGACTAGCCATTAAATCACACCTGTTTTTTTCGGGGGAGTGCCGCTGTACAGCAAAGAAATGATTGAGACGTTCCCCACGGGACCTACACAGTCGTAAACGATTATCGTTATTACATAACTCGAATCTGGGTAACAGGGAAAATGACCTGATTCAATTCGGCTGCAGTACAGTTACTTTGAGTCCAGAGCACTCCAAAAGGAAGCCACGGTAAGAAAATGTCGATATCAGTATACGCAGTGGTCGCCGCGAGGCAACTGTCTCTTAGCAAGGACCCTGGCGATAATACGTCCTGACGCAGATGGACGTCGTGATTGTGTATCCTGTGTATGGAAATATAACATTGAGATAGTTGGTTCTAAGAGTACGTGCCATATGATGAGACGGTATGCTCTACAATTAGTCGGTTGAAGTTCTCTTGAGCATGGTCAACATGTAACAAACCTCTTTCTAATCCAGTTCATCCAACCTTTCCTTACAGTAACGCCAGTAAGATCTACGTGGCGAGATACACTCCAAGCTAGCCACTCGGTTTCTATCGTCTCTGTGATTCTTTCTCTCAAGAACTCTGACAGCTGCTCATATTGCTTTTGATTGCGGGATAATGACATCCATACCTAAAAAGCGTCCACCTACAACAGATTAGAAACACACAAACAAAATATATATTTACCTATTTTATAATTCAAACAGAACGTATTTCAGCACCCTCTAGTGGTTCAATTAAGTTTCATTTATAATAATTTACATATATATATTTCCCTCACCCGTAGTTTTATTCTAAGTTTCATAACCATTTATCGCTTACTTCTTGCTGGCAACGTTTATGGCAATGAGTGCATTATGTTCATTTGCCAATGTGAATTTAGTTAATTATAAATAAATGAGAGCTTTTACATAAATGTTCAACTAAAAGAAGCAATACCATATAGATGCAACTATTCATACTGTGAGGCACCAGAATATTAATTGCAAGATTTGTTTAACATTCAGCTATTGTGCAAGAAACTTAAAAATAGCAAGATATTTTGAAAGATGCCATGCAAAGCAAATCTGCTTCTTTAAAGTACTCTTTTCAGCCACTTTTAAATTTGTATCTGTCACTTATCTCAATTATATTTTTTTTTTGTAAAAATTATTTTAATTAACTTTTAGAAATGTTAAACGCACACACATACATATATCATTTATTCCCAAAATTACCCAATCTTTCAAAATTAAATTTTTAAAAATACAGAAGGTCATAAAAATGATAAAGTTTGCTGCGTTCTGCTCTGATAACCAAGGAATTAAAACCAAGTTTTAAACCAGGAGGCCCTTTTTTTTTACATGTACGCATTCTGTTTCTGACATGTGACATTCTGGTGAAACATGCTTCAAAACTTGTTAATAATGTAAACAATGTAAAATTTTTAGTATTAATTACCTGGACCATAGCTTTGATGCAAATAGATGCAGTTTGGATAGAAAATTCAATGTCAGATATTAACCAGAGATTACAATAGAAGCAATGTTTGAAAAGCTTAGACATTCATTGAATACGTTGCAGTTATTACGCTGGTGAGTGTTGCATCTCTTTAGAACCATAATCCAACTAATACCCCATTTTCTCAGTTCAGTATGTTGCTAGACAGATTGCACAATAAAAAATGTTGACATATCGCATTTTGCGCCACAGCCCTTAACAATTTTAACTATCTGAGAAAAAAAAAATAATAATACAGATTTCTACATGATTTTCATCACATAATAAATATGCATGTATTCAGTATACATAATGATAACGTCTTATTAGGATAATTATCACACTTATTTAAATTTGAAATTTCAATAAATTTATAGATAAATCATATTTTAATTTCCTTTTACTTCTTAAAGAGTATTTAGAAATCTTCACACTAAAAACACATAAAAACTGTAAAAATAAAAAAAAATTGATAACTAATTTAATAAATTAATTTTGAAGAAATATCGTATCTACACAATCAAATTAGCTGTAAAAAATTTTAGTTTAATTTTTCAACTTCCATCAAAACAACTTTCAATTAGAAAGTTGTAATGAAGTTAATAAGGTATTAAAATCATTGTGTAAATTTTATTTAATGTTTTTAATAGTTTAATTCTTAATTATAAGTAAGTTTTCATGTGGCGCAATCTTTAATGATAGTAATTTTGATTTTCGAAGAATGAAAACAGGATACTGACGCTAAATTATCAGGCTTCCATTTTTATTCTCAAAACTTAGATCACTTTTGAACTCTAATGAATATGTGAGTTTTAAATTAAAACTAAGATTTTTCTACATTATTCGATTACATTGTTATGTATGACAACCATGTAAAAGGATACTCTATATGCACAAATTTAATTTAGGATATCTTAATTAAAATAATTTTTGTCGTACACATCATTTCGAAATCAAATTTTGCTTAAAAAATACAACATTAAATACAAATAAATTTGAAAAACGAGGGAGCAATACTCTGAAGAATTATTTTTCTTTTATAAACTGAAATTCGAAAATTTGTTCTATATACAATTAATGTCCTGTAATTAATTTTGTTATATTTTTTCTAATGTATTATATAATTGCATAGGTCTATAGATTAGAAAAGGTATTCTTCTAAAGAATTTTATTATAAATAAAATATTTCTTTTTCACTATTTATATAAATATTTTATCTATCTTAAACATGTTTTAGCATAAGGTTTATTTTTGCTTACGTTAAATATGAAACCCAATAATTTTTCAATGAAAGAATTTTTCAAATCGAAAAATACGTTAAGGCTTAAATTACATTTGAATTTGGTATCTATAATGAAGAAAAATACTTAAATTGATTATTTATTTTAGTTTTTACTTATTTTTATGTGAATTATCTTTTAATTGTATATTATTATGAATAAGATTTTGAGAGTTTTTCCATAATATTGAAAAGGCTAAGACACAAAGCGAATGAATATTTAAAAAGAGAAAAACTATCGACTTCATATATATATATACTATATATATATATATATATATATATATAAACATAATTCCTATAATACCCTTGAATAAATAGAGAAATAGGATCGCTCTTGCAAGACACAACTTTTAGAACTTAAAATCTACCCAGAAAAGCTTAAGGTATCCGACTACGTTCGGAACCGTGAATTTGCAAAAGCGTATAAATGGATAATATTTATGATATTCAGTGTCACTTAGATTAGAAAATGTATGTAAAATTGTTTTAAGAATAGTATTACAATAAAAAATTATTTAAGTACAATATTTTGAAAAAAGAGAACATAGAATGACCCATTTTCAAAAAATTCTCCTCTTGTGAAAAATGCTTCTATTATAATAATATTTTGCTTGTTTGTAGCTCAGACCTCTTTACAGAGGCTCAACTATAATTTTTGAAATATAAAACTCAGAAGTCGGTTTATCCAAGTTTTATGCCAATAGAGGGGAGCAATCTTAAGAGAAAAACGCCTATAATTATTTCAATTCGTTGTAACTCTGAAAATAATGTGAACATTTCAAAATTCATAGTTGAGCCTCTGTACAGAGGTCTGAGCTATAGACAGGCAAAATATTAGTATAATAGAAGAATCTTTCACAAAAGGAGAAGATTTTGAAAAAAGCTTATTCTAAGTTAATTTTTTGCCGAAAAATTGTATGTAAATAATTTGTTTTTGTCAAAATATCCTGAAAACAATTTTATACATGTATTCTAATCTAAGTGACACAAAATATCAGGAAAATTATCCATTCACACGTTGTTTTTTTTTAAATCACGGTTTCGAACGTAGTCGGATACATTAAAGAAGTAACACTAACAGTAACAGGTCTTCCAACTTCTCATGTAAAAACAGTACTATTAGCTTTGAAGTTCATTAAATTGGATCTGTGGTCCCCCCTTTACCAAGGAAGGTATTTCTGAATCTATACTGTTACTTAAAAACTAATAATACTAGCTGTTTTTTTCATTTCACAAGGAATACTAATTAATATTAATAATCTACAATACCATCAATATTTTTTTCTGTAGCATCTATTTATACTTTTATGCATACAAACCCCTGTAAATCATGTGAATATGTTTGCATATATATGAGGGAGTCTGAGTCTTTATTTAAATTTCCAGGAAACAGTGTGGAGTCGATCATTTCTCTACCGAACTCACAACTCCGGAAGCTACAGGAAATTATGTAAGCAAAAATACATTGTGTATTTTTAAATTACTATTGCATCAGAAATATAAAAGTGTATGCTGAATGTGTGTTAATTATTAAAAAAATGTTTTGCCTTGCACCTTTATATGTTACTTTATATTTTTCAAGACATATAATGCATAATATATCAGTTTATTAAATATAGTTTATGGAATTTTCTATATAGATTTAATGCAATGCATATTTCTAAAAATAAAAAAAAAATTATGAAAAGTTATTCAGTTTAGTTATTAAAAATTAATTAATTCGTCTAGGAGAATACAATTTAAATGTGATTCCTAAGATATGGCAGTAAAACAAGCAGGATCAAAATCATCATTCATCACAGATTATAAAGGCTAACGGATATTCTACAAAAGGTAAATCTTTTAAAGATAATAATATAAATCACAAAGAACAATGGTTTTTTTCTGTTTTGAGAAACAATAACTCTTAGACGTTAATTAGGATTTTCAATTAAAAAAGATGATGTTAATTTTACTTCTTTTATTATTTTACTGCTTATCTCCAACCTGTCATCTATGTTCTCTTTTTTTGGAAACAAGGGACTTGATTTTGAAAAATAATGCCATGGTATGATACCCAAACACATTGATGACAATCCTTGTTAATTAGAGAATCAAAGTTTTCGTAAGAACTACCTGGCATTTTGATGTGGTTAATTGACTTACATAGCTCAAACTATTTATCAAATGATATTGGAAAAAATGGAAAGATGCATGACGATGTGGTTATTCAAAATCGGGTGTGAGGAAAAAAGAGAGAACAAAGAATGGAATAAATGGTAGAATGTTTTTGACTCGGTGATATCTGCACAAATTAAAACAAAATTGTTTTATTTATGATTTAAAAAACAATGCCACACAGGGCTTTATAAAAATAATTATTAAAAAGCATACTAAATATTTTTGCTTTAAACCAACAACTTAAAATTATTTCAGAAAACACATACATTCGTTTCCTTCCAGCAAGAGTAAATGTAGAACTGCATTGCAGCATGTATAAAAATATTTAGCTTTTTTTTTTAAATTAATATTTTTAATTCAAAAATCATGTTATCTTTTCTAATAGTATGATCTGAAATGACCTTATTTTTATGTTTAATAAATACATGCAAAAGATATACACGACTCCATGGAATTTTTTTGAACTTTAATATTTTATATCTTAAAATGAAATTTTAAATTGCACGCTTTCCAGTAAAGCAAAGGCGTTCTTCCATTTGGATTTAAGCAGGCTTAAACCTACACTTGTGTCAAATGAACTGAAACATGAAGAATGCGTTAAAATAAAATTTAAGCAGTGTTGCTGAAAAACACTCAAATAATAAAAAACTGTCAAAAATTACGTTTACACAACACACATATGCAATGCATATTTCCAGTTCTTCTTAAATTCAAATAATTTTATGAAAAAATTTCTAAAACAAAATGTAACGTTATGTGCTTATAAACACACACATTCTTTTTCAGAATAAATTTTTGTTACAGTTTCATAATTATGGATTGACTTCTTATATTCATATTAAGAGGGTTTTTCAGTTAACAAATTTGTATTTAGAGCTTAGATGAAACAATTAATAAGCCATTTTCAAATATAGTCGTATGAAGTATTCTAAATGTTATTTTTTAAAAGTATAATTTTTTATTTGAACAAAAAAATTAATTATGTTAAATAGGTATCCCTTGATAAAGCATCTTGGATTAAAAAGATATTGAAAAAAGTAGGAAATGCATCTATCTATCTATCTATCTATATATATATATATACATATATATACATATCGTTTCCAATACTTTGAATTTCAAAGTATATAAAAAACTTAATGCTTTTTTTCCTGTTGTTTTAAATGGCTCTCACTGAGCTTTAGATTGATGATAGACCAAAGAAACGCTTTAAGCGAATTAGAAAAAGAGAAAATTATTGCTTTTAAGAAGTTGGGGAGTTTGCAAGATCGATTGAGAAAAATGTAGGTCGTTTCCATGGGGTTTTTCTTAAATTTCCTTAAACTGATAGGAGATAATTATGGCAGAAATAAAGCACCAGAGACTTCGGTACAAGACTGGTAAATTTTATAGCATTATAAAACGTTATTTGGGAAATGAATGAAATTGTTTTTTTTTTTCAATTCACATACATACGTATATATGCATCGAATTCTATTCAAATAAAGCTTATTATAATTGCTAGTATTTTATCAACAGTGAAAATTTCTCGTAGAGTTCTAAAGAAACACTTAAATATATTAAATATTAAACATACTAGAGAATATGAAAGTCAATCCTTTTGATAAGTATCTAATTATTAAAAAGTATATAGTGACAAATTTCATTAATATATTTACAACTCTTATAATTACTGCACAAAATGTATTCGAGAAAATATTCTAAATTATTTTTAAGACATCTATGCTTTTCAGTCTGTCGTATTCCATGTTCGTAACTTTTCCTGCAATATTATGAATTAAGTGAAAATATATAAAACATTTTCATCCTCATGCACCTTTTTATCATTAACTTTTCTGTTTTCTCTCATTTAGAATCAATTGAATTTCAACACACAAATTTGGGGTCCCTTTTCTGGGCATGAAAGTCGGTAAGTGGCGAATGGTGTCAAGTACATGGAGCATGATAGGTACAAGTCGTGCGGCCTGAGCGTATATGCATGTCATAAGGTGACGAGTAAATACCATGCGAGTTAAAAGTTTGTTCAAAGTTCAAATATGATTACTAAAACAGGTATTAATCGAAAAAAAATGTTCTCTTGGCGCTAAAAGAATGAGAGAGGGAGCCTGGATTTTGCCCTTGTGAATGAAAAACTATTTCGAAAAGCAACTCACGCTTCATAATCAGGTATTTTATTCATATTAAAAAAGAACATGTGTTTAATTTTACACTAAAAATTTTACTATACTATTTTTATTGAAATATATTCATCTTACCTACTAGGCCAAGATATAAGGCAAGTAAGAAGATTCACTATGCCCATAACAAAGAAGTGTAGCATGTGGTCATTCATGACGAGGACCATTTGTAGAATGGCATGTTTCAATTTCATTAAGGCAATGTAAAAATCAAGGTATCCATGCGAGTTTACTTAAAACCTATATATATATCAGGATCATGTCCGGTGATTGAACAGATCACGGATTCTTAATATCACTTAGTATTTGGTAAAAGTTTCCAATAAAAGTATATTTACCCCGCGTGCTATGTGGAGTAGCTCACTATTCTGCCTAAAAAGAGCAGCAGATAATGAATGTCATTCATGCAATATAGGCAGATCCTAGTCACGTAAAAAAGTAATATACCATGTCACAGAGACTATATAAGTTTTCTTTTTAATGTAGTAGTATATTACAGGGTTCTTAAAAAAAAATAAAATAAGAAGAATCGATCTAGAATAAAATATACGGCAAAGCTACACTAAACCATTCACATAAGGATACTGCAGTGATTGGCTTATGTACTCATGGAGATATAACGTTGCCCAAATGCGACTGTTTTGAGTATCACCGTCACCATGCAGAGAAAAATTGACTCCATGAATCCAGATGACGTTCAGAAATTATTGTGGGCCTCTTTCGATTTTTGGCAGATCCCATGTCGCAAATATTTCAGTTGTATTTGTATCATACAGTAATAACTGGTGGTTCCAGGAATTTGTAGTACAGATCTAACAATCTATGCTGAGACTTCGAATTGATGGTTCTGGAATCCCCATTCATCTTCCAGCTTCATGAGACTGCTAATTCCTGTAGATTTCTTCAGTGTCAAAACTATCTTGTCACTTTATACCATGAGGACGCGGCTCACGTTCAAGGCTGATCTGCTTTTTCGTAAACGATTCTCCAAGCACTCTCCATTTCTTCTAAAAATCATACAAATTTCCATATCCTATTCAATGAAATATGGATTTTATGTAAACATACTTTTTCTGAATACGAGATTTTTTTCAATGTAACAGTTGTGGAATCACCATTCTGGTAGAAAGGTGTAACGAAGAAACCTCGATCAGGTAAGGAAATCATGTTACCGGCTACAACTGACGATATGCTTTCAAGCCTTAGGTCTTATTCATAGACAAATTATTATATGAATCTCAGTATGGTGAGTAAGCGCCCTCTTTGCATTCATTAGAAATTATTTTTTTACAGGGAAAAATTCTTTTTTTCCCTCTCATGCCTTTGGTGCAATAAAATTTTTTTTACGAATTATTGTTGGTTTTATTATGAATTAGTGAGCTTAGCACAAACGTTTGACAAACCGATATGCTTAGTATGCGAAAGTTCTAATTTTTTTTCGAATGTCAAAAGTCAAAACAATAAATATATTTTATCTAGATTAAATATCTGTTAAAATAATACCATTAAATCTAGTATCACACATAATTCTCTCAATCTCTTAAGAAGAAAATTGTAATAATGTATATGTATTTGCATCATTTAATGAGTATTTTTAAAAAAAAGGAACACAATATTTGAAAAACATATAAAAGTTAATAAATTTAGTAATATTTCGGTAGAGTTTCTTTTGGTTGCTTCTAATAGTTGTTTTTAAATAAGTGCATAAGCATTTTCAATCCATATTTATTGCTTAAGGTTTTTTTTTAAAAAAATAAACAAGCTCTGTTGTTTAACAATTTACTAACTTATAATTATTCACTAAAATATATAAATATTTAAAGGCTTAATGCTTGTCTTTACCTCAAACTGTATAGTTTTCATTTATACGAGACGTAATATTATTGATTTGTGGTAAAGTAAACATTCAAATTTGTACCTAAAATATCTTAATACACGTAATTAAAAAAATAAAAATTGTTACTTCTGCTTAAACGTCACTGGAAATGAAAAATCTATTCAAGTTCTGCATGCTTAAATTTTTTATCTGCTTAGTATTTAATATCTTTCTTTTTTTCGAACTGATCAATACAATTTAAAATAATTTGTTACAGTCTGTATTTGCAGCTGTTTTTAACTTTCCTGCAACAAAATATAAGTTTTTTATAAGAATTTCTTTAAAAAAAACCATTTAATTTTTTACCAGATTTTGACATATGACTGTATTCACACTGAAAGTAATCAACCGTTTATATTGCATTTCTTTTTACGCTCATAAAAAGTGACAAAAACTCATTTTCTGCACCATATATTTTACATATTTCTTAATTGTTCTAGAATTAAATAGAAGTAATAATTTTTTGCTACTTTTAATCAGAACTTTTTTAACAGCAATTGAAAAAATACTATTTTATTCTCAATAAATTTAAGCCAAATGGTGTCATCGGTATACATTTTCATTTGATCATTCATGCAATATTTATAAGAAAAAAATAGCATTAATAATGAGTAATTTTTCGTTAAATATTTTCACACCTAGTTTTTTTTATGTTTAACGTATAATTCTTTTCTAAAAAACTGGAATAAATATTTTGAAAAATTTAAAACATTAAATCTATAATTATCTTTATTTAATTACATACCATTGTTTCCCTTTTCTTCTGCATGTTAAAAATATCTTCTGAAATATTTCAAAAGGAGAATCAATTTAGACCTCCTGTATTAAAAAAATAAGAGGTGTTCCTAATCGATTTTGACAAATCTAGTACCATTAAGAATATATTGATGTGAAGGGCTAAAATTCTATTGAGACTAACCATCGCAAATGAGCCGCTTTCAAGATATCGGTAAATTTAGAATTCGGTTCAAACGAGGATCTAATTTTCTATACATGTTTTTGCAATCTTGAAGAGAACCGCAAGTTAACTTTTTCCCCTATTAGTTGCTTCTTGAGAAAACAGTAGCTATAGAAAGTGCTACAAGTAAAACACTTTGACTCCTAATTTTAGAGTTTTTAATTCCACAAATGTAGATCTTGTAATCACTGGCCATATGGTGCTAATAACTGATTCACACACATTTAGGTTCTGAGTCTTTCCTGTAAACAATTTCTTAATAACATAGGCTAACCTTTATCTCTAACAACTGGCTTCATTTAATTCAGTATTGTATTTATCATGTGTTCATGTGTTTATGATCATAGTGCCTTTTGATACATTCAGCTTTTGCCTTTTGAAACTTGCACTAGGCATTTATACCCACGGGACGCAGTCCCTGTTGAGAGATCTAGTTTGAAATCAGAAGATGAAAATAAACATCCCAAACAGAAGTTTCAATGCTGTGTAGATCAATGATAATATTTATAATATATATAGCCATACTATAATATCTTTGAATTTGTTCATATTAAGATGTCGGCGAGTCAGTTACGATCACTTAGGCGTCTTTCACCACTTAACTTTTTTTTCTCTGTACAAATTCCCATACAAATTCAGATAAGCGTGATTCGGTCAAGTTTTTCCACTCGAACATCATATGGATTCGCACTCATGAGAAACTTATGCAAGAGGAAACACAGGTGCTCCTAGCAGAGCTCATTTAATGCGCTTCAAAGAGTAGCTTTATTAAAAAAATAAATGAAACACATACTTTTAATTATCGTATTTCCTCATATCATACATCATTTTAAACATAGATATTTGAACTTTTAGAATGTATAAAAAAGTAAGAATCAATGATTTTTCGAGAATTCGCGTGCCGGACTCTCTTAACCGCTGTCATTTCAGGGGTGTAAAACTCAGTTGCATTTAATAGAAGAAGTTTTATAATGAATATTCACTAAATCACAGAAAGATTACTGAAACAGGTAAGATAAATATATGAATATTCATATTCTACTAGTATTTTTGCATTTTTATCCGACTGACAACTTAGAAAAATAAATGCTCGAATTAAATGTTCTCTTCTGACCTTTAGTCACACATTCATTTACAACAGTGTTTCTTAAACTCTGGGGCACAATCCCCCCCTTAAGTGGTATGATAGCTCTACAAGAAGGACGCGAAAGAGTTGAAAGATTATTCTATGAAAGATTCTGTGAAAAAGTCGAAAATATAAAAGATTATTGTTCTAAAAAAATTATTAATTTACTGAAAGGAAGCAAAAGAAAGAAAGAAATACATTCTGACATAATAAAAAATAAACACACATTTCTATTGATATAGTACACTTATACATGTGTCAGTACTGCCCAATGTGTTGCATAATTAATTTAACACTACTAAGTTAAGAACCAATTTAATAATTACCAGTGATTTGTATGGGCATGACTTAAAATTACATACAAAATTTATCATTTATCTTGATCATTTGTATGCTTTTTAAATTCCACTAAGTTCCTTTAAAATAATTGAGTTCATTTCGTTTAGACTTTAATCGTAATCTATTTCTTGATAAACCGCATATTAAATACACTTCCACAATTTAAGAAATAATATATGGACCAAAAATATATTGCTTCAAACTATTGTAATTTTAATGTATACTTGACAGAAATGCTAATAACATTTTATTAAATAAAATTTATTTAAGTCAAATATCTCGAGGGTAATATTAATTGAAAACAGAAAATAAATTGGGATTTTTATTTAAAACATTTGTACAAATTGAAAATTCAACAGTTATTTTTCCCTCGCTCAAGTTTTCTGGTATTTTGCTTGCTTTATTTATATACACTGATACATATATAGTTAATAGGGTGTGTTTAGAAGGTACTATAGGACCGGGCTGCATTTTTACGGATGACAATGGATGATCGCACAGGATTGCTGAAGTACAGCAGCTATTTGAAAGGGAATGTATCACTCGAGTGAATTGGCTAGCATTCTTCCCTTACTTGAATCCCGTAGAACATGTGCCAGATGCATTAAGAAGACACCTTGCGTTAGGCTTAATGCCCCGGGGATTTGAAATATTTAAGTGAACAAATACTTAAAAGAGCATTTCTGCAATAAAGCAGAATATTATAGTATTGGTTAAAACTACCAGTATATTTTAAGTAAATATCTAGATCGAATACATGAAGAATACATATTTCTGCTTCCTTAAAATGCATTTATATAGATTATAATAGGGAAATCTAAATCATAAATTATTATATATATATTGGTTTTCCTCTTTTAACAGACTGATTTTGTAATGATAAAGTATAACCCATTAGCTAACCTGAGTTCCAACAAAAAATTAAATGTGTTCACAATTATCAATTTAAAAAAAATACGCAATCTCACTATTTTGAAAATATATATATATATATATATATATATATATATATATATATATATATATATATATATATGTGTGTGTGTGTGTGTTTAACTTTTTTTCATGAAAATAGTTTAGAATTTTATAGAAAAAAAATCAATAGCTTTTAAAAATTTTAGTGAAGTAATAAACTGGGATGAAAATGTTAAAAATATATAAGGAATAAGTTAGTTTATGATAAACCCTTTTCCTTTTTTCCAAAAATAAGTCAGTTGTCAACTACGCTTGTAACTGCATGTGTTGCACACATTTTTTTAATTTTATTTTCTGATGTATTTTTTTAGTTTCTTGCAGCATACAGTCATAGAAGAACTTCATCATTTATGGAATGTTACATAGAAATATTACACGTTTTATTGGCCTTGGGCGTAAAAAAATCGTAAATGTTGTACTCTTTTGAATAAAAAAACCACGACTATCTCGCACCTTACCGGCATCAGACTGGTTGATTATCATTGAGATTTCATCTGTACAATCTTGAATTGATAGACGCAGTCCATCTCTAGTATCGCACAACTCTATCTCATCAAGATAGGGATGAGTATCAACTATTCAATTCGGCTCTATTGATCAGTGCGTCGCAGAACGCCTATTAGCTAATTGCAGCCTTTGGTTAGCAATAGAAAATATTGAGTTTAATTTTATATAAATGTACATTTCAATGATTTCTTATTTTCAGAATCTCGATCAATAATTATCTAAAATAAAAGCATAATTAGAGGGAATTTTTTTATATATTACAAAATATACACGCGTATAACGAAGAATTCATGTAAAAATTACTAATGCTTTTAATAAAACTAGCGCCACTTAAGAACTTCAATGAAAAATGTACATATTGGATGACAAAAATTTATTTATCTCGCATTTATTATAGGGGTTAAGGGCAGTCGGAAATGTAAAATTTGATTTTTTTGACAATTTGAGATTTTTACATTTCCACATAGTATAGATTTTTACCTTTCTAAAAATACCTTACTTTAACCTCTAGGGTAAGTAGAAGCCCTAAAAACCTATTTTTAAATAATCGTTGAAACTGGGCCACGCCCATTTGACAAGCGTAAAAGTAAACAAAGTTTTTTTTTTTGGGCTTAAAAGTTGAGCGTCTGGTATAAATCAAAACATTTATCTTTTATTGTATAAATTGAGCCGTTTATTATTTTATTTCCTAACCCATTTGAAACTTCACTATATTTTTAACGGTCAAATCAATGTTTGTTTACTTTGTCAAATCAATGTTTTTACACTTTCAAAACTGCGTTGTATATTTTTGAACTCGCAAAAGTATTCTTTAACATTATTAAGCTTAAACTTTCAAAAAATTGCTATAATATATCGACTTTATCATGCCTAGAGCATCAACTAAAGTATTTAAGAAACGAAGAGGAGTTTTTAATAAAGGAAGATGTAATAAAAGTAATGATGGTTGTGGTGAGAAAGCAATTCTACTGTTCCAAAGAACTCTGCTGATGAAAAGAATTGTGCTGATGGTGCAAAGCTTTGTACTAATAAAACTGAACCATCTGCCAGTGAGAAAAAAATTGTAAACATGGATATTTCATATTCGGATGAGGCTTTTTCTGGTTTCAGAAATGTTATTGTGGACATTAACCTTTTAGCTTGTGTGTTTTTTGAAGCTGTAAAATGTTTAAAGTGTGAAAAAACAGGACTCAGGTTGCACCTCAGTGAAAGTAACTGTGGTGAAGCTGCGAAGTTTCACTTAAAATGTCCTTCTTGTAAATATAACTATACTTTTTTTAACTCCAAGAAATGCGATAGTTCTGAAAATGATGAACTGAATACTCGGCTAGTGTATGCTATGCGATGCATAGTTAAATGTGCTGAGCTGCAAGGATGTTTTGCTGTATCATGAATCTTCCCCCGCCACCCACAAAATTCTCAAAGTACAACCACATTTTACTGCAGGCAACAAGAGAAACCTGTAAACACAGTATGGCAGAAGCTGTTCGTGAAGCAGTTGATGAAAATGATGGAAAAAGGGACCTTGCTGTTGCTGTTGATGGTAGCTGGCAGAAGCGTGGTTTTTCTTCGAAGAATGGCTTGGTGACAGTCACAAGTGTTGATACCGGCAAAGTTATAGATGTCGAAGTTTTTTCAAAACATTGTATTTGTCCGAACAAAACCAAGCATCTTCAAAATTGTAAGATACATTTTGAAGGCTACAGCGGTAAGATGGAAGTAGCTGGAGCTCTATCCATTTTTCAGCGTTTCCAGTCTCTCTACAATGTTCCGTACACAAAATATTTAGGAGATGGGGACTCCCAAGGCTTTTACTTCTATTGTCAAGAACAAAGTATATGGTGACCATTGCTCTGTCGAGAAATTAGAATGGATAGGTCATGTTATGAAAAGAATGGGGACACGTCTTAGACGCTTGAAAACTAAGATGAGAGGTCAAAAACTTTCTGACGGAAAGCCTTTATGCGGAAGAAATAGATTAACAGAGGCAGAAATCGACCGTCTGCAAGCATATTATGGTCTAGCTATCCGCAGAAATTTGTCTAGCGTGAAGGACATGCAACAAGCCATATGGACAATATTTTTACACAAGCTATCAACCGATGAAAAACCTCAGCATGGGATTTTGTCCCTCTGATACAGATACGTGGTGCAAATTTAAAAGGCAGAATTGCTTGGGGAAACTTATCATCACAAAAATAGTTTACCTGTGAATGTTATGGAGGCCATGCGACCTGTTTTTAGGGATTTAGCTAATCCAGAATTGCTAAAAAAGTTTTTACAGGGAGGTACGCAAAATCCTAACGAAAGTGTAAATAATGTAATATGACCTCGTGTACCGAAGAAAACATTTGTACAATTATAAGTTTTGTCACTGGTACATATGATGCAGTTTCCTCATTTAATATGGGGAATGTATCAAAACTAGAAATTTTGAGAAAATGTGTATTGAGCCTGGTGTTACACGGTACAGGCGATGGAGTGCCTCGACAAACAGAGGCTGTTACGAGCAAAATACTCTTGTTTACAAAAAAAAGGAAGTTAGGATGGAAAAAGACTTAAAAGGAAGAAAGAAGATGATGAGCTACTAAAAAATGCTGATGATTTAGATTATGGAGCTGGAATGTTTTAATTAAAAAGTAATTATACGTTAAAATCAATTTTTCTCAAAATGTAAATTTTTGATGTTCGATGTTCCTTTTCTTAGAAACTACTGTTCACAGGTATGTAAATTTTTTATGATATATTTATAATGATGGCTAATATATACTAAAATGAGCTTTTGTAAAAAACCCCAAAATTTATTTTTACAAATTTTTTATGTGAAAAACGGGTTAACTTAAACTATGTTTGATAAAATATTTTATAAATAATGAAAAATTCAAAATTAGCTAAAAGCTCATTTGAGTATAATGAGAAATGTGTATTTTAATTATATGAAAAATTTCAAGCATGTACATAAAACAGATTTTGAGAAAATGTACCTCGAAAACAGCCAATTTAACATTGTCGGTATAGAGGTTTCCGACTGCCCTTAAGAGGACGGTGGAACATTAAAACTAATTTCTTAAATTGTTAGCTGTATTAGATGAAAATGGAATCCGTATAGTTAATGATTATTATATTTCAGAATTTAAATATATTTTTTAAAAAAAATGTTGTAAACTGATTTTTTCAAAAACATTTAATTTTTAAACTATTTCTAAAAATGCTCCTTAAGTATTAGTTTCTAAGTTATGTGCATAATTGTTGTTTTATGTATAGATGAACTACAATAAAATATATATGAGCATGGGTTTTAAATTCAGAATAAAAGTTAATGAAAAAAAGATAAAATTTCTATACTTTATGAAATATATGTATTTCACCAATTATCACCCATTCATTCAAGATATTCAAAACAACACAAGATAAGATCCGTTAGATATTTTAGAAAACTAAAACACTAATTTGTGAATTATATCATCTTTAATACGTAGCGAAAATTTAAAAGAAATATGACATAATTTGAAAAACGCAAGGAGCATTTTACGTAACAATGAAAAGGGAAAGTTAACGAACTAAGAAAAGTGCATTTTAATCATTTTTTTGAGTAAAATAATAAAAAAATAATCCAGTAATTATCAATTAAAATGACAAAATTTTTTGAGAGAATTACCCTTAAAAATATAAGAAATATTATTAGTATACAAAACCACAGTCGCAATTCTGATCTGAATTTGACATTGTGAAAGTCTCATCGACTTAATTATTGTACATAAGTATTAAGTAATGTTGGAAAATAATATTTATTATTTTTTATGTAATTCATAATTAAGATTTACGAAGCAATATAATGATTACTAGGAAGTTTATTGATATAAGAGTAGATAATATTATGAAAGTAATACCTATTAAATCAATTCAAATGTATTTAGAATATTTTTTGGAATGATATATATATACAATTTTTTTATCCGATCCATATGTTACTCATATGAATAGCAATCCATTTTAGATAACATGATATTATATGGAAAAGAATACTTGAACAAAATCAGGAAAAATTTGAATGATTAATTTTTTTTCTATTACAGTAATTATAAAAAACAAAATAGTGTATTATTTAAATCCCTATAAATATGAAGCATCCAAATTATTTAATATATATATAATATATATATATATATATATATATATATATATATATGCTTTCATTGGCCCCTCAATTATCATCGTATTTGCACGAAATTAGAAGTTATTGAATTAATTATTTAACTTTATTACAATATAATTAATTACTTAATGTAAATTATATTTTTAGAATTGAATCTCGCTTTTTCAGAATCAAGAATAGAATGACTTAAGTGATTTATCTATATTCCGATCACACATCATTACTTCAAATGCTATTCGAAAAACCATTAACGAACCATTTACTGGATTACTTCCTAGTCTCCATTTCATAATATGTTTCCACTTCTTAATAACGAGTGATAAATGGGCCAATAATTCAAAATTAAAAACCTATTTATAACCTGATCATGTTTCATGATTATAAGATTTGACCTTAACAGTTTATTGAAATATTTAGTTGAATTGCATTGATTTTTTAAAAAATGACTTTTAGAACAATAAAATTGAATACGTAAGAAATCTGGAGTATTAAGTACCATTTCTTTGTAAATATGTTATGGTCTCAGAGGCGTTAACTTTGCCTCGAGAGCTGAAACAATAAACAATTTACGAAAAGATATAATTCTTACACACTATTTATAAAGGAAGATTACTTAAAATGTTTAAAACATAATGATAATTTAAAAAATTATAAGTAAAAAATAAGAAACATATCTGCAAAAAATATACCTTTATTCCTTTATAAAAACGTGTAAATCATTCGAATAATTTAATTTTAATTTCAAAGTATTATATCAATTCGAAAATTGTTTATATTTTCAGCCCTTAACGTAAACTCAACCCCCTTGAAACCCTTAATAAAATAGCATTTTTTCGATTTTTAATCACTCTACATTTTAAAAAATAAATCAGTTGATGTTGGGTATAAATGTGTTTAAAAATATATTGTAACGTTGAACAGGGGTTGAGGATATTATGCAAATCAGTTGCGAAAAACAAAACAATTTTTCAATAGCGATTGTTGTAAATGGAGATGATTTGTGTGAATGAGTGGCAGCATGGCGCCACGTTTTTGTTGAACAGGTTGTGTGACGTCATTATGTTCTGTGTATAAAAGGGGGGTGGAGCCACACGTGCTCACACTCACTTGGTAGTTCTGAATAAACTCAGTTATTTGAATTGACTGGCTCGAGTCTGAATTTCTTCCTCCAACGCCGAGCATCGGGTAGATGCAGCTCGCAGAATTATTTGTAATTGGAAATTCTTCTTTACATAAGTTTTTGGTACCCTCGGCGGGACTGGTTGTTGGTTGGAAGCGAAACTGAAACCGAATTTAAATTATTAAACTTTGAACTTCGAACTTAACTTTTGAATTATAAAATGGAAGTGAATGCTTTGAAAGCGGCAAGAAAAGGCCTGAGAATAGCATTTTCTCTCAGTCTGAAAAAAAGATTGAAACCGAACTCATTAAGGAAAACATCGATATGAATCAACTTTCTATTCTGAAAACTCAATTTATCGATAAATTTCAGAGACTCGACATTTGTCAGAATCAAATTTCTGAACAACTCTTGGGTACAGAAGATGCCGTGCAAGAATATTTAGATGATATGGAAGAGGCAGAAAACTACCGTGACCGCTAAATCGAAATATGTACTCGAGTAGATTTGAAAATACGAGAAACCGTTGTTCCTGCCGAAACTGAAAAAAGAAGCTTTAAATTACCGAAAATCGAACTGAAGAAATTCAGCGGTGAAGCTAAAGACTTTTTTGGCCTTCTGGAGTCAGTTTCAGAAAATTCACAATGATAAAAGCATTGCGGAAGAAGACAAAATGCAATATTTATTGCAATCCATGGAACCGAAATCGAAAGCAGAACGATTAGTATTGAGTTTCCCTGCAACGGCGGAAAATTATCCCAAAGCCATTGATCAATTAAAAGAGAGATTCGGTCGTGAAGATTTGTTAGTACAAATTTACGTACGTGAACTTTTAAATTTAGTAATGAAGAACGCTGTTTCTGGAAGAACGAAAACTGATTTGTCGGCCTTGTACGATGAACTTGAAGGAAATTACGGTCGTTGGAGAGCCTTGACGAACACAAGAAAAATATGGAGATTTCCTTACACCATTGGTAGAGTCCTGCTTACCCGAGGAAATCCTGATGGCCTGGGAAAGAAAACGGAATACTGAAACAGACGCTAAAGGATCACGAACTCTAGAACACTTAATGACTTTCCTTCGCCTGGAAGTCCAAGGGGAAGAAATGGTGCAGCTGGCAAAATCCGGTTTTGGAACTCCTATCCGAAAAAGATTCCCAACTGAAAGTGTTAAGCCGACCGAATTAACGACTGCATCAGCTCTGGCGAGTTCCGTAAAGTCCTCAGGTAAGAAAATCAATAAATGTATATTTTGTGAGAAATATCATCCCAGTGAAAATTGCTTTAATGCTAGAAAAATGTCTTTAAATGCTAAGAGACAATTGTTATTAAGAAAATGTGCTTGTTTTATTTGTTTAATTAGATCTGGCCATTTGAGTAAAAATTGTGATATTAAAAATGATATTAATTGTTCTAAATGTAATTATTCTCATTTTGAAATTATGTGTCCAAAATTAAATAAGAAGTATGAACAAAAATTGTGTTCCATAAAAACTGAGAACTATCTATCAAGTAACTGCAGCGGAAACCAAAGTATTTACTTTCAAACTCTCTGCGTTTTCATTCGCATTAAAGAGCAGGAAAGGAAAGTTAGAGTTCTGATTGATACCGCTTGTGAAAATAGTTACATTAGTGAAAGTGTTACTAGTATTTTGAAGGCCACTCCACTTAGAGAGGAAACTATAATTCATTCTCTATTCGGGGCAATGAAACTAAACCGAAACATCACAGCGTGTATTCTATTGAGGTTAGTGATTTAAAACGCTCTTATGCATGTTGTTTTGAAGTGCTATCTGAAAAGAAAATATGTGGATTTATTTCTAAGATTGAGGATAAGCGTATTTTAAATGAGTTAAAAAATAAAGAAATTATTTTATCGGATTTAAATTGTAAAGAAACTGAAATTGGGCTTTTGATTGGGGCTGATAATATAGGAAAATTATTGACTGGGAATATAATTGAATTTGATTCGGGTTTAACAGCTATTGAAACTAAACTAGGATGGACGGTAATTGGAAAAGTATGTTTGAACGATAAAAACGTTATGTTAACGACATCGTCTTTGCATGTTCGAAATGTTAGCATTAAAGAATGATGGGAACTTGATGTTTTAGGAATAACGGATCCCTTACTTAATGAGAATACGAAAGAAAATTTTGAATTAACCGATTTTAAGAATAAAATGAAAATTCTTCCCAATGGAAGATATGAAGTTAAGAGGAATCGGCACCTTTTTCAATTTTTTTTTTTTTTATTTAAGGGTTTTAAAATATTTTTTTTTGTATATTATTAACAGTTACTACTAAACTAAGAAATTTCACCATGAAAAAAATTCCTAAATTTAAAAAAAAATTTAAAATTTAAAGTTTTTAAAAATTTTTTACCGATTTTCAAAATTCTTCTTCTTTTACAATTATCATTATTTTGACACCAAAAATTTTTTGGGGATTTATTAGACTATGAGTAATAACTTTAGGGATCGATTTTGCAACAAACAAATTAGTTTTGGAAAAAAAAATAAAATGTAAACATTAATGGAAAAAAAGCTAAAAAAACATGACTTCTGCTACATTTTCTTTTATAAAATTTTTTTTATTCAAAATATTAAAAAATGGATCCCTAATTTAATTAAGCACATTGTAATAAAGATACACACCAAAATTCAAGTTGTTTGATAAATATCTGTAGAAGTTTTGTACTTTTAAAGACCATGATTTCATGAAAAACTCGAACTGAGAAAATGCATTTTTAAGAATACCAATCAGCAAATATATATCAAAACAATGTCTAAATTTTGTAATAATTTTTCAATATGTTGTATAAATATATACCTTTAAAATAAAACATAATACAATTCAATTTCAAAATATTAAACAAAAATATAAGCTTTTATAAAGTGCCTGTCTGTGAGCCCAAAATTACGAAAAATAGGAAAATATCATTGTGACTTATTTTTACAAGAAACATCTATGAAATATATTAAAAAATAAATCAAATACATGAAATAAATGTAATAAAAATACATGAAATGTACAATAGAAAATTTAAAAGCTTTTATAAAAATAATTTGCTACTTAAATCAATATCTAAAATAAAATAAAGTAAAACAAATTTATGCTAAAATGTATTATTTTTTCAAAACAGGTTTGTTTTAAAATTGGCCTGCGCCATAAGTCATTCCTTCTCTCCTCCTAGATAAAAACTCTTTTTTATGTATTGCTTTTTAATAAGTTTAAGAGCCAGCTTATTACTGGCATTTTGACGACGTTTTCTAAATTTTTGTTTTCGACAATCTAAGATAGTAGCAAGTTGTTTCGTTGAACCTCCAGTAGCTACACCTAATGCTTTCTGTGTTTCTACAATGGTGCGTATTGTACCCTTATTGTATTCGCAGACAGCTTCTGTTACTGCCCGCTTAACACGTCTTTTGTTTACGAAAATTTCTTTCGGACACTTTGCCCAAATCATGCTATGCAAACTTTCGTTTGCATTTTGTGTTCCACATCGAATGCATCTTTCTAACAATTCATTAGATGCAAGTCTTTGATAAATCGGTAGAATTTTTGTAAGAAACTTTTCATTTATTGGTGTTCCTACATTTAATTTATGATTGTTAGGTTTTTCCCCATTAGCAATCGCAGATTGGTAGAAACACCATGAGTTTTCTCCCGCAGGACACTTCGAATGTTGAGGTTTAGCATCTGTAGAAATGCTATGCAACAATGTAGCATATATTGCTGTTTTCATAGCATTCACATCCCCTTTGTTTCTCAAAATAGCCTTTTGGTAGTAAGTAGTTAATTTTTTAATCGTGGCTTCTTTCAAACTACCATGAGCTTTACCACCTAAAGAAATACCTTGAGCACGACAGTCTTTTACAGTAGATCTCAAAGCTGTTCCTAACCGCTTACTAACATGATTAATACATTCTTCCTTTTTATCACAATGTCAGGTCCATACACTTTTTCTCGCACAAGTAGTTAAACGTTTTACAATCACCATCGGATAATACTGTAATATAACGGAATCCAAGTGATGTGGATCTTTTCCACAAGGTTAATGCAGCTTCCATTTCCATTGATGTAGATGAGCCCAAGTGATTTATATTACATTCGCTTCTATGTCCTTCATACCATATGCTGAATTCAGCACTTGACTGGCCTAGCTTATTTTTTGCCACAGAGCAATGACGACACACCTTACTCATCACTTCAAAGTCAACAACATATCCGGTGAGCATATCTATAACACATCCTACACCGATAAGTGAGGTGTGACCACGAGTTAGCCACGTTCCATCAAAACTAACACTTAAGTCTGTGATTTCAGCTCCATTCTCGTACACATTTTTTTAATTTCTCGGTGGATTTCCGCAAATATGTTTTCAGATGCCAGAGTATATGCATTATCCAGCCGTCTCGCACACTTCCCATATGTAGTTGATGAAAAAGGATCTATATTCATCACCATACAAAATTTTCTATAGCTGAAAAACCTTTCCCAATATGTGAAAAAGCTTGAGTTATTCTCAAATTCACATCATGGCTGGTCTGAACAGACTTTAGAGATGTGTTTACAACAGTTTTGTTTTCATCACAATTGCTACACAATAGTTTTAAATTGTATGAAAATCCCAACTTGGCTCCAAGCTCCAGTTTCAAAGTTTGTTTTTCACAATATTGGCACTTTGCACTTCGAAGAAGATTGTTAACTTGGTTAAAGTCCACCAATATATAATTTCCAATAGCAGAGGTATCCTTTTTTTACCACAGTGTTCAATTTTTCCAGGCGTACATTTGAAAAAACTGAATTTTTGTTCACTTCACAATCAACTTTCGCTTTACACCATCGCTTTTCATTCATTTGCAAAGCACGTACTGAACGTTTTCTAAGAGGCATAATTGAGATAAGAAATAATAAAATGAATGAATGTATGATTGAAGTAGCATTAAAAATTATGATTGAAGTAGCATTAAAAATGCTGTTTTAGGTTTCTATGAAGTTAAAAACTAATGAAACTAAAAATCACACAGCAAGCGAAAATGGCAAAGCTAATGTAAATAAACAACTTTGCTGATAGTTACAGTCACAGCTTAACGGATTCCTCTGCTTCTCTGTAGTTTTTAATGTAAAATAATGGATTTATTCTCAAGTAAAAAAATGTAAACATTGAGGTGGGCGTGGCATTTAAACTGCTGACAGAGCTGTCAAAATATTTAAAATGCATTTTACTGCGTTTAAAATAATCAGATCGTTTCAAAACTTCCCTCAATTGTACCAAAGGTATCAAACTACATTTTAAACTAAAAATTGAAAAATCGATATTTTCATCGATTTTAGGTTTTTGAAAGGTGCCAAGTCCCCTTAAACTCCCATGGAAATGTAACTCTGAAAATTTGCCCAGTAACAAAGAACTAACATGGAAAAGACATCTACAGATGATGAATAAATTAAGAAACGGTAAATTTTTTGTGGATTATAAAAGTGTGTTTAGGCAATGGGAAAATTTAAATATCATTGAACGTGTGCCGGAAGTAGAATTGAACAATGAATGCCATTATTTACTGCATAGACCCGTGATTAAATTAGATAGTGCGACTACAAAAATCCGACCCGTATTCGATGCTTCGGCCCGTGAATAAGGGAAACCATCTTTGAACGATTGTTTATATAAAGGCGTAAACCTTATTGAACTGATACCTGACATTTTAGATCGTTTTAGAATTTATCCAGTCGGAATTGTAGCCGATATTGAAAAGGCGTTTTTGATGCTATCTGTTGCACCGAAAGATAGAGATTATCTCAGATTTTTTCCCATGCAATGAAAAACAATTAGTGTACAGGCATTGTCGAGTTGTGTTTGGGGTGTCTTCAAGCCCTTACTTATTGAATGCATCTATTATGCATCTTTGGAAAACTGTAATTCCGAATGTAAGGAAGTTGCACAAGAGTTAAAATCTTCCTTTTATGTTGATAATTGTGTAACTGGTGTTTTTAGTGCTGATGAAATAGAAATATTTATTGAGAAGACTAAATTAATTATGTCGGAAAGATGTTTTAATTTACGTATTTTTGGGAGCAATGTGGCGAGTAAAAGTGTTGATAAACACTCAGGCGAAACATTTATTTTGGGTATCATCTGGGACTTGGATAATGATGTTTTGAAATGTTGCACGAATTTCGACTCATTAACGTGCGAAGTGAAAATAACGAAACGATTAGTTTTGTCTACGGTGCAAAAAGTTTTCGATCCCATTGGAATGTTGGCACCGTCTACATTGCTCCCAAAATTACTATTGCAGGAAATATGGAAAATGAAAAAGGCATGGGATCAGGAACTACCTCAGAATATTGTAAACAAATTTATGAAATGGTTTAATGAAATTCAAATTTTGAAAGGTATAAGTGTACCACGTTGTATGAAAATTGATATTTTTACTGGATTACATGTATTTGTTGATGCAAGCAAGGGGTCATATGCGGGATGCGTCTTTGCTCGATCAATAGTTGATTCTAGAGTTAGCGTAATTCTTGTTAGAGCGAAGTCTAGAGTAGCTCCTCTCAAACTTTTGAGTATACCGCGTCTAGAACTGATGGCTTGTTGTGTTGGTGCTCGACTTGTAAATTCTATTTTGAAAGCGCTTAATATGCCGGACTTGAAAGTTACTCTTTGGTCCGATTCCACAACAGCACTTTGGTGGATTAAAGAATATGGAAATTGGTCAGTTTTTTGTAGTTAATAGGTAAAGGAAATTAGACAATTAACTCAAATTCAGTCATGGAAGTATGTTCCAGGAAACATGAATATCGCAGATTTACTATCTCGTGGTTGTTCTCCACGACAAATGCTTAGTTCTAGATGGTGGGAGGGGGTCTTCCTTTTTGAAACAAAATTCGGAATATTGGCCAGATGGTGAAATCAGTTTGCGAGCCTCAAGAAGTTAACGTAGAGAGAAAGAAAACTAAAAATGCGAATGTTGATCTAGCAAACGATGCACCGCCCTTGCTTATATGTAATGTGTCTGATTATGATAAAATGATAAGAGTATTTGCATGGATTTTAAGATTTGTAAATAATTGTCGCAAAGACTATAACAAATGTAAGGAACATGAACTTTCTGTTGCTGAAATTGAAAATTCTGAAAAACAATTGATTCGTTTAACTCAGACATATTATTTACCTGATGTTGAATCTTTAAAATTTGTTACTTTTATTGATAATGATAATATTTTAAGAGTAAAATCTAAAATAACTGAACGAAATGATGAAAGTTCTTTTTTGTATCCTATATTGTTACCTGATAAATGTGAATTTACAAAACTTTTGATTAGATCTATACACAAAAAGAACTGGCATGCAGGAATACAAAATAATGCAATCATTAATTAGAGAAAGGTTCTGATTATCAGAGCTAGAAAAACTATTAAGAGTATTTTGAATGAATGTTTTATTTGTGCTCGTTTTAAAGTGAAATCATTGTCAAGCGGACCCCTCACCCTTACCACCAGACCGCGTGAATGATTGCGCGATATTTGAAGTTGTAGGAATTGACTTAGCTGGACCTCTGTTTTTAAAAACTGGCGAAAAGGTATGGATTACATTGTTTACTTGCGCAGTCTATCGCGCTCTACATCTTGAATTAGTAAACGCTTTATCTACTGATGCCTTTTTGCTAGCCCTTAGGCGTTTCATTGCCAGGCGCGGGAGGCCCAGGATAATTTACTGTGATAACGGTACTAATTTCCGAGGTGCTTTCAATGACCTTGCGAAATTGGATTGGCATAAAATATCGAGAGAGACATCAACTCAAAAAATAGTTTGGAAATTTATACCACCCACCGCCGCATGGTGGGGAGGCTGGTGGGAAAGGTTGGTTCGCATTATCAAGGAACTATTGAGACGTTCTCTTGGAAAATCAATATTGTCCTATGAAGAATTGTCTACAGTGATTTGTGAATGTGAATTTTTAATCAATAGTAGACCTTTAACTTATATATCTGAAAATCCACAGGAATTGATCCCTCTTACTCCAGCAATGTTTTTAATAGAGAATCGCTGTTCCGATACTACCGATATTGACGAATTGAATTCAACAGACTTAAGAAAGAGAATGAAATATATAATTAAACTTTTAAGTGATTCAAGACAACGTTTCAGGAAAGAATATCTAAGTGAGCTAATACAAAAACAGAATGATAATCGGGTGCGAGAACCCCGAATTGGGGAAATGGTCTTAATTGGAAACGACAATAAGAAACGTTTGTCTTGGCCTATAGCTAAGATTATAGAATTAATCCCTGGTCGAGATGGGGAAATTCGAACAGTTCGGCTAAAAACTCAACATGGAACAGTAATACGCCCCGTGCAACGTATCTTCCCTTTGGAAGTACAAGCGATTGCTAATAGCGATAAGGAGTTGAAAGAGGAATCGGTTTCTGTTAAAAGTACTAAACCTGAAAAGGTCTTGAATATTAATGATGCAATTATAAAAAAATATACTTCTTCTGAAGATTGGTTAAAGAACCAAAGAGACTTGATCTTTTAAATTATAACTGTTATAGGTTTTAGACTCTCCCCAAGTCTCAAAGTATGTTGTAAATGGAGATGATTTGTGTGAATGAGTGGCAGCATGGCGCCACGTTTTTGTAACTGTGAACAGGTTGTGTGGCGTCATTATGTTCTGTGTATAAAAGGGGTGGAGCCACACGTGCTCACACTCTCACTTGGTAGTTCTGAATAAACTCAGTTATTTGAATTGACTGGCTCGAGTCTGAATTTCTTCCTCCAACGCCGAGCATCAGGTAGATGCAGCTCGCAGAATTATTTGTAATTGGAAATTCTTCTTTACAGCGATGGAAATTTACAGCCGAAAAACAATCTTTGAAATACAAGATACACAATTGAATTCGCAGAATTTTTATAAATACGCGTTTGTGCCATATGTCTTGAAATTAGTAGATTTTTCCACCAATTTCCAGAATAGTACATAGGGCAACAAACTCGCAAAAAATGATGACCAACATAGTCGTCAAATAAACCAACTTGGTCACCAAAATCGATGTTAACTTAGCTCTATCACCAAGATTTCGCCAAACACCCATTGATTCACAATTATAATGTAAGGGACTGCTTTGCTTGCGAATATTACAAATTTAATAAACAACAAATATAAAATAGAGTAATATTAATGTATTACACATCCAGATAATTTTTTTTACTATGTTAAGTATTCTTTACATACAATTCTTAATAATATCAACAACTTTGAATCATTAATAACCAATGTATCTTTTAGCATATATGCCGATCTAGAGATAAGCCGGAAGTGCATTTTCTGTTCCAAAATGTACCCGAAATTCAATACACGTGCTTAGGTAGAATTTATTTCATTTCCAAACATCTCGCTATGAGGTCGAGCTTTTCTTAGTTTAATGGAATATTTTCCAAGCAAATTGCCTTTAATAAAACACCAGACGCATGTAATGGCATTTTTATTTCTGGTAAGCTTAAGAGTTTACATGCATTTTCCAAATATATATATATATATATATATATATATATATATATATATATATATATATATATATATATGTAAGGATAATTAAATTAGATTAAAAATTAAATTCCCTATCTAACACTTAACTCATCTTTCTCCGTTCCCATATTCAAGTATCAAACTAATCGCCCATCTATTTTTTTCCAAACATATGGCCTAGCCAATAAACATGTCTAATTCCAGATCGTTAGATTTAATAGTCAACATATGTCAGCATTAACTTGCAAGCCCCTCTTAAAAGCAGCGATACTTACCATATGTTTTTCAAGTGTTATCCACTTGAAACCCCCACCATGGCGTGCTTTTTCCTCCTCTCTCAGTATCAGAACAGATGCAGAATTGGTTGAATAAAGACCGTCCCTTTTTCTAACTTTTAATCTGATTCTGTCTTAAAAATCATGACATATATATATAATATCTCTATTCCATTCTAGTCATATTTACTGCACTGTTTCCTTTAAAATGATAAGGGGGTAAATGGATTTGTATACATAACGGGATCTTCGACCTATATTTAACGCTCTGAAGGAACATTACATTGCTAATTGATCATATATGCATGCAGACATCCTTGCAATTAAATATTAATTTTCTAACATGTCCCAAATTTGAATCCAGACTTATGTGACTTAAGTGCTTATGTGATTTTTTTCTTTTATATAGATATTCCATTAAAAATATCCTAAAATTTTAACGTTTAATGTTATATGTGCGCATAGTAAATGTAAAATAAATGAATAAATTAATAAGAAACGTATTTCTTAAACAGCAATTTTTCCGAGATTACTAGATACACATATGCGAGCCGACATATTTACTCTAATCTCAACAAAAAGTTTCAAAATATATGCATTCACGGAAAAAAACACCGTATATAAAAACTCTTAACTAAAAGGATCAACGCAAAAATTATCAATTAGTTATATTTTTTTTTATTTCTTGACGACTATATTGTTTCCTTAATTATTCCGTATTTGCAACAAAAATTTTTTTCCTGAGTATTGAAATAAAATACTTTATTATCGGACACTGAAGGCGAATAAAATCTATAAATCTTTGTACAAAAGCAATTCAAATGCATTTATTGACTTTAAATTAAATTATGAGCATTACTTCTTAAAAATATTTAAGTCAATTTAAAAAAAAATAAATCGGAATTTTTTTTCTTAAATCGCGCACAAATTTTCACTAAATAAGTTTAAAAAAAGAATGTATTTTTCATTGTTTAAAATATTTTATATACTTTTATTCTATTGTTATAAAAACACAAGTGCAACACTCTTATTTTACTTATTTTTTTGAATATTGAATTTTAATAATACTACTAAAATATTCCATATTTCAGCTTCATCACTCTTTCTTCATTTCTTATTACAGTATGTTTTTCTATCGACAGATTACTTTTGAAAAACATAATGTTATCCAAATGGTAGAAAGTCTTTCATGTATATTCCAAATTTGAAGAGACATGATTCATATAAAAACAATATTTCCAATTAAAGTGATATAGTGTTTATAAAACAAATAACTTTTTTGCATGTATTAATAGAATTAACATTACAACGCACATTATTAAATAATTCCATTCTAAAAATCTCGCTTTTTTAAAAACAAATATGTTTATTCTAAAGATAGGAGGTAAAAAGAGATAAACAAAGTGTAAAACGTTGCTAAGGTATAAAAAGTTTTTTTATTTAAAAATCAGCGCAAGCACTATCGAAAAGTAATGTTTTTGCTAAAATTTATGTTATGGAAGCATATCGTTCAATAAACATGCGGAAGATTGATTTTATTTATTCCGTTGGACCCCGATTTCACAAACCTCTATTTAACGAATTTTGTGATTTAATGAATTTTCTCTATCCCTGGTTAAAAAGAATGTAAGACCCACTCAATTTAATGAATAATAAACCCCGGATTAAAGAATTACATCAACAGCTGAAAAATATTTTTTTATTAGGTTTTATTAGAAAAAAAAATCGGATTTTTTTTAATGACGTACCCTTTTTGTCCGGAACAGAAAATAATTTCTTATAACCAGTAAATTTTGGAGAGAAAGGGTGCTACTAGAAGTATTGTACTTTAGACATACAGATTAGTTATGAGTGTAATATATCATGTGAGTTTTGACTATGATAGAAAATTCCTTTCTTAAATAAACCCACACCTTAAAGCAGGGAATATTTTAAGATTTTAACGATTACGTCACATTTGATGACGGACTGCTTATTTCTGAGATTAAATTTGAAAAATTTGTTGATCTGTCGAAGCTAATGAATAGAGCGATTCTGATGCAGAAATCGATAAAGAAACTATTATCAAAACTGTTACATTTTTAATGCTTTACATTGTTTGGAACCTTTGAAAACATACATCAGAAAGCAGGATATAAATAATGAAATATTTTCTTGTCTATCTAAAGTAGAGAAAGAACTCTTTCGAGTCAGGAATTAAAGAGATTGTGAAACATAAATTAGTCAGTATTTTAAAATTTCTAATTTACACTGATGCGTAATAATTTCCACAACATTGTTTTTAGCTGTTTAAAAAGATGTGTAATTTCTAACTATGGAAATGCTTTGTGTAGTTGCTAAAAATAGCATTTCCTAAAGATCAGAGCACGAAATTTGTATTTTGCTTAGACACCGATATAATGAATAACGAAGAATTAATGAATAAAATTTTAGGTTTCCGTTGAATTCGTTAAATTCGGGTCACACTCTATCTATCTATCTATATATATATATATAAGGGTTTCCCAGATGAAAAGTGGACATATGCGATTGTATCAGAAAGACTGCAGCTGTAGCAAGCCACCAAGCATAGAAACCAAAGACGGTAAGAAGTATACAATCATACAATGTTTAACAGTGGAACCTGTCAGCGATAGTGGAAATTAATCGAATGTAACGATGCATCCATTTAGGAACAACGTGCAGTAGAATGGTTTCTATTTGCAATATGTAAGATTAATGTAGATATCTATCGAAGAATAGTAGAAGTCATTGGCGAGCACTGTTAACTTTGAAAGTCTTGGAACAGTTGGGACAAAAGTTTTCGAGAAGTGTTCAAACGATTTTGAATCTCCATGACAATGTTCACCCTCACTCTTCCGCGAAATAAAGGCAACAAAAAGAATTCTTAGGGACATATTAGATCATCCACCGTACAGTTTGTTGTTATCACCCATTGACTCCAGGGCTCTTAGACCACTCAATACAGTTTCACGTTTCTATTTGGACAAAAAAGTGAAGGAAGCTGAGGAAGATTTCTTTAACCCACGAACACTCGCGCGATGTGTTTTCTACACCCCAGTAACAAGAAAAAACTCCCATAATTCCAAAAAGAATGTGCAGAACCAAGATTTTTTCTGTAGCTGCACATTTTAGGTCATTGAACCTCCAGACATAATGTAATCACTCTCCCTCAGACGATCGGAATGTAACGACCTTCAAAAGTTTATTTGGGGTGCTGAGAACTCCCCGCGAGTAACTGCGTTATATTTTCGTACTCGGAACATCTGAAACAGGCTAAGTTTTACTTTTTTCGTTTACATTTTTTTTCTAATTATAATAATATGCATGCATATTTTATTTAAAATTTCAATAATTTTTGCACAGAAATTATATAATTCTATAAAATAGTTGTGAAATATATTTTTTTAAATTTTTCAAAACATTTTACAGAAATTATGACAAAAACTGCATGGGAAAGGGAGAAACAGCGATTTCTTCGTCTATAAGATGCTGTATCAACATATTGTCAAGATGAACTAAGTGAATTCAATGACTGTGTAATTTCAGAACCGAACTTTGAGAGGTGAAACTTGAAATTGTGTAAGTTTTTATAATACAGGCGGTGTTGATATCTTTGATGAAATGTGCAGTATATATGATGTATCGCGAATATGTAACCGTTGGTCATTGTGAATATTTTATCAATACTGCAGGAATTAATGCTTCCCATATCTATCATTCGGTTCTTCCTGAAAAGAAAATGAGACGTTCAAGATTGTTAGAGGAGATTAGAACTGATTGTGTACAGCCACAGTGGGAAATGAGTTCCGAACTCCCAAACCTTAACAAAACACTCCAAAGTAGCTTTACCGACACAGAAGATATTAAAAAGAGCATTAGTCCACCAAAAAAGGGACGTTGATTCGATTTGTTCACGAGTAAATGATGTAAAAACTAGTTGTTTTTGCCTTCAGAGTAAAAAAAAAATGTGATTGAAGCATATGACTACAGTCTGCTCTGAGTGTTTGAAAAATAAATAAAATATTTGTTTTCTACTTTCTACTATCCTTGACATCAATTGCAAAGTAAGTGTTTTACTGGTACATGCGTTTTACTGGTGCTTTTTGAAAAAAATATAAAAATAAAGTATTGAAATGAAAATTTTAAGGGTTTAGTTTAAATTAATGTCAATCTCATTTGTAGGCAATGAATTTAATAATTTCATTTGTATAATAAAAAAACATCTTTTAATTTATAAATATGTATCATATTTGACTTAATTTTATTTTCAGAATTAATTACGCGTGTTAAATTTTGTGGTGTTCTCTACACCCCGCGAGTAACGACGGTAGAAAAACAGGCGCGAGTGACCACGGGTTAAGAATCAAAGACGTGTTTTCGGGGGTGAACCTATAAACCAACTGCATAATCAATGACACCATCATTACAGCCCTCAGAGTGGATTCCTTTGATTTCCATTAAAATTATTTTTTTACTGAACTCACCCACTTTTCATTTTGGTAACCCATTTATATATATATATATATATGACATGTTTGAAGCCAGAATCAGACTGAATTTTTAAAAAGGATCTTTATATGATGAAAGTTAGAGATATTCTAACGCTAATAGCAGAAAGGAAAAAAGCACTCCACCGTGAAAGTCTAAGTGGGTTACCACTTAAAATACAGATGCGGTAAGTATCGCGGATTTCATGAGTGTACTTGAAAGTTAATGCTGACGTATACGGCTATTAAATATAACGATCTGGAATTAGGCATGTTTATTGGCTAAGCCAAATGTTCGGATGAAATAAATGAGTGATTAGTTTGATACTTGAAGATTAAATGAAAAATATGAGTTAAGTGCTAAATAGGGAATTTAATTTTTAATCTAATTTAACTATCATTATATATATATATATATAAGGATAGTTACCATTTACCATTTTATGAGCCCTTATATAGAGATTTGGTATATATTTAAATATGGCTTTAGATAGTTGTGGAGATGGGCACACAAAAGTTCTGAGTTGGCATATAAAAAAACTATATTTTTTAAAAAAAAATACAAAAAAATGTGTGAATTGTTTTGATAATCAGAATTTCAAGAGCTCAACGTAGAAAAAGAGTTACTAGAGACATGTCAAACCTCAAGAATTCTATGTTAGAATTAGCTGTTAATTTTCATGATAATTAAAACACAGGCTTAATTAAATCGTTTATGTTTGGCATGAATAAAACTGAAATTAAAATTATGACAGATATTTTAAGCAGATGTAAATTTTGAGATTCTCATGGTATGCATATAATTCGAGACCTTAATAACTATTTAGTACAAAAAATGAATATTAAATTAGATGCAAGTGAAAATTGCTCTACAGAATATTGTACATTATTATTTATGAATAAATCATTTAACAAAATTAATTTTTCAAGTATATTTCAAAAATATCAATCCATTTTTCCTATTAAAAATATTATTATTAAAACGGCTTTCAAATACAACAAGAAACTTGGTAGATTTATATTTAATTATAATCAAGTCGCGGAGGTCCTAAGTTCAGAATCATGTAAATGCAATCTATATCGAGACTATATTGATGACTATCATCAGCACGTTGTCACAGGAGACCTTGGTATCGTGAAAGATGATTTGTTAATAAATTTTATGGAAAAAGGTACCGGTTTTAGACTGATGATCAGAAAAAATAAATCTAATGTTATGAAACAAATCATAAAAGATTAAGATAAATTCTACCTTAAAATTGCAATTAAATACGGAATGCCGATTGAAGCTTTCAATCAATTTAGATCTTATGTAGCAACAGAAATTCGGGAATTAGATTTCACTGTTGAAAATGAAATTATGTATAAAGATCTTAAATCATCAATGGAAAATATCCAAAATGACTTCGTGATTACACATGTTGATAAGGTCTCTGCTAATTATGCCATAATTTGTAAATACTTTTACAGTAAAATATTAAGTAACCACATTTTAAATAATAATTCATTTCAAAAATCAATTCACAATAATAGAGAAGATGATAATCGTCTTTTAGCTTTGAACAAAACACTGAATATTCATCTAAATAATATTAAATATCCAAAAGTATTTTTTAACACCAAAATTTCATAAAAGCCCTATAAAATTCCGTAGTATCACTAATGGATACAATACATACATCTCGAAATCTAGGAAGATCTTACACAATCTCTTCTTCAAAATCTGATTGATAACTTACAAAACACGGCAATAATTAAAAATATCTTAGAGATTGCTAGAGTTACTAAGGATATGTTAATTTTTTCCATGCATGGCTTTGATTTCAAGGACCTTTTTAATTCTATAGATATTGACGATATGATTAAGGTTCTACAGTTAACTTATGATAAATATGAATTATATACTTCAATGAAAAAAGTCCAGCTAGTAATTGTTTAGCGAACCTATATTTACATTTTTTTTAATTGATCATGTTGTAAATGATTATTACTTGATTTATCGTTATATAGATGATTTAATAATTTTTATTAAAAATAGTGAATACAAACCAAATATTACGTTCTACCCTGATTTTCTCAAGCTCCGTAAAACTAACTTCAACTCTAATATGGTGGAATTCTTGTATTTAGACTTGCATCTTCTTAACAATAATGTAGTCAGTAACATTTTTGACAAAATAGATTCGTTTAAGTTCCATATAATTAAAATTCCTGTATGGAATAGTAACTTGCTTATATCAATTTACAGAAACATCATTTTGAATTTTTTATTTAGAAATGATAACTTAACTACCCACAAAATAGATAAATACAATAATATAAAAAAAATTCCAATGTTGTTTAGATCATGAATACCATTTAATTTCTTAAGAACTTATATTCATCACAAATACATTAACCGTCTTGCTACTTCGAATTCCAAAACCACCACACAACAATATAATTTCAAAGTCAGCATGTTAGTGGTCTTGCTGTGAAGATTATATCATAACACTCATATCACAGTTTACATTTTTTCCACACACATCTAGAACATCTTACACATTGTTGACAACCAACGAAATTAGAGCCTAGCAAATTAACATTTTTGACAATCAACCAATTCAAATTCTACCATATTTGATTGTCCTCTTTTTTGATATCTGTCTTTGCTGGCTGATTTAAAAGTTAGCTCGAAAGATGTGTTTATGTATATTCGAATTTTTTAACTTGGTGAATAATTGATTTTCATTGATGTCAAGACGCTTGATTCTCTTCGTAAAAGCTCTGTGGGTAAAGAAATTTTGTTAAATTATTTTTTGAAAAATACTTTTCTTATGTAATAGTTTTATAAGATTTTTCTACTTTTCTTACGTAATTATTTTGCGATTTTTCTGCTTTAAGAGTTTGGGAGAGTTTGTTACATAATAGTAGTGAGTGGTTTTATCATACTCTCTGAGTTTTACATACCCTGAATTTTTTTTTGGTTTTTCCTGCCGAGTTGCAAAGGGAGAAGGTTGGTGCCTTCAAACTAGTTTAACCCTACTTATTCGGTCCTAAGTCCGAAATTGCTTTCTGACTCGCTAGGTTCTTCTTTTTTATAGTTTCTTTTTTTATTTCTCTATAATTTTGTTTTTCATGTTAAGCTTTTATATTTTTATTACGCTATTTCTTGTTATGTTCATCATTATCTATTATTTCTTGTTTTTGATATATAATACTTATTTCTTTCATATATATATATATATATATATATATATATATATATATATATATATATATATATATATATATATATATGTATATATATATATGTATGCATACGAGGGTTGGGGCACAAGCCAGGCAAACTATTTTTTTTCTTGTAGATATGTGAACGAATCACAAACGTATATGTGTCGTATGGAATTTCTGATTGCATAGTGGGTATGCAGAACAACAGATGGCTGTGTGATAGCTGAAAGTAGTACAGAAAGGGCTGAGAAATAAGTCAGTAGGTGAAAGTGGTGTGTGAGATGGAAGTAACATGTGTTGAGCAGCGCGGTTACATAAAAATAGCCGTTCTCCGAGGGAGGAATGCAAAGGGATTTCACATTGGATTAGTAAAAGTCCTTGAGAATAATGCAAAACCATACCGTTCATTAAGAAACTATCAGCAAGGGCGTGTATTTACCAGTGACGAGCAACGTTCAAAACGACTTGTCAGGATGGGTACCTACTTGGCACCTGCAGTCATTGAGCAGCTCATGGATGAAGACAGATTATGGATGCGACTGGAGTTATAGAGGGCAAGTAGCATCGATAAACGCATCATCCACAGGATCATGCGTAATGAGCGGCACCTACGCAAAATTGCAGTGTAGCGGGTACCATATGCAATGACAGAAGTTCAAAGGTGGTTGGGCTATGGAATATTCTCCGATGACTTTGCACGCTGGCAACAGGACGGCGATGAATTCTTGTAATTAATAATCGACATTGATGAATTTGGGGCCAAGACATACGATCCCGAAATGAAACATCAGTCCTTGGAGTGGCAACATGTTTTATCACCAAGGAGGCAGATTATCCGTCAGAATTCTTCCCCAGTCAATTTGATAGTCATTGTCGCGAATGACGTCACGGGTGTCATTGTTTGTCTTTTTGTTCATTATGGCTGAACAGTTACCGCACAGTAATATAGGGATTTCCTGGTGCGGCAAGTGCGACGTGGCGTTCGGGATAAACGTCCTGTTCTTGTGGACAGTGCAATAATCCTGTACGACAATGGAATGCCGCATAATGCAGTGTATGTCAGCTATTCCGACTTTGGCGATGGGAAGTATTGGCGCACCCACAGCACTCTTCCGACATTTCACCCTGTCACTTGGATATAATTCCCAAGATTAAGGGACCAAAACGTGGTAGGTGGTATGCAACATGAAAGGACGTTGTTAATGCTGTGCGCCAACAGGTAACATGATTCATGCATGGTGCTTCAAATGCTGAAACTGATGGTAATCAGAGTATCCCACATCGTTGGCCACGTGTGGTGTCAGTAGCAGGGATTGATGGTCTCTGGGCTCAGATTTGTCATGTCAACTTTATGTATACTGTGTTGACATTCGATTGCACTGTGAAGACCATATTGCCTTGTATATCACCGTAATAAATTAGTGTGCTATGATATTTAGGTGTTATTCATTGTCCATACATGTAGTTAATACATTGTCCTTTCGACTGTATATGTGACATTTTTCAACTAGACTGGAAAAAGTTGCCATGGACTTTTGCCCTAACCCTCGTAAATATATATATATATATATATATATATATATATATATATATATATATATATATATATATATATATATATATATATATATATATATATATATATATATATATATATATATATATATGGAATTATATGCATCATTCTTTCCTTGAATGTTACTGAATCAGGCTCATAGAAAATAAAACTAATGTAATAAGAAAAATTATATATATATATAAGTTTTTAATTTTTTAAACTCTGTAGAGAGAGAAAGAGATATAGAGAGTTTTTAATTTTTTAAAGAAAGAGAGAGAGAGAGAGAAAGAGAGAGAGAGAGAGAGAGATTCTGCAAATTTTCAAATATTCAGTAATATTTCATTTTTAAGAACTAATTTTAAATCTTTAAAATGAAATAAAAAACCATTACATTTATAAGACACAAATCAAATAAGTTTTAATTGGTTCAAACAACCGTCTTTCTTTTATACATAGAAGAAAACAAATATTTAAATGATTGTAAATGTGTGTGTATTTTTGTTTTATAAAATTGTTTATTTTTTTAAAAAAATGCTTCCTTCCAAATGGAAATAAATTAATGGATTAAAAAAATAGTACATCAATGTGGTGATCTTTTCTACACACATGACGTTCATGAAAAATATATTTTTTGTGAACTTATCATGAAAAACGAATTGAGAAATATTTACTTTGACACAGAGTAAGATTATTAAAATTAATTCTATATTAAAATAGTTCAGTTAAAACATTTTTATTTCTTTATTATTGCACTTAAGATTTTGTTCTTTTAAAAAAATGGTTATTTTTTCATTCTAATTTATGTATAATGTCTTAAAAGGATTGTTAAAGCAATTTTTTACTTCCCATTAGAGAATGAAATTACACGTTTTAGAAGCGAGAGAAAATTCTTAGAGGACATTTTAAAGTTATGTTGAAAAAAATTACTTTTTTCTTACTTTCAATGATCTGTTAAAATTATAATATTTTCGAGGTTTGAAGATGATGCAATATTCCTGGAGAAAAAACATTTTAAATGTAATACTTATCTCATACTATGAATACATTTATATGCATTCTATACAAATAACTATCCAAAGCTGCAATTTTACAGAATCTACAGAAAAATTTCAAGAAACTCTATTTCAAAAGAATAAATTATTTAAATGTGTTTCTGATGTTTTTCGCTTTTCCAACCTCTTTCAACTTGCAAGGTGGGCAACTGGACTTAGACTCAAACACAACTTTATTTGAAATTGTAAAATGTATTTTTTGGAACACATATAAAATTCTGAATAACATGTTACATTTTGCATTTAATAATTACTAGTTTCCTAATTTGTATAAATTAAACAAAGCATACAATATTTTAATATATAATACATTCATACAAAATTTTAAATAATAAAGATTAATTCCTCTTAAACATCATCTTACAATAATAATCTGCAGTAGCTGCAAATTTATATTTTTAAGCATTTAAAAAATTCCTTTAAAAAAATATCTTAACAAAATAATCTCCAGTACCTATTCAAAAAAAGCATCGATTTTAATAATAATCCATGTTAAAGTATGATTGATGCATACATACATATCTAAATGTGAAATTGCGTCATGTTTACTAATCAAAGCAAGACATTAAAAACTAGGTATGCGTTGTTGTAAAATCTGGAAAAAAATTAAAATTATATGTGCTATATTAGTATTTATGTTTACTTTCAGAAACTATAATATTGTAAAAGTTAGAGGGGACTTTTTTAATATTTAAATCATTTTACACTAAACGATTTTATTTTATATGCCATTCTTCGTGCATTTTTAAATAAATACTTATGTTTTTATGTTATTTGGGTCTTGAAGTATCTATTTAATGAAATATAAGCAATTATAAATTCAATAATTCATTTTCGTTGTGATGCATAGTTTTTATATAAAAAGTAACAACCTTTTTTTTATTACTTTTTAATAAAAAAAATGTATAAAAGAAATGTGTCAACTTTTCAAACTTTATTTTACTTTCCCTAATAAGGAATATTATTAAATATTATGTAACATTTTAAGATTAATTTTTTTTCTGATGACAAGCTAAACGAGAAGAGTTACAACACGAGGCTTACTTGTTCACTATGCTTGGCAAACATCATGGCCATCCATTAAGTTGATTAGGTGATTAATAACACTTTATCAGCAATGTTAATAATTGCTGTATTCTAGCGCTGAACAGGAAATATTTTAATTTAATATTTCGTCCAAAAATATCGTCATTAATAAATTTATTAAGGTTATCAGAGTCATGTTTGATACAGTATGCTACTGATGTACATTTTATGAGTAGTTCAGATAACATTAATTACACTACATCAGATAAGCATAAATTATAAATATAGTACTATATAATGGACATATTTTCAACTGGTTTTTTAATATACTAATTTTTCCAGAATTTCTTAAAATCTTTTATTTTAAACAAACTTAATTTGTTTATGAATTATCTCTGTGCTTTGTTTTCAAAATATCGTATTGATGCTATACTTGAAAACTTTAATATTTTATATGTTTAAAAAAATCATTAAGTTTCTCAAAATGAGAAATTAAAATTTACGGTTAACAAACGTTATTTATAGGAACCCTCCTGAAACACACAGAATTTAAAAATACCCCCCTGCTGGTTTTTTATAAAATTGTGTACGTTTGCTATTAAAAAACTAATATTCTTCTCCAACGAAAATTAAAAAAAGAAAAAGAAGAAACAAAAAATGAATTCGAGAATAATAATAAATTAAAGGAAAATGTTATAAACAACTCTACGCAATATATAGATGTTCAGCACATTTTTAGAGTTCATTCACATTTCAAAATAAATTCTAAGAAGAAATATTATGTTACAGATAGAGAGATTTCTTTCTAAGAAAAATGTTTTAATTAATTTATTTAATTCATGTCTCCCTCAAGATTGTTTATTTAGATGAACGCTTACATTTTTCATGTCGATATCATATTCGATGTTAAATTAAGTACATATTCTTATAGAAAATATTTATTTTATTAATCATTTTACACAGAGAGAGCAGAATACAGAATTTCATTTATGTGATTTAAAACTAAACTGCATTGCATTATAATATTATGTTTTATCCAGTTATTTTTTCTTTCGCTATTTATTAATTTTAGGCTTTATAAATTTATCACTTTTTAACTATCAAAAGCGATAAAAAAATGCTAATCTATTCACCAAATTTCTATATAGCTTATTTCAAAAGTTTGTATGAAGCGAAACAGTCGAAAACCAATGTACACACACTTCATAAAGTTCAAGAATTATGGTCATCCTCATGAATATTTCAAAAGATGAAAGCAAAACCCTTTGAAATATACTAAGTAAAATATATTGGAACTTCATCCACAAATGACCAAATTATACTTAAAATCAGGTTTCTTTAACATAACACCTTCCTCTTCTCATTTTTTTTATATCTTTTACATTTTTTTTCTTTTAAAATGCTAGTTCGCTAGTAGATGAAAAGGGCAATACATTTTATACTAAAACCCTACCTTCCGTTTCAATTCGTAAGCATTTGATACATTATTTCACTCTTTCTTCGGACGAAGTACTTGAATAGATTTGACGCCCCTATTTTACTCATCATGAGGCTTGGGACCCTCTTATTCCCGATTCTCTCTCTTGGTCCCTTGGTTCTCCAGGGCATTGAAACAGGATCACACCCTGCTTTGAATCGACGTTCTTCTATAGTAGTATCTTTTCACCTCTTCACAAAGGAAAAAGGAATGACTTTTCTTTTATTTTTACGACTTGACACCCTTGCCTCTTTCTTTTTTCTTCCTTCTTTTCCCCTATTTCATGTGCCAAGTCTTTTGATACATTTATACTCACACTTCTTTCACGGTTATCCGGGTTTTCATCTCCCTGTGCCTTTTCCGGATTTGGATTCCGAATATTGAGAGTCATCCATATTATTATTTTTCCCATTTTATTTCTTTTCTACATTTTATTTTTGAAGCATGGTGTAGTATTCTTTACTATCCAAAAGTGAATTGTTATGAAGTATAAAAACTCACATAAATATTAATAATACAAAAGAGAATAGAGTACTTAAAGCTTAACCTTTGATATATTACTTACTTTAAAACTCTTTTCCAAAAGTTCTAGTCAAAAAATAAGTCAAAAGAAAGTTTTTAATCAAAATTGCTTAAAGAATAAATGCTAAAAGAAAGAATTTCCACGTGGCTTCATATATTGTTATTAAGTGCAACTATTTAAAAATAAATTGTTATTAAAAAATTAAATTCTAATTTTGTGTAAGTTGCTAATAGTCGAATTTATAAATACTTACATTTCAGAATAAATCAAAAGAGCCTCTATAAATTTCAAAACATTAATTCTGCGAGTTTCAATACACCCAAATTTCTTTCTTGCTTTTTAATTTTAGAGCTAATTTTAATTTTAAATGTACTGCTCAAATATACATTTAAAAATAATAAAAAGAGGCAGTACAATTTATAGAGAGCAGCGAAAACAAGTATTCATACACTTGATTTATAGTGTGCAAAATGGGAAAATTTTTAGTGTTTCAATACAGTATATGTGTTCTATTTTAGTACATTTACCTGTTTTTATGCATTAGTAACATACTTTTTCAGAAATGATTATGAGTTTGTTCAAGATTTTGAATTCAGTATTAATTGAAAAAAAATCAAATATCGTTTGTCTCAGCTTTGATCTTCAAATAAAAAGTATCACATCATCAACTTTCATCATGTTCAAAAGAAGTATAAATATTTAAGACATATAACAGACTTTAATACCTTCTGTCATATTAGCTGTCAGAAGAGAGAACTGAAGTTTATCACATTTTATTAAATCTTCTTTCTAGCCCATTGGTATCTTAAGGAAAAAATGATAAAATATGTTAACTTTAGTTTATTTGCTATTTTCTAAAATGTGATATCTATCAAGAACAGGGTTTCAAAAGAAGTAGCAAAATTTTAATTAAATTTTACTCTTAATTCAGTCACATTCAGCATGTGTTAAGTATTTGATAGCTACTCACACACGGTATAGCAGGCAGTTTATTATGTTTTATATTAAATTTAGGTATTAACTATAGTGTCATTAAAAATATAGGTTAAATAAGTAAATCTATGAGGTAAACCTATGAACCTTCAACAAAATTACCTTAATTGTATGTCAGTTTTAGAAGTTAACAAATACAATTCAAAAAACCATTGGAATATATATTTCGACTTAGAGTTAACTATAAAGTTCCTTAATCGATAACTTATAATATATATTCCAATTCCTTAAAAAAAAAATTACTTTGTATTTTGTAAAATAAAGAATTTTCAAAGTCTCTCCGAACGCTTTAACCTATTTCTTTTAAGAAAACAATTTCATTCAAATTGCTAAAATAGTTGTGTTTAATTTTCTAATAAAATTGATTCATTTTGCACAAAGCTCTGAGTATGCTGTTGTTTAATGTAATCCATGGTGTAGGTATCCACATCATTACATTGTTCATAAAACTTAAAGTTAAACATGGTTTTTTTTATTAAATTACTGATAGAATGTAAGTACAGAAAGACTTCCAGCAGACTGATTGAATGCAAATTTAAAATTTAAATTGATTTTTTTCATCATTAAAAAAAGTAGAGACACACTACCACATCCTTATGTATATTTGTATACATTTATAATCTCAAAAATATTTTCAATTTAGTAAAACAGATAGCTTACGATTTTCTCAAAATTTCGTAATGGAGACTAATAAATAATCATATTTTGAAATATATTAAACCCCATTAAAAATTCACAAGTTCAGTACCTTTTTAGAAAAAAGAAGTTTCTCAAGTAAATTCATTAGTATTATTATTTATTCGTTGAGTCAAGTGATTTTGATACAGTTATATATGTATCAGTAGCTTTATGGAGATTTTCAATAATCATTTTTATGTATGGAAAAACGTGAAAATCATAATAAAGCAGTTGTAATTTTCATTCGAATTTCAGTTCTTCAGAAAAAGTTTGAATTGAATAGTTATATGCTTGCTGTACTTTTAAGATCCTGTAAAAATGGCATCCACCCCCCTTATTTTCTTATACTTTACTGTTCGAATTAAATGGGACAAATGCGAAAAAAGTGATTTTTTTCTAATACCTTAACTTTTTATCATTATTTAGCTTAAATAGACTGAAAAAATCTGTATATTAATACGAAGAATGTCTTCCTTTAATTGAAATGACCTTTTCAACGCGTCTTAGCATTGATTCCACTAGTGTAGATCACTCATGTTCTTGATTTCATCATCTTGAAAATGCACTTGCATAGCTATTTTTTATCATTTGATCTGTTGTCATGCGATTCATCTTAGTAAAATGACTTATGATAATATGTCATCAATTTGAATGTGGTTTACGTCAGGGAAAATTTCAAGCGAATCGAGCAATTTTAATTTATTTTCCGCATAAAAGTATAGACCAATTTGGAATTGTGGCAAGGAGCCAAATCATGTTGAAATATCCCATCAAATGTTTCAATGAATGGAACAAACCTACTACATAATATCTCCATACATTTGAAAAAAATCATCAGGTATTTAAGACAAACCAAGCTTTCAGGGCCACTTGCTGTGAAAAATAAATCCAAGCATCTGCTTAGAAGGGTATTTTACTATCTGTTGGATATGATCTGATAACAAAATTTCAACATTTCGTCTAACTACACTTGATTTATATCCTTGCTGAAATAAATGTTTCATCGCTCAAGTTCACCTTCTTCCAGTCGTTAACAGTGTATGATCGGAATTTTCTGGCCCATGCTAAACGTTTTTAAATCATTTTCTAAATTATAATTATTTCCTCAGTCTTGTTGCCGTAAGGTCCCCTTCCAGAAGCCTTTTCCGAGCAGTTGAGGCTTATACACTCTTCAACACCATTATCCAATAAATCCCTTCAAAGATCAATGCTTGTCTTTCTTGGATTTATTTTGCTACTCGTTATTAAAATGTTATCAATTCTTGGAGTAGGTTTCCATTTGTGTCCACATTTTTCTTTTCTTTTTGGAGACAATGATCCAACACTTTGAAATGTTCTTAAAACGTTTAATTCGATCACACCAACTGCCATAGTTATATCTCTTATTTTCATAGAAGTGTGTTCATTGAGAACCATATTTTAGAACGCTTCCTTGAAGCAATATCCATTTTGGAACAAGTAAATTAACGCGTCTTATACACAAATCAAAATTGAGATTACCAGTTTTCCCACTGAAAGACTCCCGTCTGAGCTCCTGAAACATTAATGTATACGACTACGTTTGTAACTGTGATTTTGAAAAAGCGTATAAATGGATAATATTTATGATATTTAGTGTCACTTAGATTAGCAAATGTTTATAAAGATGTTCTAAGAATAGCATTACAATAAGAAAATATTTAAGCACAATATTTTGACAAAAAATGAACGTAGAATGACTCATTTTCAAAATATTCTCCTTTTGTGAAAAAGCATTCTATTGTAATAATATTCTGCGTGTATATATCTCTGCGTGTATATATATCTAGTTGACCACTTAACAGAGGTTCAACTAGAATTTTTCAGATATATAACTTATAAGAGGGTTTATCCATGTTTTAAGACAACAGAGGGGAGAAATTTTATGAAGAAAACGCCGATAATTATTTCAATTGATTGTAACTCTGAAAATATTGTGAATTTTTCAAAAATCATAGTTAAACCTCTGTACAGAGGTCTGAGCTATATACAGGCAAAACAATTTTTATAATGGAAGCATTTTTCACAAAAGGAGGCAATTTTTAAAAAAAAGTTATTTTAAGTTAATTTTTTGCCAAAATATTGAATTTAAATAATTTTTTTGTCAAAATGTTCTTAAAACAATTTTATACATGTATTCTAATTTAGGTGACTCAGAATATCATGAAAATTAGCCATTTATGCGCTTTTTTAAAATCACGGTTCCGAAAGTAGTCGGATACCTTAAAATTAACTAATTATATTCAGAGTCGATCTGTCACACGGTAGATATAACGGGTTTGATGTGGTTCAGGACATCCCTAGTATTCACATACCAACTCAAATAAGAAAAACAGGTTTGCCTCAATTAATTTGAACAGTATAGTAACTCTATCTTTTATCCTCTACCAATATCGGTAAAATGTTTTTATTGAGTTACTACAATGTCAATTATTGCTCTCTTTAAAATTACTTACTTTTATTGATACCCTTATTTAATTAATTAATTTAAACATTTCTTCTGATTACCATTTTATCATCCATCTTTTAACATCCATTAAAGCAATACGAAATCACTGGAATTTTAGTTAAACATAATGTTGCCTTTATTAAGAGCTAAACTATCTGCCATGTTTTTGAATCTTCAAACAAATTAATGAATTTTTACTTATAATTGAATAGATTTCATGGAAAAATCCCTCTGAAAATATAATCATTTCCAATTAAGTATGTGTATAACCGAATCTCAAAATAATTTCTTGAGATTCCATACATATTTTCAGAATTGCGGATATTAGATTATAAAATACAACAACAAGTTTACACTTTGAAATTTTAATCATCACTATATTAAAACATGTATTTCATAAAATCTATTAATTTTGCTAAAATAACACATTTGTTTTTTTCTTAACAAAATATTCCTAAAGGATCTTCAAACAGCATTTCTAAAATGAATAATGTTCTAATTAAAAAAATCAATATGGGTAATATATTATAATGATATTAATATAAAATACTACAATAAGTTATTATCTCTTAATAACAGAACGATTGATCAGAAAAGATATTGTTCATAAACAAGAAATGTCTAGTCTATAAAAACTTGTTAAGTTAGGGAAATATATATCTCTTTCGATGTTTATTCTTATGATAATACTTATATTTTTACGACAAAATTTTTCTGACATTTTTTTTATTTCAAATATTCACCATGAATTATTTTTTTAATGACAATGTGTTAAATGATTGATTTTATTCTATAATGTATAAGGTAATTGATATCTCGTGACCAATGGAAAATTCAACAATTGTAAAATTGCTTTTGTTTTGTATCAAAAGGCAATTCTTCTATAATATTGATTGCACAAAAAATATAAAATTTTAAACAATAGGATACGCTTTTTTAATACACTCGAATTTAATGGTAAGAAATAATTTTAAATTGAAAAGTTTTAGAATGTATTTCAAAAAGTAATATGTGTATGTAATAAACATATATTAAAACATATGTCTATTTAACGTATGTAAACTTGTAAAATATTTTAGACTTTATCATTTTGAATAATTTTATCTTAAGCAAAAATAGAAGCATATTGTTAATAGTGATAGATCTAATAGTTTTAATATCATATAAAACTTCTTGCTGTATTATTCACTCACAAAATTCCACCGAACAGACACGCTGCATAAAGTCCCCTTTTATGTTTTTCCCCTTATCGGGTAATATGTGAATTGGCTATCTAAACTGATGCAATAAATAATTAAAATACTGTCTTGAAGGGTGATATTAAGTTTCAAATAAGTGATGTCGAGAAACAATTTTAGTTATTATATAACATTTAAATATATTATTGTAAGATGCAATTTCAAAATTCATTACTTGCACATTGTAGAAAAGAAAAATAACTTTGCAGGAAAAGTTTGAATATTTACTATTCTCTCATTTGCTCTTGTAATATGTGAGATATCAAACTGAGTTATATTACATTAAACATTTGTTTATTTGACTTTATTATATAATTATACTTTATTATAATTTATTATACTTCATGAAAGATCCAAAAATTAGTCTTGTGTTGTATTCTGTTTAATCCAAATATTTTGAAGCAATTTCTTTGTGCACAGCATCTGATATTAGTAAACTATATACATATCCCAATAGGAACAAACTTACAAGTTAGTTAACTCAAAAATTTCAAAGTATCGAATGAACACCTGAAAGTAATGAATATGTTTAAATTATGTATCCAAATGATTCTATAAATTATCAACTTTTTCCATGCAAATATTTCATTGAGAAGAAGAATAAAAATTTTAATTTCGGAAGCTAGTGTAGTACTTTTTTATGATATGTCATTATTTTCTTTTGTTATTAACGGGGGGGACTATCAAATTAACTATGTGTTGCACTTATTTTTTTAAGCTTTAATAACAAGTAAACATAAATTCCAGTTTTGTGTCACAAATAAAAAGCAAATCCTCTAATTATTTGTTTTTTGCATAAGTTAGGGAGGAAGTTAAATTTCAATTAAAATCGATGTTGGAAAGAAAAAGTCAGTCTGTGTTTTATATATAAAACAAATAGTCGAGAATCTTAAAACTATTGCCCACTCCGCTTTTCTCTTCAGAAAAAGCATTTGATTCTTATCGGGTTTTTTTTCAGTGAAAGTATGATTATAACTTGGCAGTTATTTCAAATGTAACTGAGTTGCTAAACTGAAATTTAAATAAACATAATGTTTTTCTTCATTGGCAAAATAAATAAATAAATTCGTAATTACATGGTATTTTGTAAGCTTTTATTTATGTTTCTTATCTTATACTGTATTTTTTTATTTAATGAATTTTTCTATATTTATACATTAAATATTATTGAAATGTTTAACATACGATGATGAATGTTTTTTCAATTAATATCGACTACATTAAATAATTAATTATGATAAAACTTTTGCAAGCACTATCAAAAACTTATGAGATTAATTTTTTACTAATATCTTGCCTTTTAATGCTGCATATAAAATTTAACCTAAATCTGAAAATCCATTATTATTTTTTAACAGTTTTAAGGCCGAGCAAAGAAAATCGGTTTAAATATAAACAAAAATAACACTAAAATGCACTACTGGATGAAAATAAAAATTGTCTTAAGCCAATTAACACTTTAATTAAATAATTAAATGATCATATTTTTTAATCTTTTCCCCAGAAATATTATTTTCTTTCAAAACAATGTATGAAATATACAGGATATTATTGTTGTTTCCTCTTTTAAAAATAAGAATACATTTTTAAATTTACAAACTCAAGATTAAGCTCATTAAATTCGCAAGTGAAGTAATTAGTAAAAGTACGAAAATGCCCATTCAATATAAATGAGGCATAAAATAAGGTATAAAAATAAAATGCGACCAAAACGATACACTTAATGAAATCCCTTTCGTTATTATGTGAACTTATTTCCCGATAGAATAGCCATGTTTTTTTAAATATATCTTACATTTATATAGTTTATTCGTACAAAATAGAGGAAGATATTATATTAAATTCAATGTATTCTTTAATATGGAGTAAAGCCAAATATAGAGGGCACTTACCATGTTTAGGTTATTCTTATTTATTAAGGATATAATATTTACAAATATTGATTAAAGAGTCCTTATTTTCTTTTTTTCAAAATAAATATTTCCATGTCAGTGTCACAACAAAATGGATTTTCTAAAAGCTGACTTTGCCGCAGGTTAAGTAGTAAAAAAAAGTGTGCATAATTTGATCCAACGTGTATACGTAGACTAAGAAATGGATTATTTAGAGTGAATAGCATAAACATTTTAGGAGCATGGAGATAATCTCGACCAATATAATCAATCAAAGTCACCTCCAAAATACTCCGGGGAAGAAAGTGACAATGCGTAGAAAAACCAGTTATTTTACATTTTTTATCAAAAAAAAGAATGAAAGTGAACATTATTGTGACGAGTAAAGTTTTCCATTTTCTCCAGAGAAAAAGAAAGCCCTGTTTTGCATAGTATTTCCTTTTATATCTCTGCTAGACACACTTGAATAAAAGTATAAAAGTTTGATTAAGTGCCTTCGGAAAAAAAAGAATATGTTATTTTTGTAGCTTGAAGAGATTTTTCGAAGGTAAGAAGATATATGGCATTACTTTCATCCGGTTAAACAGATCAGTTTTGAGCTTTATTGCTTTTAAATTAAATATCATATTGATTTACGCATCGTTTTTCATTGAAATGAGTTTCCGTCATTACTTGCTAAATATAGTACATTATATACTAAGTATATATTTTAGTATTTAGTTTAAATTGATATGCAATTATGCTTAATGTAGAAAAAAAGTGTTTATAATTTCTTTGTTATTTTACAAAGGGGTGAGTAAATAAGGACTTTTCTCATTTTACTTCAAGATTTTTAATTTTGACCGTAAAAATATGGAAAAAAGGGTATTTTATATATCCATACATTTTTAATAAGTTAACAATTATTAGCGAACCTTCACAATTTTATATGACTCATAATTTGAAATACAAAAATATCTATTAAATGTTCAAAATATATATATATATTTCTCATTACTTTTCTATTAAGCCTGTATCACTTAACCACTAATGAAAGTATTTGTTAAGATAAGTATAAAAACATTAATTTATAGGACATGTGGACTACTTTTAAGCAACAAAAAAGCTTTTTGAAATGAAATTTAAAATAATTAGCTCAAAATTATTAACTTAATTTTAAAGATAAAATCACGATTCTTATTATCAAATCTCCTCTTTTGAGCAAACTCATCTATTTTTTAATATATTCTTAAAAAGATGAAGCTGTAGAGTCAAGGTAGCTTAATAAACTCTGTAGACCATTTTATTAAAATCCGCTGAGTGATTGCATTCAAGAAAACAGTATATCTGTTATTCCTTAAAAATTAAGTTTTATAATGAAAAAGTAACTGAAATATTTTTCATCTCATTACTTGTGTTTCAGTCAAACTTTTTGCTGCATTAGATTGCTGTCTTTATATTACGTTTGGTTTATAATTTTTTTTAATGTTATGCTGCTGTGATGTTGTCCATCTATCTGTTTTATCTGAAGACAGGCTAGACTAAGTGTTTTAAACCATTGATGCGGAGAAAATCCATCACCATCAGAAAAAAAGGACACAACTACATTCTTCAATTTCAGATATGCAAGAAGACTTGAAGGATTGGTATTGATAACCATACCGTAAATGCAGATGAGTAGTCTTGCAGTTCTTACAGTCATCAATAAATTAAAAACACATCCTGCTTCATTGATAATTGCGATTAAGGCTGTTGGTGTACAAAAAGCTTACAAAAGATTTAGAGAGGTAATTAATCCTGTATTTAACCCTCCAAGAGGATAGCACGGAAAATTCCGTCATTGCAAATATACTTCAAAAATGCACTGCACGGGTTTTTTTGCCTTCAAGTAACATTTTCAAAAACGGCTTAGCCATACTTTTCTGAAATCCTTTCCCCATTTTAAAGGTTTAACATCTTGAAAGATAATTAGGGACGGTGGAAGCAACACAGCAGGACATTGATAGGAAGTTTTATGGCTCGTAGGGAACCCCGTGTTTTGACCCTGGAGCAATCGTAAGAAATCGGGGGAAAATTTCTTTAGACCCCAGGGAGTGTTTGTTTGTTAGCTGGTATTTTAAAAGTTTTGAATAGTCCCAACGCATGAGTAAAATATGTTACAATTCCCTTTTGATTTCACATTAATTTGAAACTGTAACAAAAGTTGGGGCGTGTAAGGGCAATCTGCTATTTTATATAGTTAGACAAATTATCTTTTTTAAACTATATTCTTTCTCTTCATTTTTCTTATCTTAATTATTTTATTCAGTTTTTGAAACGATTATTTCATTATAAGATAACAAATATAAATCAATAAAACACCAAACACTTTAAAGTTTGAATTCTTTTTAACTTTCCAACCGCTAAAAATGAATAAATTTAAACTTCATCAAATAATTTGAAACATTTTCTTACACTTTGATAAAAATAATAACGGAAAAAAAAACTAATTAAGATCTATTAGTTTTTTTTAGATTTCAAAGCCTGTTCAGGGAAATGTACGTACAGTGCCTAGTTATATATTGTTAAAATACACCGAATTATATTTGAATTTTAAGTACTTGAACTTCAGTTTACATCAAAGACAAGATGAATGAAGATTTTCCCACATTTTTTTTATAACATGAATGTTTGAATAAATGGTAATCAAAAATATACGGAAACATTTACAGTAGACATTCATGCATATAAATAAACATAAAAATCATTTTTAAATTCGAGCTATTTAAAAACATTCGAATTATTCTTCAAAAATATCTATTAATGCAAAATACCTCAACAATTATCTTTTTTAAAGGCTAACTAAATAAATAATTAAAATCTGGATATTTTTTTGAAATCTCGACCGTATCAAGGTATAAATTTTATGTTAGAAATTCCATTTGAAATTTCGAAAAAAAAATCGTGCAGTTATAAATTATTTACCATAAGTTCTAGCACTTTTTTATGTGTAATATAAATTTCAAATTTTTTTATATAGCCTCTTCGATATTTTTAATATATTTCGAAGATTTCATACAATTCAGGTGAAAACTGCATGCTAAGAGAAAAAATATACTAAAAAGATTGATGAATATACAATTACAATAAATTCTTACATAGAAGCAAAACTGAGAAGCTAAAGCGTAGGAATGAAAAATTTTGAGTATATCTGAAGTAGTTTTCGAAATATTTATTTTAAAGTTCAGAAAATTTGTGTGCGGTATGTTATACTTAATATTAATTAAATGGTTAAAATAATATGTTAATAATAGTCATGTGATCGTTTGATGACACATACATATACTAATAAAAATTATAATGGTCATTCATGCGAATGTCAAGAACTTTATGTAATTTTAAATTCAGACATTAATGTATTGATGTAGAAAATATAAAACGACAAACTAAATTACATGAAAAATGCAGTCTGCTATAAAATGATCTTGACAAACAAAATACGACATTTTCACTTACTATGGCAGAGCCGGCTTATTCACGGGCGATCTGCAAAATTAGAGAGGGAACCGCGGTTTTGCTTGATGCCGCTCTAGCTTTTAAAGTTCCCAGGAAAAATTATATATATATAAATTACAAATGCAAAAATAAATCTTGTAATTTTCCATACATTTTTATAACAACGAATTGTGGAATTGGCTCCCAATACTTTGTTGTGTTTGACAATATCTAAGGTAACCAACCTTACTTTAGATAGATTTGCACTACTTTTCGTAACCGTATTCCTTTTAAAATTAATTCGTGCAGCCGAAATACACCTTTTGTACTCTTAAAAATTTATGTAAACTATAACGGTTAATTTTAATTTATGCAACTTGTGAAATGTTCATAATTAACCATTTCCGTCTAAACAGTTTACATGAAAAAAAAATTTGACTCCCTCATTCATTAGGGATTTATATAAGATTCTAACATTAAATTTTATTTTTCACCGAATAGGATCGAGTGGTGCTTCCACACCACAGGTCTGGGGTTCTATTAACGGGCTGTGCAAGGTCGACTCTTCCTTTCATCCCCGCTACATTGGGTCGATAAATGAGTAACAAGCTTGCTTCGGGTCTTAAACACTGAAGGTCTCTCTTCAGACAGACCACCAAATCGGGACATCTGTTCATGCACCTCAGTGCCCAATGGTCACGTATATTGGGAAGGGCATAGTAGTTCCTGGCCCTCATGGATTGTTGTGCCACTGAGATTGAGTTTTAAGTTTGAGCTTTGCCTCACTTTGGGGATACCCCTTAGATAAACATGTATTTCCACTCATTTGCATTTAAACATTTTTCTTTCAATTACGTTTATTTCAGAAGGAAGTTTGATTTTTCAAATGTATTTGCTTAATAACGATATATATTTGTGTATTATATTAAAATTTTCATCAATCCAAAATTACATGTTTTTAGCTCCTCTAAAAGCGTTTAGGATTTTTGAACTGATCTTACAATCCATATGCGTTTTATAGTAGTATATATAAAAATGATAAAGACTTTTTTACGACTGTGTGAGCTTTTATGCCCCGTTTATAATTATAAAAAATTGCATTCAGCTACATTTTTTTTAAAATGTACTGAATTAAGTGGAGGAATAGGATATTTACATATTATGAAAAATTTTGATTGCAGTAAGATATATGTATATTTCAGTTTCTTTACAATTTGAATAGAAGTTGTAAGCCATTTTGCGAATAGTTTCATATTGAGTATGAACCCATAGGCTGTTTAATATTGTAAAGTGTTTTACTTTGATACCAGCACACATTAAAATAAGGCTCATTTGCAGTTATATGATCAGCTTCAGTGATATTTAAATTTTCAAAAATAGTCTACACGTACGAAAACATTCTTTCACAACCTCACACCACTTATCATACTATATCCACGATATGCGCAAGCATATCGAAAATAGAATATTTAAAAAAAATTATTTACTAAAAGGAAGTAAAACAAAATACTTTCTGACATAATAAAAAATATACACATTTACACGGAAATAATATAATTTATATATATATATATATATATATATATATATATATATATATATATACATAAGACGCATTTGATGTCTGTTTGTCTGTTCCCTTATGACTCAATATCCAGACAACCAAATAACGAGAAATTTGGTGCACGTATACAAAATTACATGGGAAAGGTTCAAAAACAGGTTTCGCGTTCGTAATTCTTTCTAAATTTTTTAAAATTCAATTTTTAAGTGATTTTCCAGTGTTATGACGTCATATGATGTCACTTTTCTCACTAAATGGAAAATATATGCTTTACACGCAGTTTTTCATGATTATTACATATTTTTACTATAGCTATATTTATCAGTTGTAATATTTATTCAATGTTTCTATTCTATGATATTTATAATTAGGGTTATTTTTCGAATAAATCATTTTTTAAGGATTATTCTTTCAACAATTAAAATTTTGTTTTGATGTTTTGGCAACATTTAGGTATTATCGCGGGATGTTTGTGTGTGTGATTTCGCTTACAAATTACAACTTATTTATTTATTTCTTTAGAATGCGAAGATTATAATTTTTTGACAAACTAAAACTTCACATTCATAAGGGTTACATTTCAGTTCGGTTAAAGTGTAGTATAGGGGGACCACTTTGGGTTTGGCAATTTTTCTTCGGATTTTTCGATTTTTATCTAAATTGTCATGGTGAGATATCGAAGATATATCGAATTCATTCTAAAATAAATAATACCGAAAAAAGTACCTTGGCGACCTTTTTTAGTCACCAAAATAAAGGACTGCGCCAAGTAGCCCCCTATACTACACTTGATCCAATAATATGGTTCTTTGCAATTTCATGTGTCTTTATTTTAACCTTTAAGGGTATACTATTGACTTCAGTGCATAAAATTGCCATGCAGAAAACCAAACTTGGGTAATCATACTGCCCAAGCAAAAGCAGTGTTCGTAGTAATAGTTATTAGAGAATGAGCAAAACAGACAACTGGTTTAAATACCTGTTGAGGAAGCAGGTAGTCGTAAAATAAATTATTTTTGGAACATATGTACTATCCTAACAATCGCCAACGTTCAAAATAACTTGCCAAGTTGGCAACCCCGATTTCGCATGTCATATATATGCTGAATTGTGAGTGATGTGCTTCGTTTCATATAATGTCGCCAATAGGTTGCGGTTATATGTAAGTACCTAATTTTTTCAAATTATGCTTTTGCATTGATAAAGTTAGTTCAGTTATTTTTATGTCAGTTAATGTTAGTAATGTACTGATTTTTCAATTTATTTTTATGCTCGGGATACATATACTTTGGATAATTTTTTAGTACATGCATATTATTGCACAATCGCCAACGTTCAAGACAACTCGCCACTTTGGCAATCCCAACTTTGTATGCGTTGATTTGGCAATCATGTGCTTCATTTCGTATAATGTCACCAATAGGTTGCAATAATACGTAAGTACCTTTAATTCTGTTCATTACTATAACATTAGACTGGCCGCTGCATATCAAATTGGCATGATTTCAAAATCTCGCTAAAAATGAGTAGCCAACTAATATGAAATTCATATTATGAGTATTATCTTAGCATGTTTTATCTTTCCCTCCAGTAATCCATAATTAAATCAATATACAATTTTAGTTTTTCTTTACATTTTATTACTTGCACTTTTTTTGGTTATTATGTACTGCAAATATTTTTTGCACATTGTGATGTCTTTGGCAAAATTAATCAGTGGTATTTTTCTTAAATATCTGTCTTTGACTATTTTTAAAATTTTGTTTAATGTCTGTCTGAAATGCAAATAGCAAAATAAATATTTTACAATATATATATTGTGTTTGTACGAAAATGTTTATACTGATTTATTCAAAGTACTGAGCCGTTTTTTTATTTATGATATCTATTTAAAATTTAATTTTATGTTATAACTGGCTATACTCAGTTAAATGTTACTGTGGATCAGTCAGTTTTAAAAGACTGGTACACCATAAACTATGTCATGAGGCTTACAAAAGTAATAATACAGAAGAATTCAAAAAAAATCTATATACATATAAGACGCATATGATGTCTGTCTGAATAAACTTTCTCTTTCACACTACATCATTTGGGCAAAATTTCAAAATTTGTTTGTGTGGTTAGTAGTTAATTATAACGCTATAATTTTAATTGAATAGACAGATATTGCATTTTTAAGTATAAAAATAATTATAACTACTGTACTGTATTCTTTGGAGTGAGTGAATATTAACGTCGCACTGTTCAGCTACACAAAGGCTTTTGGACCATGGTCAAGTTACGGGGACGACACCTAAGCTGGCACCCCGTTCTCCTAACTACCACGCCACACCAATTTAGCAGGAATATTCTACCAATACTTAGCTGGAATATTCTTTGAAATCCACTCTTCCAAGATAAATGACAGCACGGGTTCTATGATGAGTATTTTAGCGGGGAAGGTGAATAGTTTTGTAGCAGATATTGCCTTTTCAACTGACGGCGTTTTCAGCGGATTGCAAAGATTATCATTTTTCCCAAAAAATAGTCAATGTCAAAATTTAAATGTCTTATGTTTTTGTATGTTTATGGAGACCTTAGAAAACGATTTGACTATTTATTTTAAGTGAACGGTGTATATAATTAATTTTACAGTGGAATATCTTTAATTAATTTATTAGCTCTAACGGATTAAATTTCCCTAAGTGGAGTACTTTGTTTATGTATGTCCGTTAATTTTCAATGTAGTAACCTAAAAAAATATTGCATGAAAAAAATTGCAGTAAATCATAATGCGGTAGATAGAGCATTAACGTGCATCGCTCTTCTACATCGCGGGTCTTACAATGCTTTGATAAAGTTTGAGCTATGAAAGTAGCTAGACATTTGCCAACTTGACTCTAACGTCAACATTGCGCTATGTTTTTCATTGAATCGCGATTGTTATTTAGGAAAGGGCATTACTTGCGAGTATTACAATTTTAACATAAAATAAATTCATTAGAAAGTAATATTAATGTATGACACTTTCAGATATAAATTATTTACAATATTTTAAGCGTCACAAAACTTTTTAATAATGTGTTACTTTTGCTGAGCAGAGATCAGCTTACGGAGGTATTTTCAAAAATCGACCCTCAAGAGAGTTACGGGGAGTTATAAATATAAAAAAATCCTTTTTATCAGCTATTAGATTTACAGACTTAAAATTTAACACACAATGGTATTTTTTCTTTCTTTTTTTTCTTCAGCTGAGATGTGCGAAAAGCATTCTTTGTTTAATTTGCAATTCACTTAAAATCAACTCATTAAAAACTTCTTTATCCTTCTGTGTTGTTTAATTTTTCAGTTCACCCGTGCGAAGAATGGGTATACCAGCTAGTATATATATATTATCTGTGATTTTACATCATCAAAAATAAAAGCTCCTACTTCAAAACCTCATTTTTTAGCTATATTTGATACTATAACCAAATAAAAAACATTTTTTTCGATTTGCTGTAATACCATGATGAGAGATTTTTTTTATTATGTTTCCTTTTCAAAGCGAAAATGCTACTCTTTGTGAGGAAAGACAAAACCCAGACCCATAATCAAAAAAAAAAAAAAAATTAGGAAGATAAAAAGTTCATCACTGTTGCATATTATTGTCATCAGCTGTAGGCAGCAGAATGTATCTGCTGAGGTTTGACCTTCGAGCTTATACGGTTAGTCAGTCCCTGCTCTTATGTATTTGTTGTTTTTTTTCATTTAGGGAAGTTTGAAGGATTACTAAGCCAAGCATAATGAAAAACTTTTCACATAATTTTTTTAGAACATACATATTTTAATAAATACACTTTTAATGCAAGAGCGGTCACGCCGAGCACAGAGTGCACGAAATCGGTAATTCCGGAAAAACTCTTTAAATGTTACCAATGACCCTGGCACTATCCTTCTGTTTGACAATCTTTAAGTGAACTGAAATATATTTGTCACATATCTCCCTCTTTTTTTTGGGAATGACAGACGTTTTTTTACGATCTTAAGGTACTTGTTTTGTCTGAGTTCCCGGTGTAATAACTTCTTTTCCGAAATATTTTCTGTGTCCTTGAAAGTAGGTGAGTATATTTTCTCTGAAATAAATTACTAACTGGAATTACGATTTTTATTTTGTACTATAAAGATAATTATAAAAGAAGGATTGGGGTGACTCACAATAACCCCGCTCGACCATTCACATCGAGTGGGAGCCTGCTCCAGGTTTAAAACATGTTGAAGTCTTTCGTGTTTAAATATTAAAAATAATACAATTATTCTTTATCACAATTGTTTTTATTGTTCCTTATTCAACATCAATTCTAAATGCCAATTCTTTGAGGCTTAAAATTACAGTTCACTTAAAACTAATTTTGATTTGAGCAATAATTTAAAAAAATCATTTTACATATTTGTAAACATTGTCGCACACTTAGCTTTACTCTCCTTAAAATCCAGCGATTATGTCAATAATGTTTTATTTTTCTTATAAATGAATTTGTGCAAAGAGCCGGTTCTTCAGCTGGTATACTTTTAATGTATCAATGCTGCACATATTATTTTATAACTAATTAATTAATACTAAATTAGAATAAGTTTAATAAGTATTAGAGACTTCCATGGGCTTGTCTTACAGAGCAAAGTTTTTCAAAGGAATGCTTATAATTAGAGATTGACCCTCTGAGTTATTTTTCTAAATTTAGCTGATATCTATATTTTGTCTTCTAAGCAACCACTGCATTTTGCAATATGTTCCATTTTTAAATTTAGAGAAATGAAAAATAATATAATATAATTATCCTATTACACTTATTTATTATTTTTTTTGTTTAAAAATAACATATACAAAATTTAATACTTATGTCATGAATTTGTACGGTTTATAATAAAGATTGTTACTTTAGCGTCAAACTGCATTTATATTGCATTCAGTACATTATTAATGTATAGGGGGGCGATAAAAATTGTGATTGAAAAGGGGGGGCGCCAGTATTGAAAGGTTGAGAATCACTGCCTTATATATTAAAACAGTATTACTTCAGTGCACACGATGTTATTATGCACATTTATCTAGCTATGTACGTAATCTAGTAATATTTGTCTTAACATCGATACTTTAATTAATTGAAACAATTTATTTTTCCATTGGGATAAGCTACATAATATTTATCTGTATTGCATTTGTTTAATTGACCTAAAATTCATCTCTGGAATCGCTGATTTTTGATGCAGAATATTTCTTTTTTTAAAACATGAAATCAATAACGGATATCTGTGTAAAAAGATTTTGATATATTTTTTAATGTTTCTTAAGGAATGGAGTGTTTGGTACTCTCCATGCACATTTAATTTAAATGGCTGCCGTAATAAGTCAAGATCTGCACAATTTGCATTATAATCATAATAAATTTAACTAAAAGTTCCTTAAAAAAATCTTCAATCAGCCTTTATAAAAATCAAATATTTATATTAATATTTTAGTTATTTCTATTTTATTAATTTCAATTAAAATAAGGATGTGAAAGGACTATTCTGTACTTTCCTATAGTAATTATACATTAAGAGGAATTGGTACCCTAAAAATGAAGATTTTATCGTTTTTTTTTAATTTTGTTTACTTAAATTTTTTAAACGATCACCTTTCGATTGATATATCACTTTTGTATGCCTCAAAATTAGAAATTGGAAAAAAAATTCATTTGAAAAATATAGACAAACAAATTTTGAAATCCAACCGCACCCCCTTTTTAGAGTTGTCTTTGATTTTAAGCTAATTTTTATCAATTATATTCAAAAATAAATTTTATTTCATTCTAACCATTACTGTTAAGCGTTACCGTACTTTTTAGTGACTACAAATTTAACTACAAGTTCTTTGTTATTGTTGATTGCACATCTTTTTCGTTTGTTTTGCAGTTATCGTGCTAGTTTTACTTGCGTTTTATTTTGAAAAAAAATAGTGTTTTTCAAGACTTTACTGTTTGCTGTTTCTTCAAGACTGTGGCTGAAACTGCTGAGAATTGTATTATCTTTCTTTCTGTATCTTGAAGGTTTGTCTTAAAAATGCCACGAGTAAAACGTCGAAATCATTCTGCTCAAATGAACAGCAAACGTTGGTGTAGTGATTCTGTAAATACATGTGTCACAGAAGAAAATATATTAGATCCTAACATCATAACTATATAAGAGAAGTTATTAAGTACTGAAAAGACTGGACATTCTAAAGTGGGAAATTTTATTGTGAACTTTGAGCAAATCAGCAAAATAATTATGAAACAAAAATATCCAGACTGGTACAAACAAACTTTAAAGCTAGCACTTAGAAACAAGGTAGGATTTTCCTATGTGTTAAATTTAACCTGCAGTTCTTGCGCTGAAAACGTTTGTGCTGTAGAAACGTCTAATGAAAGGCAAGGTAATACTGTTCCGGATATTAATTTACGCATCACACAAGCATTCTATAATATGGGAAAAGGTTACTCTGAAATATTGAAAAGTTTTGTACGGCAGTAAATGTATCTCCTTTTTCATCAAGAACATATATAAAATGCCCCAATTTTTTTCACACAATCTACGGTATTGATGCAGAGACTTTGCAGAGCGAAGTACATAGTGAAGTGAGAAAGGCTTACGAAGCACCAACTGATGTTCCAGTTGTTGATATAAGTGTTTCATTTGATGGTAGCTGGTTGACACGTGGACATACATCTTTGATTGGCATAGCTTGTGTTATTGATATACTTACATGCTATGTAATTGATTTTGAAGTCATGTGTAAGGTATGTCGCAACTATTCTCTGGCAAAAAGAGAACTGGGAGAGTCAAGCGCAGAGTATGACATTTGGTTTGAAGGTCATAGGAAGGATTGCGATATTAATCATTCTGGCTCATCAACTTCGATGGAAAATTGAGGCAGCATTGATATTCTGGGAAAGATCCCAAGAAATGAGATTTCGTTACTCAACATTATTTTCTGATGGAGATTGTAAAACCTTCAATTACCTAACACAAAAAAATGTGTATGGGGATAAATTTGAAATAAAAAGAAGAGTGCATTAATCATGTCAGTAAAAGGTTGGGCACTGGTCTACAAATTGCTGGGAAGGAATAGAAAGCCCGTGGCATTTCATTACGAGGAAAAGGTCATGGCACATTAAAAGAGGTAACAATTAAAAAGTTAACTTTATACCACCAAAAAGCCATAGTACAAAACAAAGGCAATGTTCCTGCCATGAAAAAAACACAATATATGCTACTTTACATCACATCATTTCGAAAGACCAAAAGCCTCAGCATTCGAAAGGTCCAATTGGTGCTGACTCATGAGGTTTTCACCAACCCGCAAATCAAAAGGACAAAAAACAGGTCTGCATAAACAACATATTGGGACTCCAATCAATGAAAGGTTTTTGCCACGCATGCTTTGTGTTTATCAACGACTTGCTTCGAATGAACTTTAAGAACGGTGCATTAATTGCGGAACTCAAAATACCAATGAAAGCATACACAACATGATTTGGTCGAAATGTCCCAAAGAAATATTTGTGAGTAAAAACAGAATGAAAAATGTTGTACTTGAAGCGATTTGTGAATTCAACAAAGATACTCTGCGTACTGTCAAAGAGACCAAAAAAGCATTAAATATACTTTTGGGGAAATGTTCGCATGATCTTGGTGTGATGCCCGAATCTCGTAAAAGATTATTCCGAATCAGACGGAAAAACACGAAATACCAGCATGAGCACAAATTGATAAAAATAGCTATTTTAAAGAGATATATTAATTAAAGAAAGGGAAGGAATTACATATGAATCAAGATATTTCTAAGATATTACAATAATATAATTTTTTTTTGTAAAATGTGTGCATATAAATATTTATAATTTAGGCATTTTATATTAAGAGGGTAGATTCAGAATTTCGACCCAAAAAGTCATTTTCACTTTTTCCATTTTTATAAAATATGAACCTTTACGCTTCTAATGGTGCCAAAATTATCATTCTACGTGCAGTGAAAGTATTTTTAAAATTTTTTGAAAATATTTTACCACCTGTCATAGTCCACCCGCCATGCCCACTCATATGTAAATAAACTTTTTTCTCCATTGTAAGCCCCCTATTTCAAGATTTTTTTTCATTATTATTTAAAATACTTTGAACGGTAACGTCTAGTAGAAGAAATGAAGTGAAACAAATGCTTCTTTTTTATTTGAAACTGTTTGCATTGAATTTTGAAAGTCTAAGATAACTTTTCTATGGAAGTGTTTTTTATGGCTACATTTACTAATATTTGAAAATTTGCCATATATTTTCTGTTAATTTTTACTTTTTAAACAATTTTTTCTCACAATGCCACGTTTTAAATACATAATTTTTAAGAAAAGAAGAACAGCTTGTTTGCATTCACAGGCGAAGGTAAGTGGATCCATTGACAATTTGAATGTTTCTTCTTCAGCCAAGAAGCTGAATTACTGTATGGATTACAGCAATTTTATTGGAGAAAATGGAAATATAAATGAAATTATAAATAAAACTTTATTTTCTAAAGCTATAAAAATATATGTTGTATGTAAAGAATGCAAAAATAATAGCATCTCAATTAAATTTTTAAGAAAAGTTCAAGCCTTGGTCATATATATATATATTTCTGTTTCATGTGAAAATTGTGAATTTAGCCAACCATTTCTAAATACTATTAATAAATAAATGGTTTCAAGTAATGGAAAATAGTATAAGTATTATGAAGCCAATACCAGGCTTTCACATACATTGAGATTTATTGGTAAAATTTAAGTTTTCTGCTACAGTTTTGTGTGGAGTTATGAATTTACCAACTCCATCGCAAAGATTTAATAAAAAAGAATCAGGATTAGATACTGTCATAGAGACTGTGGCTACGGTGAGTATGCGAATTGCATCCAAAGAAGCCAAAGATGTCAGTGGACATTCTGATACAACAGTGGCTATTGACAGTGGCAACAGTGGCTTGCCAAAAGCATGATCATACGTCTTTGAATGGTACTGTCATTGCAACAAGTTTTTATACCGTCAAAGTGCTTGATGCTTCAATTTTATCAAGAATTTGTAAGAGCCCCAACGAAATGCATAATGAGAACTGTAAGGCTAATCATTTTGGAAATAGTGGAAGTACGGAAGTTTCAGGAGCCATCGAAATCTTCCAACGCTATGAAAGTTTGCATGGTCTGCGATATAACAAATTTTTGGGCGATGGTAACGCACGAGTATATAAAGCAAATAACGAGATTCAGCCGTATGGAGATACATGTATTGAAAAACTGGAATATGTTGGTTATGTCAAGAAACTCTCGACTACGAGCTTTAAAACTAAAAATTAAACGTAAGAAATTAAGTGACAAAAAAACATTGGATGATCACGGTAGACTTTCAGACGCTAAAATTGATAAATTACAGCGTTATTATGGATTGGCTAACATAAACAATACTGATAGTATTAATAGTATTATGTCAATGTACCGATAGTATTAATTCAATGTACCGATAGTATTAATTCGATGAAGTGATCCATTTGAGCTACATATTTTCATAAAGCATTTATTGATGCATATCGACAACATGGTCTGTACCCAACAAACGAGGAAACCTGGTGTGAATATAACCGAGCAATTACAACAGATGGAGTATATAAACACAAGAACACCTTGTCGCCATCAGAAGTACTCAATTACATCAAAAGTGTGAGTACAGGGAATTATCAACAACTAACCTCCTTGCCAAATGCTTACATGGTAAGACACAAAAATGTAACGAAAGTGTAAAGTGCATACTATGGTCACGGATGCCGAAAAATATTTTTGTGCAATTGGGCACATTAAAAACTGAAATGCTGGAATCTGTTGCCTCCTACAATTAAGGTAATATCCCTAAATATCATGTCTTGGCAACATTATGTATATTACCAGGTTTTTACGTAACTCGAGCAACGGAAATAGCTGATCGGGAGAGACTACGAAAAGCAAATTATGACATTTTACAAAATTCTAAAGAAGCAAGGGTGAAAAAAAGGCATACGAAATGTATATTAGAGGATACTTTAGCAGATGAAAGAAAAAACCCCAGCTATGAAGCATCTATGCATTAATTACAAGTACGTTTTTTACTAAAATCCATTTTTCTCAAAAATAACATTTTTACTATATAAGGAACATTTTTTCCTAAACTACTGCATTTAACAGCTTATTACGTTGTATATTTAATAATTACACTCTAATACATACTTTAATGAAGAGATTTTTTTAAAAAACTTATTTTGACATAATTTATAGCATTAAACGTAATGAAATTTCACTGTTTTTGAAAAAAATCCAGATATGTGCAAAAAATAATTTTTTTAAAAAATAACTAGACATCATATCAATAAAAGCTCTTATTAAAGTATGTTTTATGGTCCAAAAATATTCAGTAAATAAATTGGAAATATTTATTCAATAGAATGTTTATAAATGTTCCTTAAAATGCCTATTCTTAACATTACTGAGATATAGAACCTGATTCCTGAACCTACCCCCTTAATAATTTCATAATTTCAGTTCTTTTCATCATATGTTTTTCATACAAATATATCATCTAAATATTATGTGAAGCAAAAATTTTAAACTTTCTGTTATAACAGAATTTTTTTTAACGCTTTCTTGATATTTATGTGCAAATATCACTGTGTAAAAATGTATCATTTATAGAAAATATGGGTTAAATAATATGAAAATGCAATTACTTTTTAAGAAAAATATATATCTAATGTTTTAAAATGGTGTTTTAAGCTTATAATAATTATTTTTTCAGAAGTATAAACTTTAAAATGGTTTTTCTCAGCTTGTGTTTTTTCGGTACATTAGTGCATTCAAAATGCTACTCCTTCCTCAATTATTGACCAATATTTTCAATTTTTTCTCTGTGTGTTATATTCCATGCATGTAACAAAATTAGGGATCCATTTTGCTATAAGCTGAATACTTTTTTTTTAAAAAAAAATTAAATTGTAGAAGGTATTGGGGGCTTTGTTGAATTTTAGCATATCTAAAAACCTTTTTTATTTTTTTTCTCCAAAACTAATTAAGTTATTGCAAAATCAATCCCTAAAGTTGTTTAAAACATCTTTAAAAGTGTTACAAAAATTTTATGTCAAAATTTTAATATATACAGAAGGAGTAGGATTTTAAAATTTTTCAAATTTTAAAAAAAATTTAAATTTTTAAAATTGTGGGAATAATATGTGCAAAATTACACCTCATAGTGTTTTATTGAATATAAACATTATATGAAGTGATAAAATATAATTCTTAAATGCATACATAAGAAAGATTTCTCAAAGGGCAACGAGTCTTTTTAAGTTAAGACTACAAAATCCAAAGCTTGTCTAGAGTGAAAATGTATTAATATTTACAACCTATTTTCATTAATAAAGAAGGCTTTTTTTGGAGTATATTCAGCATAATGTTCTACATTGATCCCAAATCATACAATTCCTCAAACTAGAGTTTCTTAAGTTGTGGGGATCGATCCCCTAGGGGCGGCGTGATAAACCTACGTGGCATGCAAAACGAAATACATTCTGAAAATAGTTCTATCAGCTTTAGCCTTGTTTATTTCACAAATTTTACATTATTTCCATACTATTTCATATATTTAAGCACATTTTAAAATGTATTGTATTTATGTTTTTTTTAAATTCCTGCAATTAATTTATTTATTTAAATTTTTCCCTTAAATATTAACTCTAATAAAACAATTTATCTTAGAAATTTTATGAAATGATTTCAACATTTCACGGTTACGTTCAAATTTAACTAACTTTTGTGCTTTGCCAATATATTTTAAAGTACTATTTAAATCCTATAATATGGAATTATTCAAATCGACTGAAAAATTGTTCTTACAATTTTAAATAAATCTCTTCCCTTTAATTCGCATACATAAATCACCTGCGAATCCTTCTCAGCGCAATACTTTTCCCCTATTCATATTTAATCAAGGCAATACATAAAATTGCTTCAAGACGAATATTTAACTCCAATAAAAGATGTCTGCTAAAGTTTCCGCGAAGAGATCTGTCATTCCGATACTTTGGATGATAAGTTTCCATATTAGTTTCACTCCGACACTACACGCGTTGCCTAAGTCTCTAATAAATTTATCGATATCTACATTTGAGACAAATTCAGAATCAATTGCCCATTGAATGAATCAGACAGAAGATCCGGTTCTCAATCGATTACGCCAGTCATTGTTACTTGAACATTATTCTTCTGTCCCGAGGCACAGTCTTTTGTCCTTTATTTTTTTCCACCTTTTTTCCTTCATTCTGCCTCTTTTGTTTCCTTCGTTTCCTTGATGGAACCTAAAGCAGGTCCCAGGTGTACGACCCAGACATTCGATTTCTTGTCGCGTTATATGTTGCCATTATCAGCGCAAAAAAAGAACTCTGCAGAATCAATAGTAAAAAAAATAAAAAAAGAAAAGCAAGAGGCAATTTAGAAGATCAGTGAGAGCCAATGAAATTATGAGCGTTTAAGTCTGATAAGCAGACTACATTTTCTTATTTCTGCTTTTCAGTTCTACTAGTAATCCAAATAGGTATAAAGTTGAACATTGTTACATAGAGCTTTAGTAATACATATAACGGCTAGATATTTATGAAATCGTAAGTTGCTCATGTTTATACACAAACTTAAATAATTATTTTCTATTGGTGAGTGACTTATATTATATATAAAATATTTAATTTTAATGAGTTGATATAATATTGTCCACACAAGCGCGTTATCAAAGAATTATAAAAAATGAAGAAAATAATACCTTTACTGTAAACACGTTTACATTTGAGCTGAATATTTTCTTCTTGATACGTAAAATAAAAAGGAAATATCATATAATATACTTGAAGCGTATTCACAAGGAATATATTAAATATGGAATATTTTTAAACATTTTTAATGCATTGAATAAACCATTAGGGAATAATTTTCTAATAAAAATAAATGAAGAGTGGGTACTAGTTAATAAAGAAATTATAAAGAATCATTTTCTTTTTTTTTCCGTAGCAATGAAAATGTATCAAGTTAAACCACATAAAAGTAGTATTATGTTAAAATCTGTAAAATTGGCTAATGTTTTTCGAAAAATATATTACATACTTTGAATAATTTCCACAAGAGAAGAAATTGATTCATCTCTCAGGAATTGTACATAGGTATATATATATATATAGATATATATATATATATGCATATTGCAAATATTATCATATTTGAACATTGAAAATATATAAACAATTTATTTTCTTTTTATCTTTTTTCGTGTCCTTTATTGGAAAGAGAGTTTCAACCATTTTTACGATGTGTACCTTGGATCATACTAAATCTGCCACATATTCATAATAATTTTTTTTTTACTCAGATGTAGAAGCATCTACTCATTTGTGCGTTTTATTTCTGCCTGTTTATGCAAATAGACACATAAAGAGGAAGGATTTCAGGGTTCAAGCTAATAAGATACCTACAGAATCAAAACAATGCATGCAAAAATTACATACGTGCCCCTTTTGATCTAAATAAAGTCTCTGATACTTTTTTTTGTTTATGTTCCAAATTTAAAGGGTAGGGAGGCACAAAAAATTAATTAAGTTACATATGATTTAGGAATCAATGTGGTACCGATTAATTTACCTATAAAATAAATAAATCTGGCACTAATGCAAACATTATTATGCATATTTAAAGTTTTTAATATATTGCAGGTACAGTCAAACTCTATACAATTTACAAGTAGCAATATTAGCATTGAATCACATCGCGTCATAACCTAACCATCTACGTGTTAATGCGTCATGATTCCGCTTCATTTTCAGTATGTTTTATGTTGTCAAAGTGTAACAAGAGTTTTTTTTTAAATATAAATATTTTGCAAACAACAACAAATAAAAATATTATGTAAAACAAAAACTTTAATCATTTACTCTCATGTAAAGAAAAAGTAGCAAAATATCTTTTGTTTCAGTGCAAAACTTATGGCAACATAAGTTTTGTTCAATTCGGGTGCATTGATTTCAACTAGTAAGTAAATATTTAGCAGGCTCAAAATCATTCATTTCATTAAAAAGGTGACACAGTGACTGAAGTATATCTAGAAATATTTGAAGTCACAGGGATTAATTATATTGAAAAAAAGTTTTAGCACAAGAAGAATTTTCTGAATCCTTGGAAGTAACAGCTAAAAGTCGTGCGAATGGTCCAAAAGCAAAATATTTGTTGATATATAAATTAAATATAAAACAATTTGAAAGGTATTTCACTAGCGAATGCTTGCCCAAAGCTAAAAGGTGAAGAGCTTGTGCATTAATTTGTAATTGCATATTAAGGTATCCAACTACGTTCCGATCCGTGATTTTCAAAAGCGCATAAATGGATAAATTTCATGATATTTAGTGTCACTCAGATTAGAATACATTCATAAAATTGTTTTAAGGACAGTTTGACAAAAAAATTTATTTAAATATAATTATTTGGCAATAAATTAACTTAGAATAATATTTTTTTTTCCAAATGTCTTCCGTTTGTGAAAAATGCTTCTATTATAATTATATTCTGCCTGTATATAGCTCAGACCTCTTTACACGGGCTCAACTAGAATTTTTCAGATACGAGTATATAACTTAGAAGCGGGTTTATCCATGTCTTACGACAACAGAGGGGGAGACATTTTAAAAAAAAAAACGTGGATAATTATTTCAATTGGTTGTAACTCTGAAAATAATGATAATTTAAAAAAAATTTTAATTAAGCCTCTGTACAGAGGTCTGAGCTTTATACAGGTAAAATATGTTTATAATCGAAGCGTTTTTCGAAAAGGAGAACATTTGTAAAAATATTATTCTAATTTCAGTCATGGTATTTTCTATTACAGGGGAAGGATTTTTCACGAATGCATACATTTAAAGGGCATTTAGTGCCGTCTTTGATTTAAGCATTCAAAAATGCAGTACATCCTGACTGACAATCTAGATGGAATAGAAGATGGTTTTTATTTATGGATTAGAGCAAAGGCGCACAGAAGGGGGAGGGGGGTCCTGGGGGTCCGGACCCCCAAAGCCCTTGTTTTTTTCCAATTGATTATAATTCTAAGTACATAGTACGGAAAATTTAATTAAATATTTGTTATTAAAGATTAATTTTATTAATTAATGCCAATTACTTATTCAATAGTTAGTTTTCTAATGCGTTTTGTTCACGAAAATTGACAAAATCAAAAGGAGCATGATACAAGGATGGTGAACTTTCGACCCCGGACCCTCCCCTCCCCCTCTGAAAATTCCTGTGTGCGCTACTGGATCAGAGGAGTAATAGTGATGGCGAAAATAAAACAGAAAACGATTGTATGCATGATATATTGTCACGGAGTTCGAAAGAAGTACACAGTTCAATTAAACAAACAATTAGATTTATTCTAACGCTGGGAGCTCGATACAACACTGGACTAAGAACATGCCCAACTGGCGATGAACTCTGCTTTTATACACTTCGGAATATTCGAGAAATACCCAGTATGCACTCTAAAGAATGATCTGGATTCATCTAGAACTTAGAGAAACAATACATTAAAAACGAGAACAAAATTCCAGTCTTTGGATAAATCTGCCGGGGCCGGGATTCGAACCCGAGACCTGAGGAAGTTCAGTCCAACGCTCTGCCAACTCGGCTATCGGGACCTGTAGCAAATTATGCGTGCGGCATTGCTCCCCTCGAAAAAGAAGACAGCACCCCGCTGTCATTTTTGTTCAAGGGTCTTTATTCTGGAACGAGTGATGGGTCCTTTGTATGATTCTTTGGGAGGAATATCCTCGGTTTCGATTTGCTCGGCGGGATCATGGTACGGTTTCATACGCAGTACATGGACAACTTCTCTTAGTTTTCTTTTTCGTGAAGCAGGATCAAAATCTTGTACTGCGTAAGTCACGGCTGATAAACGGCGTAGCACCTGATACGGTCGAAATACCTTCTTAAGAGTTTTCGGAGAGACCGACGTTTCTCACTGGAGTATAAATCCATACGAGATCTCCGGGGCGTAGGATACCATTTGGTGTTTGGAATCGTAACGTCGACGATCTTTGTCTTGAGCTCTCAGTGTGCACTCGGGCTAGCTGTCGTGATTCTTCGCCTCTGGCTGCTATCTTGGTGATGTTATTGTCATCAAAATCGTTAGGACAGAATGGTAGTTTATATCCAGTGTCGTTTCCGCTTCACGACCATGAAGTAAATAGAACGGCGTAAAACCTGTGGTCTCTTGTTTAGCGGTATTATAAGCGAAGAAGGTTACAAATGGTAAATTTCATCCCAATTTTCTGCTCTACATCCACATACATTGACAACATGTCGGCCAAGGTCTTATTGAAGCGCTCCGACAGTCCATTTGTTTGGGGATGATACGCCGTTACTGAAACGATGATCAATGTTACACAAGTCGACGAGAGAGAAACAAGTCTGGATCGAAAGACGGCTCCACGATCTGTGATAATTACTCGAGGAGCTCCATGCCTGAGGACAATTTCTTCAAGTAAGAACTTCGCTATTTCGTCGACTTCGGCTGTCGGCAAGGCTTTTGTTATTGCATATCGCGTTGAGTAATCCGTGCAGACTATTATCCATTTGTTTCCATGAGCAGACTTTGGAAATCTCCCAAAGGAGATCAATTCCAATGCGATGGAAAGGAGCTATAGCTGGAGGGATGGGAACTAAACGTCCAGGTGGTCGTTGAGGAACGGATTTTCTCCTTTGGCACTCCCGACAATGCATGACATACCGAACGACATTTCGGTACATTCCCGGCCAGTAAAATCTCTTGCGAATCCTGTCATAAGTTTCGCGAAACCAAGGTGTCCTGCGGTGGGGGCGTCATGAAAGTGCCTTAGTATGTCTGCTCGTAGATGTTTAGGAATGACTGGTAACCACAACTTTCCATCTGGATCAAAATTCTTCCTGCAAATGATTTCGTCGATGAATCTGAATTCTTCGTTTTTGGATGAGTTGCTCAAAAGTTTTAATTTCGCAAGGTCTTGATCTTTTTTCTGTTCCATCGCAAGGTTCATACGCGTCGTGACTGCTAAAAATTTGTCTGGTGTTTCCGTTTCCTCTTCCACTGGATTTCTCGAAAGAGCGTCGGCGTCACTATGCTTCTTACCGGTTTTATATTTTACGTCAAAATCATGCTCTTGAAGTCGGGGGCCCATCTGGCAAGCCTTCCTGAAGGATCCTTTAAATTCATGAGCCAGTACAAGGAATGATGGTCAGTTACAACAGTAAAGTGTTTTCCGAATATGTACGGCCGGAATTTGTTGGTAGCCCATACGATGGCAAGACATTCCCTTTCTGTGGTGGAATAATTCTTTTCGGCTTTTGTCAGAGTTCTAGAAGCGTATGCTATAACTTTCTCGACATTATTCTGAATTTGTACTGGGACAGCTCCGATACCGTACCCGCTTGCATCAGTATGGATTTCTGTAGAAGCTCTTTCGTCGTACATCCCCAATACTGGATCCAGTAAGTGCTTTCTTAAGACTGTTAAATGCTTCCACCTCTTCAGGACCCCAATGAAACTCCACGATTTTACTTTTCAGCAACGACTGCAAAGGTTCGGCGAGATAACAGAAACCTTTAATAAATCTTCTAAAGTATGAACAAAGGCCAAGAAAACTTCGTATGTCATGTATATTCTTTGGAGTGGGAAAATTTCTTACGACTTTTATTTTGTCGGGATCGGAACGAACGCCATTACTAGATACAAGATGGCCTAGAATCTTTACTTCTTGGGCAGCAAAAAGACACTTCTTTGAATTTAATTTAAGACCAGCTTCCTGAAGACATTTTAGAACAAGTCTTAATCGTATAAGATGGTCTTCAAAAGTTTCTGAGAACACTATTATGTCATCTAGGTAACAAAGACACATAGTCCATTTAAAATGGCGTAGCAAATTGTCCATCATTCTCTCGAAAGTCGCAGGTGCATTACAGAGACCAAACGGCATGACTTTATACTCGTATAAGCCTTCGGGGGTAATAAATGCCGTCTTTCCACGATCCGCTTCGTCTATTTCTATTTGCCAATAACCAGATCGGAGATCCATGGAAGAAAAGAATTTGGCACCTTTCAGACAGTCGAGCGTATCGTCAATACGAGGCAGAGGATAAACGTCTTTTTTCGTGACGCTATTCAGCTTGCGATAATCGACGCAAAAACGCCAACTACCGTCTTTTTTCTTACGAGCACAACGGGTGATGACCAAGGACTTTCAGAGGGTTGGACGATACCTTCATCAAGCATTTTCTGAACCTCTTCATGAATGATGCGTCTTTCAGTCGGCGAGACTCTGTAGGCTCGTTGGTTGATTGGAGCATGATCACCAGTAAAAATCCTGTGTTTCACATTCGTCTTCGCGGCTGTCGACTTGTCGGTCTTCGTGAAAAGCCCAGAAAATTTCCGGAGTAGTTCGGATAGCTTGTTTATCTGTTCGTCACTTAACTCGGGTGACATCATTAACGAACAATTCATCTGTGACTCCGAAGTTTCTTGCTGGTCATCCAAGCAACCCGATGTGTCGGAAATAACACATAGATGCCCTTCATTTAGTGGTTCAGCTTGGCCTATGCACATTCCTCTAGGGATGATTTGGTTTCGGAACTGCAGGTTGGTAACCCAGACATCACTTTTTCCGTTACGATATGTGGATACCATGGACGGTGTAGCAATATTTTTCTCGAAGAGCAAATGTTTGCTGCCGTCTAGAACTACATTTATGTCACCTCGGGTTTGATATCCTGATACTGTTATTCTAGTTAAAGAATGCGGCTTAAGTGTATAGTCTCTGGTGGCATACAAATTCCAGGCGTTAGGCGCTGTGGAGTCTCGACCGATGTCTTCTAGAACAAGTTCATTTTGTCCACAGTCTATAACGGCTTGAGACGCCTCTAAAAAGTTCCATCCTAGGATGACGTCAGGGCTACAATGCGATAAAACAATAAATTCAAAAGGCAGTTCTCGATTGTTTATACGGACACGTAAAACACATCTCCCTATCGGCCGAACAAAATTTCCATCCGCAACTTTCAGCATAACGCTCTTGGCATCAGCACAAACAGAACTTTCTTTAAAAATCGGCGATACTTATCGGATATGACAGAAAACGATGCCCCAGAATCTACTAGAGCACGTATCGGCTTCTTATCTATTATTACGTCTAGTTGGTTACCAGTCATCTTGGCGGTCGACGGAGGATTTCCAGTACACGCGGCCTCACCTCCTTGGAAGGTCGCTCTCTTTAGTTTTCCTCGCTCCTACGGCCTGGCGACTGACTGGATCGGCGATATGGCGACGGGGATCTGTAACGACGTATTGGGGATCGGCCTCTCGTGGGACTCGGCGTAAAACGGCGAGAAGAGTTTGGTCGGCGTATTTCTTCTTCAGTGCCAACGTCGTCGAAGTTCCGTCGGCGGTTTCGAGAGTTGTCAAAGACAGCCTTTCTCTCTCGGCAGTAGCGCATTACATGTCCAGGACGTCCGCAGTGGAAACAAACAGGTCTGTTGTCAGCCGTTCTCCCCACATCTGTTTTTCTTGGTTCAGGTGGGAATTTCTGAACAGGAGCTCTGTATTTCCTGGTAACAGCGGCGTATGTTGGTCGTGGTCTAGTTTCTGTAGGTTTTGTTGACACTGGGGCCAAAACCCTTTCAACTTCGTCTTGAACGATCTCTTCTAAGGATTGGGGATCGGAGTCCAAAGATTCTTGCGTCTGGTTAACTAGTCGATGGACTTCTTCTCGTACGATTGTGCGAATAAGATAGACCAAATCAGTCTCATCCGTCAGGGATGAAACCGGTACGACGTTTGGAAGCCTTTCAAATTTCGGTCGACCAACTCTCTTCTGCTTCATATCTTCGATATAGTTGCACCATTTGATAAAATTTGCTGTGTCGTTGATTTCTCTCGTCAACAGGGCCTGATAAATATCCTCAGCAACACCTTTTATTAGGTGTGACACTTTTTCGTCTTCTTTCATCAGAGGATTTACCTCTTGGCAAAGTCCTAATACACTTTGTATGTAGGACTGTGTACTCTCGCCTGAACGCTGTGGGCTCGGCATTTTAGTTGTTCTTCTGCCCTTCTGGTATATTTTTGACGGTCACCGAAAAGTCCACTTAGTCCATTTTTAAACGCTTCCCAGGAAACTAAGGCGTCTTCGTTGTTGACATACCACTGTCTCGCAGTACCGTCAAGAAAGAAATAAACGTTAGCCAGGCACATCATGTCATCCCATTTGTTAAAGTTGGCTACTCGATCGTACTCTTTAAGCCATTTGAGAGGGTCTTCCCCAGGCGCTCCTCGGAAGGTCGATGGGCTCCTCCATTGCTGTAACGAAGGTGTTACTACAGCGGGCTTGGCTTCTTGCTCGGTCGGCATTTTTGTCCTATTCCTACTATTTTCTTTTAACAGTCCGAATTCGGGGGATAATCCTCTTAACCGGAGGCTCCTGCGAAGATTGTCGCTATTATCCACGTTTGACGTAATTGTACCCCGCGCTTCCACCAAACTTGTCACGGAGTTCGAAAGAAGTACACAGTTCAATTAAACAAACAATTAGATTTATTCTAACGCTGGGAGCTCAATACAACACTGGACTGAGAACATGCCCAACTGGCGATGAACTCTGCTTTAATACCCTTCGGAATATTCGAGAAATACCCAGTATGCACTCTAAAGAATGATCTGGATTCATCTAGAACCTAGAGAAACAATACATTAAAAACGAGAACAAAACTCCAGTCTTTGGATAAATCTGCCGGGGCCGGGATTCGAACCCGAGACCTGAGGAAGTTCAGTCCAACGCTCTGCCAACTCGGCTATCGGGACCTGTAGCAAATTATGCGTGCGGCAATATATCGAAATCGTAGATGACGAATTTTTTATGTTATCCAAATACAAATGTATTCATAATCTATATAACATTTCTTTTAAATAAATATTATTCAAATGCCAAGCAGATATCTATTTTTTTATTATTATTTTGAAGAATGTTTTACATTCTGCGCTTATAACGAACACCGTAAATTTTATTATCATTTTTTGTGTTAAAAGCGTGACGTGTACGTGGGAACGTATGGAAATTTAAAAAAAGGGAGACCAATTTTTCAAGTAAACAAGCCATTGTTTTGTGCAATGAAATAAGAACCTATTAGTATTAAATATTAGATTATCTTTAATTTATGTAATTACTGTTATTCAATACAAAATAAGCAAGTATATAATAAATTACTGTAACATTTTTTCCCTGCAAGGCAATATCGAATTTCAGTTAAAGTAATTTGAATTCAGGTGATATCATTTTTATTACTAATATCACCTTTTATCATACAACAATTCAGAAAAAAAAACTGAAATTGGATAAATATCACATTAGCTTTCTTTGAATACGAACTTTGAGTCATTTTAAGTAACGACATGTTTAAGATAATTTCAGCATTAGTCATTTATTTAATTTTAATGGTAATATCATTAAAATCGTAATAAGATCACGTTTTAGCTGAAATTGATTCCTCATTCTCATGAAAATTGTTTCCTGGAGTTAAAATATTCGCCAAAAGGATCGCAATGGAAGCTCTAAACTGTGAATTAGAAATTTTGAAACTGCAATTTCTTTTTTAATGAAGTTTAACCATCTTTCTTGTGAATTTTTAAAGTTTTCATCTGGCATTCCTTCAAATTAACTCAAAATAAATTATAGTTTTTAAAAAAAGCCAAAAAGCACTTTTTTATATTTAATTTAACTAAAATGTAAAAAATAATTCTTAATATAAGAATAAAATGATTAACGATAAAATTAATGTCATTGTGGTAAAAGCGTGGGGTGCTCGATATTAATTGTTGTAATTTCTTATTTGTTCTATTTCGAAATGCAGAGTTAATGTAAAAATTTAGTTCAAAGGACCCCACACTTTTATCACAATGGCATTAATTTTCTCGTTAACCATTTTATTAAAATATTAAGCATTATTTTTTTACTTTTTAGCTCGTTTAACTATAAAAGCGTGCTTTTTTAGTTTTTTAAACTATCATTTATCAATCGATGAATTATTCTTCGAATCTTTGTTTTAATTCTAATTTTCAGAAAAAAATGAGCAATTGTTTTTTATGGTAAGAAATTGCTAACGCATCCTCCCCTTTTTCACGTGTCATGAACAGTTTTTTGTCTGTTGTATTTGTATTAACCATGAGCGTTTTCGCTTAGGGTTACAACTTAATATTTTAATCGCCAAACCAGTAATCTGGAAATGGTGCATTGTTAATCCTGATGATCCTGATCAGGACAATGGAACCAAATTTTTAAATTATTCTATTAACATCGGTCCTTGACAAGTGTGCAAGATTTCGAACTGCCTGACCTTTTAAAGTGGGTAAAAATCGAGTTCAAAGATTCCGTTGCATACAGGTAAAGCTAATAAAAGAGTGTTAAAAAGAATTTTATTCCTCTTATGGTAATAAAAATAGAACACACACACACATATTGAATATCTACATTCCGTTCAAAAATATCTTACACCAATAATATCTTTTACAAGTAAAATTGAAAGTCTGACTTAAGAATATTTATCAATTCTTTTTACTATATAAGTTCCTTGAATACAGAACGGGTAACAATGTAATATTTTTAACACGTGTAAGTTTACATATTCTGAATTTTTTGTTTAAATGGAATTATTTAATATTCTATAATTTTGAATGCCTTCCCTTATTGAATATACAAATAGAATAATATCTCGAATTACGTGATCCCGGAGTTAAGCGATTTTCAAATCTCGTCGATTCTACCCCCCCTCTCCCCCATCACTGAAGCTCAGATGGAATCAGTGAATAGATAATCGCAAAATTTCACTTCTGGCTGAATTACATTTTGAAATTTTTTTCTGATCGAAGTTTTGTAAGAATGTAATTCTTAGAAAATTAGCATTTTCCTTATGAAATAAGCATGTAAATTTTTTTTCGTACAATTATCAGAGCTTTAAGTAAAAAATTATATGCAGCTCTCATTTCTCGTATGGGACTACGTCGCACAGATCTAAGTGGTTCACTACAATACTTACACAATGATATATCAAAAGTTTCAGGAATAGATTTTGTCACAGCTCCTTCTTTAATTAAATACCGTAAATTAATATTGAACCTGCTGGATAGACTTGACAGCTTCAAATTCCACTGCATTACTTACAGGTTATGCAACTGGATCTTCCATTAAAAGGAAGTAACACTTGATTCACATTCTGATTCAATAACTGAATCTCTCTCAATTAGTATACAAAAACCATTAAGTGAAGCAGAAGAGCTAGATAAAGTTATCAAAGATGTATATGCACCAATGTAGCCTATTAGATTTAAACTCTGTCATCAAAAAGCAAAAAGAAGCACCTTGTTTTAAAAGGAGGGAGAAACGTGGTGAGAGACTATCTGAAAAGAACATACTCCTATTGAATGACAATAAAACCTGCTAGGACAGAGTCAGAACGAGCATTTTCCTTAGAAGGTCAATTGGTAACAAAAATAAGAAGACTTTTAAGCGATGAAACGATGGACGATCTGTGCTTCTTAAAAGCTTATTTACAAAAACACAATAATAAAGAAATGTTGTTTTTTAAAATTTCATTATGTACTATTTTTTATTTGTTTTTTATGATGAATTAAGTTCGGTTTTTAATTGTTTTAACAAAATTAATATTAAAACAATTTTTAATTATATTTTCAATTTTATTATATTAGGTTGGGGAAATAGAAATCCACTATTTTTTTCGGTGGATGGCTGTAGTGTCGATATCTCGTGAAGTATCGATCGAACAATTTCAAATTTATACTCGTTGTCAAGGAGACATTTTACGCTAAAAAATTTATTTTGCTGTGTTTTATTTGGTCCATTCAGTTGTGAGTTACAGGGTGTTAAAAATGGAAGTCAACAAAGAGAAAATACGGTACATTTTACAGCTTTTCTTCCGAAAATGTAAGCCAGGCGGCTGAAATTGTAAATGGGGCTTATGGGGCCGATACTGTAACAGTTAATTATGTGCAATTTTGATTTTCTTGATTCCGTTCAGGCATTTTTGATGGTAAAGTTGACAAGCGTACGTCATCGAGAATGTCGATAAAATCACAGAAATAATAGAAGTTGACCGGCATGTTAGTAGTTGTAGCATCAACCAGTAGCTAACGATCGACCATAAAAAGATTTTAAGCCATTTGAACAAAGTTGGATTCAAAAAGAAGCTCGATGATTGTGTGCCACACAAATCAATACCAAAAAACATGATGGATCGAATTTCCACCTGTGGAGCCCTGGCTAAACGGAATGAAATCGACCAATTTCTTAAACGGATGGTGACTGGGGATGAGAAATGGGTCACATACGACAATATTGTGTGAAAACGATGATGGTCAAAGCGCGATAAACCAGCTGAAATGGTGGCCAAACCAGGACCAACATCCAGGAAGGTTCTACTGTGTATTTGGTGGAACTGGAAAGGAAGTATATATTATGCGTTACTTCCGTAGGGTCAAACACTAAATTCAGATATCTACTGTCAACAACTGGACCGTTTGAAGCTAGTAACTGACCAGAAACGGTCAGAATCCTCCAACAGAAGAGGTGTTCTGTTCCATCACGCCAATGCCTCGCCAGAAACTCTGGAAGCTTAATTGGAATGTTTTAATGCATCCACTATATAGTTCGGACCTGGCACCAAACGATTACCACCTTTTTCTCCCATTGCAAAACTTCCAGTCTGATAAGAAATTGGGATCAAGAGAAGATTGTGAAAATGGATTGCGAGAGGTTTTCGCCAAGAAAGGCCAAGACTTTTATGAGAAAGGCAATATGAATCTACCTTTAAAATGGCAACACATTATACAACAAAACGGTGCATATTTGACCCAAATCGGACCATCCGAAACATGTTAAATAAATTTTTGAGTTTCATGCAAAAATAATGGATTTCTTTTCCCCCAACGTAATACAATTTCAACTATGCTAATGAGTAAATATTTTTAATAAATTGTCCAATTCTAGTCCCGGGACCATTAGCGGGAATTTAAATAATGTAGACTTGTGAAGTCCCGGGATTGAAAATATAACACGGGATTGCAAACCATATTTTAGTCATATTTCAATATAAGCTGTTGTATACAGTGGTGGTATTCCGTTCCTATTAAAACCCGCGGATCGGCTCAACTTCCCACCGTGTTGCGCTTTTCATTGTATGTATTTTATGAATCCATCTGCAATAGTTTACAGAAAAATATTTTAACACGCGTGAAATTTGTGAAAAATTTATTTCCATTTTGATAATGCCTCACCGTTTTCCATACACCCCTAAATTATCTTTATTTTACTAGACTCACTCAGCAGTCATTTTAAGAGCTTGTAGGAACCACTTTGGTAACTTACTATACAGTTCAAATTAATTGGGACAAATATTTTTTTCTTGTCTGAGTCGATATATGATTATCAGTGATGTCCCGAAACCTCTTCAAATCGGATATATCTGCCTAGAGGTGGTGTAATCGATCTCCCTTGAGTATAATTTAATCGTTTGATTTGTTTTTGTGCAACCGTTGCCCAGCTGTGAAGCTTTGAGTGTGGCAGTTGGTGGTCATAACTTTGTGTTCCTTATAACACGTATTGCTTTTACTTGTTCTGAGATAGATATTACTCTAAGGAAGCGTCCTAAAATGTTCAATCTTGATGAACACACTTCTATGACTGTGGGAGATATAGCTACGGTAAATGCTGCGGGCTAATCATGTGTTTCAAGAATTTTACGAACATTTCTAGGATTCGGACCATCGTCTCTGAAAAGAAAAGGAAAATGATGACTTAAACGAAAAACTAGTGTAAGAACTCTCTGATAAAATTCTAATAAGAAATATATATATATATATATATATATATATATATATATATATATATAGCGCAAAATAAATCCAAGAAAGACAAGTACAGACCTTTGAAAGGATTTATTTTACTATGTCGTTGAAATGAGTACCAAAATAGAAGAAAAACATTTCTGGAAGTTGATCATAAGACATCAAGCCAGGGGAAAAAGCAATTTCCAGTACAGAAAAAGTGAAATACGTTTAGCATGGACCAAAAAATATCGATCCTGGACTGTTAACGACTCGAAGAAGGTTATTTTTAGTCATGAAACACGTTTATTTCTGCAGGGATGCAAAATAGGTGTTGTTAGACGAAGTGAAGATGAAACTCTGCTACCAGATGATATCTAACAGACTGTAAAACACCCTTCCAAACAACTTTTACGAGGGTTTTTTCACAAAAAAAGGCATTTAGAAACTTAGTTCCCCTTAAAGCAGTGTTTCTCAAACTGTGGGGCGCACCCTCTTTGGGGGGTGTGATAACCTTACGAGCGGGTCGCGAGTATATCGAGAATTAGAGATTTAAAAAATAATTAATTTACGGGAATGAATTAAAACAAAATACTTTCAGACATAGTAAAAAATGCACTTTTACTCTGATATAATTTATAGGCGCACGCGCGAGATATTAAGTCATCAAAAACAAAAACTTCTTCAATACCTAATTAGCTATCTTTGATCCTATATCGAAATAAAAAAAACTTTTATTTGATTTGCTGTAATCCCATGATGAGAGATATTTTATTACGCTTTCTTTTTAAACCTAACATACTACTCTTTCAGAGAAAAAAAAGTTTCCAGACCCAGAATCGAAAAAATTTAGGAACATAAAAAATTCATCACTGTTATTATTTTTGAAATACCACGCATTATAGCTGTAATCTGTTTGACCTTCTAAGTTATTGGTACAGTTAGTTATGACCCCTCTCTTATGTGTATGTTTCTCATTTAGGGAAGTTGTAAGTAATGTATTTCTCTGTTGCGCTTTTTTCAATGCAAAAGAGTTTCATGATATTTGGAAAACCACGGAGAGCACACACTTTGAAGGATTACTTGGCCAAGACTTATTTTTATGAGTATTCTCACACATATAAAGTATAACGAAAAACGTTTTACACAATTTTTTTAGCAGTAACATACATATTATCATAATGAATATACTTTTTACCCGGAAGTGGTCACGCGGGACACACAGATTACGAAATTGTTAATTCTGGCAAAACTGTTTATTTGTTACCAAAGAAAAATTTAAAAGTCCTTGAAAGTAGGTCAGTAAACTTTCTGTTACTTAAATTATTCACTGGAATCACGATTTGTATCGTGTAAAATAAAATAATTATGAAAAAAAAAGGATTGGTGTGACTCAATAGCCCCGCTCGACCGTATCGAATGCGCGCCTGCTCCCGCGTTAAAACATGTTGAAATATTTTCGTTTTAAATATTAAAAGTTAAAAAAAAATATTTTTCATCGGAATTTTATATTATTGTTCATTGTTTAACATCAATTATAAATGCTAATGCTGTGAGGCTTAAAATTACACACACACACAATTCGCTTAAAACTAATAATAATATGAGCAACCATTTAAAAAAATCATTTTAAATTTTTGTAAACATTGTCGAGCACTTGGCTTTCTCTCCTTATAATTCAGCTATTATATCAATAATGTTTTATTTTCTTATAAATGAACTAGTGCAAAGAGCGGGCACTTCAGCCGGTATACTTTTAATATATCGGTGGTGCAAAGAGTATTTTATAACTATTTAATTAATACTGAATTAAGAACCAGTTTAATAAGTATTAAAGACTTGCATGAGCTTGTCTTGGAAAGCAAAGTTTTTATAAGGAATGCTTATGATTAGAGATTGACCCTCTGAGTTCTTTCTCTATATTTAGCAGATATCTTCATTTTGTCTTCTAAGCAGCCACCGCATTTTGCAATATGTTCAATTTAAAAATTAGAGAAAGGAAAAATTATACAATAATTATCCTATTATTTTATTTATTTTTTTTTTTTTTGCTTAAAAGTAGTACACAAAATTTAATACTTATGTTACAAATTTGTATGGTTTATAATTAAGATCGCCTATTATAGCTTTAATGCCAAAGTGCATTATTTTTGCATTCAGTACATTATTAATGTATAAGGGGGGGGCGCGATAAAAATTGTGATCGAAAAGGGGGGCGTCAGTATTGAAAGTTTGAGAAGCACTGTCTTAGGACTATGTTGAATTCTGTCAAATACTTAGACACATCACGCAGTAGAGTTATTGCATTCATGGAAGCATTTGATGGAACATTTCTCAATATGACTTGGCTTCTTGTAACAATTCGTGATTGGTCCAGACTTTCATGCGAGAAAATAAAACAAAAGTGGTTGTGTTTGGCCTAGTAATTCACCAGACCTAAATCCTATAGAGAATTTATGAGATATTCTCAAGATTCGTTTCGCTAAGATGAGTTGCGCGACAACAAAACAAACGATAAAAAGTTCTATACAAGTGTAGTTCCAGGATAAGTTAAGAACATGTGTACTGGACTAGTGAAGTCAATACCAAGACGCATTGAAGACGTCATTTCTGCTACAGGAGGACATATTTCTTACTAATATAGCTTTTATGCTTATTTAAAGTATGTAATGATTAAAAACGCTAAGGTTTTAGAAAAAAATCGTTTTAACACCGTTTGTCGCAATTAATTTGAACAGTATAGTATGTACAGGATAATTAAATATTTAATATATCAACGGTTTTTTTCAAGGAAGTGTTTAAGGTATCCGTCTACCCTAAAATCATGATTTTTTTCAAAAATTGACAAATTTTGTTTATGATTTTATTTTATAGGCCATCATATAAGCTTAATAATAATACCAAGTTTTTTATTTTCCATTCACTAGAACAAAAATTACAAGTGTTTTAGTAAAAGCAGATGTGATAACTTTACACAAGATGACAAACTTTAAAATGCGTTTTGCTCGGAATGTGTTTTTTGCGAAAAGTTCAAACGGGGACAGCGATTGAACAAAAAGTTTTGAAAATAATTTGTTGAAACTTTTTGTGTATGTTATGTATAACAGTAGAAGTGTTTTGATTTTCAGATTTATCAATCTCTGCTTTATTTTAAAATTTACAGTCCTTTATGTGGATATAATCAGTTTCTTTCTAAGCAATTTCTCGTATAATTACTAAGATAAAGTGCTCTAGGTTTTGTAAAAATTGAAATATCTCTTATCCTGAAGGTCATTTCAAACACGAATAATAAAGTAACACATCAAAATTGAAAAATTGAGAATTTTCTGATAAAAATTTTGTACAGAGCGGGCCCCGTTTATGTAATTTTTTGTACATTTTTACCAGTTTTTTCCCATTTTAATAATAATAAATTTTTTTTCTGCTTTCAATTTTAAGATTTTTTCCTTAAAATATACTAAATAAATCTAAAAATCACCAAAAAATCTTCATATTTCAATTTCTCAAAAAAAAGTTGTCGCAATTAGTCGGATACCTTTATTACTATACTAAAGCATTTAATTAAAGCAAAAGAAAATAATAAGATAATAATAAAGCAATAAGATGAGCATTTTTTAAGGAAAAATTATTGTAAAAAATAGATTTAATAAGTTGAATCCTAAATGGATTCCCAAAAAAACTAAGTCTTTTAGAAAAGAGAATTGTGAAATAACTCAAAACATTCGTCAAAGTCATTAAATGGCAATATATTTCAACTTTTTAATACAAGGACACTGACAATAATCTTGTATTCAATGCACATATATTGCTTTTTATACATTACTTCCATTTTCCCAACTTTCTTACATTCATAATATTTCAATTATTTCAATATATATAACGAATGAAAAAAGAAAAATTAATTAGATACATGAAATCGATGGCAGGATTAATTAATGCAATAAAACAATTAATGATTTAATTAGATAATATTTTTGTAGCGGTTCAAGGTGAAAGATTTGAAATAAGAGTAACTGAACAAAAGCGTCAAGTAATTGAATTTAAAGAAACTCAGTATCATAGTCTACTCGTTATTAATTACAAGGCAAAGCTTTTTTCAACAACGAGTTCTAATTAAATCAGTCAGAACTAATTACTTAAATCAATGTTTGCGATTCTCATAAAACCGATCGAAACACATGCCACTTAATCCTAATTTTAGCAAAAAAATAAACCCTTTATTACTTTGTTCATGTTAATGTAATTCGTTCTCAGAGAAATATTTCAAGGACATAAAACACTAATTTTCGATTTTTAGTAGTCATATGAACAATGTTGAGCATTAACTACGCTGAAAATTTAATTGAACAATAAAACACTGTGTGAAAAAAATCATACTACTAGAGCAGTACTGTGTGTCACGATCCCCTGGGGAGGGCATGATAATCCTAGGAAGGGGGCCCAAGCATATTAAAAAGTTGAAAACAAAAGATTATTTTAAAAATCATTAATTTCCTGAATGTAATATTCAATCAATCAATCAATATTCCTGAATGTAAGCAAATAAAATATATCCTGACGTAACAAAAAATAAATGCAAGTTTGCAATGATATAATATACTTATAAATATATCAGCACTGCGCAAAGTATTTTATAATTTATTTACCAGTACTAAGTTCAAGTTTAATAATTACTAGTGACCCCATGGGCGTGTCATATATAAACTGAAAAACATAAATTAACTCTTATTTTGATCATTTCTACGGTTTATAATTATATAATCCCTTAAACTCCGATTAAAATTAAGCGAGTTGCTCCATAATGCCTCCATTTAACGCGTAGTACGCGAGCGTATGTGATGTATTATGGTGGGAGGGGAAAGGTACAAATAAATAAATAAGCAAACCTCTCTGAAATAGCAATTCTTTCGTAAAAACTGTAAAGGTCATTTTATTGCATTCCTAAGCCTACGAAATAATTTTTATGGATAGCATTGAAAAGATCGTACTTCGGAAAAACGTATATATACGTCCGGGCCAAATAATGCACTGGCTGAGCGAAATGTTTATATACACCGGCGGCACTTAAGAGGTTAAAGTCTTTTTGTAGGTTTAGCATCAAAATGTAGCATTTTTGAATTCAGTACTTTGTTATGCTATGGAGGGGGCGCGATGAAAATTATGATTGAATATTAGGTCACAAATATATTGAAAGTTTGAGAAGCACACTATACTAGAGTCAAAAATTTCACGGAAGAATCCCCTACATTCAAGCAAGTGTACGGTGGAGGGGAAATATTTGTTTCGATGGTCGGCAGCACTAATTAGGAAAACACACAGCCATCTGGATTTTTTTTTCTTGCACTACTAGCATTACCTGCAGATAATTTCTGACAAAGGGAATCTTTCATTAGTCGTATTTTGCAATATTGTCTTTTGAGCAGCATGCAAACATCAAATTTTGCGTTTTGCTCAAGAAATCACCTGAGAAGCTCGCGATTCCGAAATAAAAACATAAGGAAATGATTTCGGCACCAGAGGAGTTTTACCTGTTTCAATGACTGAAAATGAAATTGAAAGGAAATTGTTTGGTACATTCAGAGGAGTTAATCCTAAATGCGAAGAAGCAACTGAAGGATCTCTAAGAAAATGGATTTCAGGAGTGTTTTGAACAGTTATATGAACTCTGGAACAAGTGTGTGGAGCAAGTACAAGAGGGCAGTACCTTGAAAATCAATAAGATTAAGTTATTTTTCTTTTTAATAATTTGCAATTGACCTCATCCGGGAAATTTTGGACTTACCAATATTTATAGGTCTAAATTTTTTTTTTCATTCTAAATAATATTAAGATTCTTTTAAAACGTCCTTGTATATATATAAATGTCTTGTTAACTTTTTCTATTATTAAAAATAAAATATTGCTGCAAATTTGTACCCGGAGGAGAGGAGCAGCCAAAGATTTATCAATTATTAATATATGTTATATTAATATTAATAATTATTATTAATATATTATATACCAATTACTTATTAATATATTTATTTTTAGACAAGGATAAACAGGGGACTACACGAAAAGAAATCGAAATATATATATATACATAAAGAAATACTATAGCAGGTTATTTACAGTAGGAAAAATCACATTCGTTATAAATAAACTTTCCAAGGTTCCTGAAATGGCTCTCTAAACACATCCAATAGTAGGAAATCACAGATCACTCTCTCACCATAGTCAACGCACACGAATTAACTCACTTCAACACGAAACTCAGCCTTTATTTAAAAACTCCTTTATATAGCCTCATAAAAATTACATAAAGGTTAATATCAGAGTTTTCTCGATGATTCCTTGGTGATATCATATTTTTGGCTAAATTTGTCACCAAGTGAAATAAAGTCGACAATCTGGTTATCCTAAGCGCATATTCTGTGGTTACCATAAGCCTATTTTTAAGTCCATGCAGGGAAGAGGGCCGCCCCATAAAACCCAACCTATCCACATGGATCACACCCATGGAGTTAGAAGACCCGTGGCTTGTTTCAATAGTAAAAATTTACCAATTTCTATATAATTTCTTTCTATGTAATTTCTTTATCTGTCAATTTCAATTTGATACATATAGAAATGACTATTTTTCTTGTAGATTTTAAGAAATATGATATAATAATTCAACAGATGTGGAGTCTGAAATGAAATTATACACTCAAAACCTTAAAGAGTGACGTACATTAAATTTGTTGTACTCGTATTTTAGATTTGAATCAACATAATTATCTATTTAAAAAATGATACAAAGTAAAATTACTCTATGCGTTAGTTATAAAAATTACTTTGACTATGTTTATAACTTTTTTCGTGATTCAAAAGTTGATTTAAGACAAATAATTTTAAAAACACAAATCTCTTACATGAATATATATAAAAGCAAGAACATACTGTATGCAATTAATTTATCATATAGTGCCAAACTTCAATTCAAGAATTTTCTATCATTTACTTAAAATGTATTCCTTATATTGTTTAAGTAATTGAATTTCTGAAATAGTTCAGGAATTTAAAGTATGCAATTGAGAAGAGTTGTTTAGAAATAACTTCTAAACTCGCTAACCAATATTCTTTTACAACAAGCGCATGCAAATAAATTTAATTTAATTTATTCTATGGAATGTTGCAAATATATTTCTAATTTATAACTAAGTCAGCTAACTAAAAGTTACATCTCAACATACTATTTGACATGAAACGGGGAATATAGTTGTTTTAGAATAAATTTCCACCTCGTTCACACTCGTCTTCTAAAATATATCTGTAAACATTAAGTTTGTGTATTTAAAGTGAAATAAACTTTAAGAAACACACACATACACTCATATATATATATATATATATATATATATATATATAAAGAGAGGGAGAGAGAAAATCAAAAATGAACGAAAGGTTGATTAAATATCCTATAAATCAGAAGAAGCCTTAACTCTGAAATAGAAATCCAAGAACTTGAAACCTGTGCATAAAGAATACGTCAATAGAACAAAACGGAAAATTACTAGGTTTTTTAATGCTGTCGGAGACTTCGGGCAGTGAAGTAGGGTTAAGTTAACTCGACAGGATCCTTACCTTACCCTTCAAAAGAAAATTTTTATACAATATTACAAGAATAAAATGAAGAATATAAACGAAGATTGAAAATCCTTGGGACTTAAATTTGCATGTCTCATCAAACAGTACGCTATTAAGAAATAAAACCCTTTTTAAATGAATATTATATAAATGGGAAAAATAGTATTGAAAGCAATGCAATTAGAAGAAGCAAACTTAAATTCGAAAACACTAAAAAATAGGATCATGAAATTAGAATTAAATGTGTAATGTACACTCATGGACAAAAGAAATTAGCGCACCAAGAAGGAGTCGTCAAAATGAAACGAAATTTTACATACATAATGACTATTTTGATATAAGTAAATAATTAGAAAATCAAAGAAAAAGAATCATTTACTTCAGAAAAAAGGAAAAAGAACGGAATATTTAATACCATGTTGAACCCCCTCCAGCGCAAATGCACGATAGGATACAAACGGGCACTGAGGCATTCAAGCTCTGTATGATGTCTTGAGACATTTCGTTCCACATTTTCTGTAACCTTGCCTCTAGTTCGTTCAAACTCGTGGGAGACCCAACTCGCCGTCTCAAATGATGTAAGAAATGCTCGATTGTGTGGAGACAAATATGGGGATCGGCAGGCCAAGAAAAGGTAGTAACAGTGCGGAGACAGTCTTGTGACATCCTTGTCGTGTGAGGCCGAGCATTGTCTTTTTGAAAAGTGGCTTTTTGGAGCCATTACGTGAGTGGCAACACATGTGGATGCAGGATGCCATGGACATACCACTGGGCTGTCATGGAACCACGGATCAATATTAGGGGTGACCCTGTATTGTAGGCAATGGCACTCCATACCATCGCACCAGCTGTGGGAGTGGTGTACTCTGCATTTTATATCATTTGCATATCTCCCCGACATGTGCCTTCATGCCAAGTTTCGTTACGATCCCACAATTATTTCATGATGTGCTAATATTTTTGCCCATGAGTGTATTTAAAATGATAATTAACAGTACCCGAACTATAGTTTTTGCCTTGTATAGGAAATGTGTTTGAAACTACAAGAATTAAAAAAAGATAAAAAAATGTAAATTTTTTAAGTGAAGAAGGCAAAAATTATAATTTATTTTTTACATTATTTCTATATGCATATAATAAATTATAATTTTAAAAGCAAGACGATCATGTTCTAAGCAATATTATATTTTTAATATAGTTATTCAATATGATCAGTAACAGGATAACTATTTTTTTGCTATATTAAAGTATTATTATTATTATTTCTAAACAATTTATGTCTTTAGCTTTCTTTTAAGAATTAAAACTGAAGAACATATTAATAGATAATATTGAAACTTTAGAGTATTCAAAGAATGCATTTATATATATTCCAACTATACCCAGGAAAATAATTTCCTATATCCACTTTTATTCAATATTTTTGAAAACAACACTATATGAGAATCCCAAATTACTAAACTGCTTATTTTAACTGTTTATTTAATTAAAAATATGTTTTTATTAAAACTGATCATTGATATTGATCATATTTAGTATATAATACACCGCATTAAATAAGAAAAAATATATTTAATGAAGATCAGAATGAGATAAATAAGTGCCGTACGCTTCATTTAACGTTTTAAATGAAACTGTTTCCCTTTAAAATTGTTCAGTATATAATGTTCTGAATGTATATCACAAGAGTAATTGAATTTTCCCAAGAAATACATTACTTAAGTATTTAACAGTTTAAAAAAATGTAATGTATTTTTTTATTTCTAATTAAAGTATGCGATAGAAATATGAGAAAAGTTTTTAGCAATGTGTAAAATGGGCTTTACACTCTTCAAAGTAGCATTTTTTTTTTCATATCTATTTATACATAATAGCAAAATTCCACTTATCTATTTATGTAGAAGGCACAGAAATTTTTAATCAGTGGTTCCCAAACTTTTTATCCCATAAACCCCTTGCCATGTTTTTCGGTTAGAGGTGGACCCCAGCTTACCTAATAATATATTTTTGCAAAATTTATCATCTTAGGCACGCGAATCTCTCAGATGCATAGTAAAAATAGTTTTGGTGCTGCGTCTACACACCCCTACTTTCTCTATCCGCCTTTTGCTTCTCGCCCTAGGTTTCAGTGTCAAGGGCGACGGCTCTTTCTTCATATTTTGGGTGGCAGGGGTCATTGAATCTGATAGATGCAGCGCGCCTAACAACGTCAGTTTTTATGACTTTGTACTATTTCGTTAATTTTGATTTTTTACCTTGTAAATAGTGTAGTTTTCTGTTTTATACGAAAATATATTCGAAATAGATGTTTTGTAACCTGTGTGTGTGTGTGTGTATAATAGTCCCCCCCCTTTTTTTTTGCTGGAAGTTCAGATAAATCTGAGGCATACCCCGCACCTATGTACAGATAAATAACGAATCCCTTTAATACAGATTATTAAAGTTTTGTAACACATTATACGAAAAGTCCATGTCCCTTAAACATTGTAAGGTGATTTGTGAAGACTGCAGCAAGTCATCTTAAAATATAAACAGTACTGGCACGATGATAACCAACCATTACCTTTTGGATGATTTCGTTTAAATATCTCAATTCCTCTCTGATTCTGTTTTAAATATTATTTTATGCCAAATTTATTTTTTAATGTCAAATCTCACCAATAAAATGATTAAATCATCTTCAAACATAAGTATGAGGAGATGCATCTGAGAGATGCCACATGCCTATGCATGGAACTTTTTGAAGAGCACCTAGTGAAGGGTTAAATGACTTTTTGACGGCTGGTATAGAACTACTTAAAAAATTTTAAATTTCTAACGGTGGTGAAGTATAGTGTTTAAGAAGACATGGTACGATTTACGTAAAAACTTTTTAATTTAAGGATTTTAAAATTTTTTTTTCATTGCTTCTTATGTGTGTATACTATGTAAAACAGATTTTGCGCTCGAAATTTCATAAAAAGCTAGCCATTTAATTTTTTAAGGAAAATATTTAAAATTTTCAAAATGATTTTAAAATGCTACTCTTCTTACAAAAATTTACGCACACACATAAAATTTGATTTACATGTACGTCAAAACTATATATAACAAAATTTAGTATGTGTTTTGTAATAACATGATTGGTATTCGTATAATACTTCTTTTTATGAATTCCTTAAAAAAATTCCTTAAAAAATGTATAAAAATTCTGAGTTCAATTATTTTTTAAAAATATGTATTACTTTGATTTAAAAATGCATTCCAACTTTTGCTACTTGTACTATTAGCAATAGGCAAAAAAATCAAAACATTAGGCATAATAGAAAAACAATAGAGAAATTAGTTGTTTTGTCTTTCTGAGATAAGTCAGTTTAAAGTTTTGATTTGCCTTAGGAATGTGAGTATAAACGAACTTAAATGCTAGCATAATTCTGTGTTTTTCTACGTTTAGAGCTTTCAAATTTTGTGAGGTTATAGAAAAATATATTAAGAATACTTTAGGCTAAAAAAAGTTAGATTTGATTTTTTGACCACAATTTTTGTCAATTGAACCGTACTGTGTCCTCTGAAATAGGTAAAATTTGTTTTTCTTTTGATCAAATTTTCTTTGAAAATTAAACTATCTGGTTGAATAAGAGCAACTATCGTAGACCCCCATCTACACCTCATGGACCACCAAATTACTTTTTCAGAGACGCGGACCCTTTGCAGGTCGTCATAGACCCCTGGGGGTCAGTATGACCACTTTGGGAATCACTGGTATAAAAGAACATCAAATATGAAGAGGAGCTGCATGAAAATTTTACGCGTTCTTTCCACATAAGTAAAAATATGTAAAATATGTGACACTATATGCCAGCGTTTCTCAAACTGTGGGGCGCGCCCCCTTAGAGAGATGCAAGTACATTAAAAAGTCGAAAACAAAAGATTATTTAAAAAATTATTAATTTGCTGATCATTCTGACACAATGAAAAATAAAATTCACATTTACACTGATATAAAACACTTATATATGTATCAGTACTGCACAATGTATTTTATAATTAATTTAACAACACCAAGTTAAGAACAAGTTTAATAATTACCCAAGTGACCCATGGGCATGTTATATATAAAATTATATACAAGACTTATCTTGATAATTGATCCCATAACTTTAGATTAAAAGTTACGCGATTCGCTTCCCAGTGCCATCCTTTCCCACGTAGGCACGTGTGTGTGATGTATTGGTTGGGGAGGGAGAAAAGCAATGAAGAAGCAAATCGTCTAAAATAAGTAAATCCTTCGCAAACACTGTCAAGGTCCTTTTATTGCATTCCAAATCCTTCCGAATAATTTTATGGATATCACTACACAAAAAAGATCGTACTTTGGAAAGACGTATATATACGTCATAAAATTAATGCTTTGGCTGAGCGAGACGTTTATATACGTCAGTGGCACATAAGAGGTTAAAGCCGTATAGTAGATTTAGTGCCAAAGTATAGTATTATTAAATTCAATACATTGTTATTGTTTAGAAGGAGGGGCGCGATGAAAATTTTGATTGAATATTGACTCGCGAACATTGAAAGTCTTAGAAGCACTGCGATATACACACAATTACCCTCTCCCAAAACTAATAATTCTCATACGCTTACCCTCAAAATAAACTTAATGTAGTGTAAATATAAATAATCAAAACACAACTTTCTTGAGTGCATTTTATTGGATGAGTTACAAAACGACGAACGCAAGAAGGTAATGTTTGATTTTAAGAATGTAATTTAATTCCAAAAACTTAAGTAGGAAAAATAATTGCTGCCAGATACGAAGGCACATAAAACACATAAATTATAATTACATAAATTTTCTTTGCTTACATACGTGTGCAATACAATATAATAATGAAAAATCTAAAGTTTTTCTCGGTTTTAGTTATGGCATATATATATATATATATAGCAGCATTATCTCTAAAAATAAAATTTGTACTAAACTTCCCATGAGCTATTTCAACTATCTCAACGATTAGTTAGGGTAACATATATATTCAAGATAGTATAAGAAATACACGCGATTTACAATCTTATTTGTGTAATCATGCATATTATTTTATTACAACAAATAAGGTATTTCACAAGATGCACGATTATAAAATACTGATTATGAAAAGCGAATTTTAATTGCTATAATGAGTTACTTAATAAATTAAATACTTAGTTATTCAAATTATTTGTCACTTAAGTAATAAAATACTTTAATTACTTAAAATAAATTAATTACGTAGACATTTTCATTTTTTAATAATCCAAAATTAAACTAAACTTACTATAATGAATTAATAAATTAAATACATAGTTTCTATTCTACTTAGTTGCTTAAATAATGTGTCACAAGCAATTAAATACTTAATTACCTAAAATAAATTAAATAGACGATTTAAATTTTTAATAAGCCAAAATTTTAAATAGACTTGCTATAATGAATTACTTAATGAGTTAAACACAGTAATACACGAACTTACGCAACAGGTAGGACTGAGTGATAACCGCGTAAATGGGGTATAATTTCGCATACAAATGCATGTAAATTATTTTTAGTCGGAGCCGGAGACGAAAGAAATCAGTAATTTAGACAAAATCGTAAGCCGAAGTTATTTTGATATAGAAAGTTGTGTGAAATCAACTAAGTAGTCTGATGGCTCGTCGTAGCATACTAATAGTATTTTTATTCCTTGTTTTGTTGAAAAAGGGGCTCTTGGATGGAGTCTATATTTTTTTTTGAAATTTGCTGCCCTTTTTCAATTAAACTGAGGCTTTCTGTTGAAAACACAACCGTCAGTCAATCTTCTTATTGAACTGGGACTTATAAGACTCAAATATTTTAATGTCTTGTTCATGCATTTTTATGAGCTTATCAATTATCAGGTCCTAAATATTAAAATCCAACAATTCTTGAATGTCTGCTTAGATTGACAACAACGGGCTACTTCAGGTATGAAATGAAAAAAAAAACATAAAATAAATTATTATGCCTAAGCGTCGATTCTCCACCATACGTCCGAAGTTTCTCCACCATACATTAGCTAAACAGGAAGGGGATAGTGAGTAATCGAGCTGTGTTTTTAAGTAATCGAATTAACAGCTATATACCAATAGATAGCATTGCCATATTACACCTGAAATGATAAAGACAGTCTAGTGTTGAACTCGAGCGATTAACTCTCTATCTACTGAACGTACTTATGGGTACCACCAAATTTAAAATTACATAGAATAATCATTTTTGCAAATATTCTGACGATACTTAGAAGGAACATTATTTTGATTTCACTCTTCCAGTGCAGTTAACAGCACGGGTTCCATGATGAATACTTTAGCGGAGTAGGCAAACAGTTTTAAAACTGAAGTTGCATTTTCAGCTGCCATTCCGATCGAATTGCAAAGATTGCCTTTTTGTTTCGCAAGAGTAGTTAAAGTCAAAAGGTAAGTGTCTTGCTTTTTCATATCTCAGGAAAGATCTTAAGAAACGAATTGACTATTTATTTTAAGTGATCAGTGTATATAAATAATTTTACAGTTGAGTAACTCTGTGATACTTGTAACTGGATGTTAGAGTAAGAACTTAGGTATTTTTTTCGTCCGTGTAACTTATTATTGCTTTGTGTTGCGATGTAGCATCATTACTATAGTGTAATAGAGTTATGATTTATCTGGCATTTATTTTTTTACTGATTTATTTTACTTTTTTATTGTTTTTTCTAAGCATTTTCAAAAAATTTTGAAATCTCAATCTGAGCTGGCTTTTTTCCCACACAATTAAAAATGGAATCTATTTTTATTAAAAACTTAACTTTTTAATTTATTTATGTGTAGCTGAGAGATTTAACAATAATAGGAGGTTTTCAAAGGTGTTATAACGTTTGTTCCTCTTCTTAGAATGTCCCGAAAAAAGAAGCTCAGACATCAAGGGGCTTTGGATTTATTACAGGTTCTACCATCTAAAAACAGTGATACAATAACAGATAATTCTTCAGATTAAGAAGTCTCAGCAAATAATCTGCTGGAACTTTCGTCAGATTCTGAAGTACACAATCAAGAGACTGAACAAAACCCAGGGTGTAGTAGTTAATATAAAAAAAATACAGTATTTTCTACCCCAGGACGCAGTGCTTTAAAAAAAACATTCAATCTAAACCTCACTTAAATTTCACATGCAATGTATTTTTCTACATCAATAAAAAGAAAAACTGTTTTTTTTACTATCAACAAATTAATTTTTTGTTTAAAACCCGTTTTTATGTGTATAAAAAAGTGAGTAAATGTTTCAAAAATTTACTTACTTTATACTTTAAGTCATACGGTCTTTTTATAATATGAGAATATTTCTGACCACAGTGAACTGTCTTCAAAAATGCGCAGTAATTGATACAACTATAAATGTTATTGCCAATCTTGTAAGTATTTTATCATATGATATAAAAGAAAGACTATCTGACTTGAATTTGATTTCCCAATTTGGATGATGCAGCGAATGTCAGGAGATCTTTCTGATATTTCAGATTTACGGTATCAAGATGGACTCGCAGAAATGCAAAACGATGTGTCAATTAAACCGTTATTTAATATAAAAGGAGTGACAGAATGACTTTGTGTGTGTAGGAACCAAAATCAACTATATAAATCCAACCAAATGTGCAAGAGAGCTATTACAATTTCCATCTTCTAATTTAACTGAACGCAAAGGCGTAACGGAGAATATTAGGGGCACCTTGCGAAGTCAGGTTTTGAGCCAAATGGCTAACCTTACAAAGGATTGTAAACTTGGTGTCTGTAAAGGTTTGAGCCCCCTAGAACCTGGCCCCCCGTGACATAGGTGTGTACGTTACGCCACTGACTGAATGTGGATTAAGTGACACAAATGATCTGCTGTCAAAATGAAGAAATAGGATGGATATAGCAAAGCAAGAAGACTTGATCTCGTGCTAGGATCTCATTAATTACTTTTTGTTTTTTTCAGTTTTTCATTGTAAATTCTAAAAATTATTACTGTAATAATATACATTTATCATTTAGGTTCTTTATATATGTATGTATGTATACTTATATATACATGGGGGCATAAACATTTTCAGAAAAGCTTTTGGGACATAGGGGAAAAAATGGTGGGGAAACACTGGTCTAATCTTTTCTATTTTGTATATTTTGTAACCTATTGTAAATATACTATGTTTAACAAAAGTAAATCCTTTTTATTATTGCCTTTCCATTTTCTTGCATCTTGCATTGTTACTAAAATAACTTGCTATTTATTAATTAAATAATTAAATTACTTAATATAAATTAAACACTAAGACATTTCTTTTAATAAACCAAACTCTCAAAATAGACTTGTTCGAAATATTCAAAGCGGTTTATTTCATACTTTAGAAACAGGATCGTTTTAAAATAAGAAAAGATAAACGTGATAAAATGAGGAGCATTTAGTAAACAAAATAATTTGTCCCGCGATAAAATATTTTAATATAAATGCACACAAGTCAAATGTAAAAGGAAGCTGAGAAACGGTCTTTTTTCGCTATTAAAGATCTTTTTTTTAATAAAAAATGGGAAGTGAGGACAGATAATGTGTGTTTTATGTTCCTGAAGGCGAGGGGGAAAAATATAAAAAAAATATTTAACTTATGTAGCACTACTCAGTGAGTAGCAAAAAAAATTAATTCTAAAAATGTTTGCACCTCTTACTTTACGAGTTTTATTAAAGTAATAGCGGTTTTGAGTTAAATCACGTTTTCTTCCAGGATCATTTACATAGCGAAAGGCGGCAATATACAAGTATACTTCCCAGTTTTTAAATTAAAAAAAATTTTTTTTTGTTCTTTCTTTCAGCAAAGCGTGATGTGCCACTAGACTGATCTTCACACCTTTTGAAAAACATCAGATATAATTTATATTCATTAGAAAGGTCATTATTTCTTTTAAAAAATTTTTTATTGTGTCATTAACAAGATGAGCTATCAGTGGAAGCTTAGTTTTTTCTCTCATTTTAATTTTTTAATTTTCTTCCTCTCGAGTCATTAGAAATGCTTTGGGGAGTTTTGATGACTAGAGAGAAAATTTCACAGTTATGAGTAATTAAAACGATCCAGTTCTTCGTTTCTTAAAATGGAGAAATAAGATTTATAATAAAGTTTTATGAGAATGTGCATTTGATGAGTCTGGTTCCGTTTTAATATTTCTATGATAAGAATGAAAATAACGAGAAAGAAGAATGTAAATATTTATTTTAAAAAAAGATGTTTTTTGAGAGTGCAATCTATCTGAAAATGATGTTCATTAAATATAATTGAAAATCTTCTGAACAAAGCACTATTTCAGATTAGAGAAAAAAATATATTTTTGAATTTTTTTTTGTATTGCATGCATAAAATATCCATTATATAATGTATTTGTTTATCCAGTCGTGAAATTAAATTTGTTTAGTTTCACGACTGCTTTTACTACATTTTAAAAGATTTCTCCCTTTTAAAGGATTATTTTAAGAGATTTGTCCACGGTAAACAACTATATAATATTTTGAAAAACCATTTAATTTAAATTTATATTTATAAATGTCAGGTTTGAAAAGTTTAGATTCAAAATTAAGGAAGTAATAAATGAAAATAGAGCGAACTCTTTACCATCGCGAAAGGATTTATGGGTAAATAAGCCTATTTAAATGTGGAACGAGCGCGCTGACGAAGGCGATCCCAGCCCCCAGGGCAGCCAATTGGAGTCACTGTTCACTGTACCCAGCATCCAATCAGAGAGCAGTCACTAAGCTCTCAGCCAAGTCAAAAACTTTTCTAAATTCACCATCCAGACGAAGCACCTAAGGCACGCCTCCCGGATTCCATCGACCATCCAATCGCCGTCATGCCACTTAGCAGAATGCAAAACACCACTCTCGTCATGTCCCTCATCGAAGACTTGTCCTGATATGGGATTGAGGACTGTTCTTACAGTCCAGAAGCCCAAAAAAGCAACGCCTATTCAACGCCTGACGAAGGCGAACGCATACTCGAAAAGGCTTGGCTGGTGTCTCCTCGCTGAGATGTTGTCTTTTGAACCACCCGGTTGCGCGGCAAAGGGCCGCCATATTGAATTTTATGTGATTGAAGCGAAATAAAGAAGTATTTTCAAGATGATGCCCTCCTCATTTTACCAGAAGGCCTGGTGCCAGCACACACACACACACACACACACACATATATATATATATATATATATATATATATGGCTCTTTTTATCATTAAAAATATTTTTCCTTACAAATTTTACTAATTTAACTATTTCTTACTTGAACTTTACCCATTACAAAGTTTTCGATTAGTATAATAATGAGTAGTATTTCACTCCAGCAGTTTTTACTTCATACTTACTTTATAGTTTCTTATAAATGTTCATTTAGTATTTTTAGTGGAGAATTGTGCAATTAAATTTTTTTGATTGCATGTGCTACAGTTATAAATCAGTGAGTCCAAAGTCTTGTGGACTGAGTCACGAGCGCAGGGACTGGAGAATATTTCCCTCCCCTTCAGCTCCATGCAGAAATTGTGGAGATAGAGGTAGGTGGTGGCGCCATCTATCATCCCTTCGGGGAATTTCGCCAACCTAAATTCTACAGTCACCTGTATGGTGCTGAAGGTCAACGACAGGTGTACTTCTAGCCCCTTGCCACGATGAATTTCGTGGGCTTCGATCTGATTACTTCAGACAAGTGGCATTAGAAACAACAACACAGTTATACTAAAAATTGTTAAAGAGCCACAAATAATCGTAACAATGAATAATATTTAAGCCTTGTTAAATGTGACGTAATTTTCCAAGCTAATTTTCTAATTCTCAAATGATTATAAAAGCTCATTTTCCCCTTTTTGTTATTTATTTATGCAAGTGAATCGTGCTTCCAAAACATTAATAGTAAAGACAAAATATGATATATATAGAATTAATTTTAAATTCCTCGCTTTTATAACATTTTTTTTAAGAAATAAAGAGTTTATTCTGGTATTGATAGATTTAAATCAATTTATAATGTTATATAAACCAGCCTGTAAGTACACAAATAATATATATATATAAACATTGTTTTTTTTTCATAATTTACTATCTTGCAATAAATTTAAAATATGTTTTAAGCTTTAAATGACCTCTCAATTAGACTTCGTACTTTAGGTATATAATGCTGATGCGTTCACGTGTTATTTGAATTTTTTGCATAAGTAGTTTTATAAATGTACTGCATATTTATTGAATAACGAAAAATGGAATATTCTTTGAGAAGAAAAAACAGAGTTTGGTTTTAAAATTTCTAAAAGATAAATGAATCATGAGAGAAATTCCAAAAATTTGTATAAAGTAAATCACAATTGTATTTTTGTCATATTGTAATGAATAATAGCAGGAAATAATATTAGTACTAATTGACAAGGTGATAAAATTATAGACTAAGTTTTCTTAACATGAAATTAAAAATCATAATTAACAGAAGAATAAAATAATTCAATTTTAGAAAAATTACGAAATTACTTAAAATTTGTTAGATTGTTTCCCTTTTTCTGACGATATTTAGAGAGAATTTTAGAACAGTGAGAATAATTAATGAAGGTACTTCATGAACAATATTTAGGAAATTTTCACGTCTGAAAAATTAAGTTACAACGTTTTATATAAAATAAAACAATTTTTCGACGAATGGATCTAAATTATCAGCATTTAACCATTAAAATATGTCTTTCAATATTTCTCGATAATATCTAGCTAAAAATGAATAAATGGGATGAAATTCGATCATTTTTTTTATTAACGTGTTAAATTAACAACGTTGAATTTTAAGTGTTTAATTGAAAGCTGTGTAGCATAAAACCAAGAATATACAAGATCATATTATGTAGTTAAATTTCTTGAAGTAAAAACAGTTCTATACTTAAAAAAATGATACATATTATCAACACTATAATTCATGAAAATCATCCATTTTATCCGTTATCCATTATGAAAATTTTATTGTAATTTACTTCGAATTAGATACCTTGGGCCCTTACACATTTCTCTCGCGATTTTGAAGCTGCCCACAGCAGCTATAGAACAACATATTTGACATGACACTCAGGAGATCTATCGCATTTTGTATTACATTTTTCTAAACTAAAATATTGGTCCATTTCTAGTTTTTTTTTGTCCCTGGAAATGGCTATGTTTTACAAAAAAATTAATCATTAATTTTTTCTGGAATCCAGCCACTAACACTTTCTCGTTCATTGAGAGAGTGTAGACGACTAAGAGAGGCCATAACCAGGAGAAAATTCATACATGTTAAATTAGAATCACGTTCATACGAACTCCGAACTACGCCTTTCAAGTTTCTTTTAATTATACATTAAGGGGACATGGTACAATTTACACAAAATTTTTAAATTAATGATTTTCATAATTTTTCGGTTGCCTACTATGTGTATGTATGATGAAAAGGATATTTTGTGCTCAAAATTTCATAAAAAGCTAACCATTTAATTTTTAAGGGAAAAACTTGATGCTTATGATTTTAAAAATACTACTTCTCCTACAAAAATTGACGCACATATATTAAATGTGATTTACAAGTACGTCAAACTTGTACGGATTACAAAAATCAGTATGGGGTTTGCGATAACATGATTGGTATTCGTACAATATTTCTTTTTATGAATGCTTATTGAAATTTCCTTAATAAAGAGTAAGTTCTAAATTGAATTATTTCTTAAAGAATAAGTATTTCTTTGATTGAAAAATGCATACTTATTTTTATTCCATGTACTATTAGCAACAAGTAATAAAATTTCGAAGTATTAGGCGCAATAGAAAAAAAGCCTAAGCATTATAAATGAAAACAAACGAGTTCTTTTATCTTCCCGAGATAAATCAGTTTAAATTTACAATTTGCGATTGAGATGTATGAATAAAAACAAACCTAAAAGTTATCACAGCTATGCGTTTTTTAAACTTAGAGCTTACAAATTTTGTGAGTTTGTAGAAAATTATGTAAAAATAATTTAGGCTAAAAAAATTAGGTATAAATTTTTTGACCGATTTTTGTCAATTGAATCGTACTGTTCCCCCTTAACAATTATGGTCAAATATATTTAAATACACATAGTGTTAAGATCGATAGAATTTGTTGTTCACAAACATGTGTTTCATTGGAAAAAACAAAAACATAAATTGATACAAAAGGACTGAAACGAATTCCATACATTATACACTACAAGAATCGAGTAAAATAAATCAGAATTTCTAAAACACGTTAGGATGAATCACATTAATAATACTTACTTTCATTATTTATTTAATGGATAATTTTCTCAAATAAGCACACTTAAGAAAAGAGCTTTTACGTTGAATAAGATACGGATAAGTATGGACGATTATATAGAACATGATACGGATAAATAACGATGATTATATAGAACATAATACGGATAAATACAGATGATTATATAGAATATGACATGGACAAATATGTTTATATTTATATGTAGCATATTATAACGAGATATATAACAAAAATATGTGGCAAATCTTGGAAAATTTATGCACGTGAATCTACTTCGGTATAATTCTTCCATAATATATAAAGAAATGAATTCTGACGTTGTGATTCCTCCCATCGCTTGTGAGTGAATAGTCTTTGATTTACTTCACAACTTTCGAGAAAGTATCCGTTAAGTAGAAATGTAGAGGGAAAAGGTAAATCAATCTAGAGTATACGAACTATTTACGAGCGTCTCTTGGATTGGAAAATCTTAAATCTCTCTAGAAAGAGGTGGAAGGAAGGTAGAAAGAGAGAGAGGAAATCTGGAATTCTACACTCGAAAACCGTCTACAGTTCCACCTCTTGGGAGCGAAGAATATTTGAATAGATATTGGCAAAAATCCTCTGAAGATATCCTCTTACTGGATTTTTTTCTTTATTTTTTTCTTTTTTCTTAAAGTATTTTCTTAGAGAAACTCTTCTTTAAGGAGCGCTGATACAGCAGAGAAGTCCCCTCCCTTTTACTTTAAGACTTCAGATGCAGTTTGTGTTAATAGAGAGGGAGACCGTCCTTGGCCTTAAGATCGATCCATTATTCACTAGGGGTGTCTGTCGTCGCTCTTTTTTTCTCTCTCTATTTTTATTTTTATTTTTTTCTCCTCCTCCTCCTTTTGATTATTCTGGTCGATTTGAGAAACTGAAAACCGCGAACAGTATCTCAGCTTTCATTAAATCATTTCTTATGACGCGTGAACGGGAAGAATTTTATGTGAGAAATGAATTTCCACATTGGATTATTAACTTGAAATTCATCTTCTTACAATTCTTCCGGGGGGGATTTATTATTTTATAGGTATAAAAAGAGTAAATTAGACAGTTTAATTTATGAAAATACATTTAAAATATATTTTCAAATAAATTTTTGGAATAACGCATTGACAATTCCTAGAAGACTTTGGCATAAAAATTGTAATGAGGATTTTTTTAATTATATGTGCTCAATAAAGACTTAAGGCATTCGACTCCGTTCGGAACCGTGATTTTAAAAAAGCGCATAAATGGATAATTTCCATGGTATTTAGTGTCTATTTGATTAGAATACATGTATAAAATTGTTTTAAGGACATTTTGACAAAAAAAATTATTTAAATACAATATTTCGGCAAAAAATTAACTTAGAATAACCTGTTTTCAAAATCTTCTGTTGTGAAAAAGCTTCTATTATAATAATATTTTGCCTGTATATAGCTCAGACCTTTGTACAGAGGCTCAACCACGAATTTTGAAAAATTCACATTATTTTCAGAGTTACAACCAATTGAAATAATTATTGGCGTTTTTTTTCTTTAAATTGCTCCCCTCTGTTGTCGTAAAACATGGATAAACCCACTTCTAAGTTATACATTTCAAAATTTCAGCCTCTGTCCAGAGGTCTGAGCTATATACAGGCAAAATATTATTATAATAGAAGCATTTTTTACAAAAGGAGAACATTTTGAAAACTGGTCATTCTATGTACATTTTTTGTCAAAATATTGTGCTTAAATAATTTTTTACTGTAATAATATTCTTAAAACAATTTTATACGCGTATTCTAATCTAAGTGACACTAAATATCATAAATATTATCCATTTATACGCTTTTACAAAATGACGGTTCCGAACATAGGTGGATACGTTAAGCAGTATCAAAAAGGTAATGTTCTCTAACTTAGTACATAATGGTAACATGGCATATGTGATGTAAATATTTTTTTTAAGAAATAGCTTTCTCAACTCGATTTCTTTTACGGATTTATATTTATGGAGGAAATCGAAATATTTTTTTCTCTTTTAAAATACTCATTATATATTTTAAGAATTTTATACATTGATTATTATTCAAAAGCAAATTATTATGAATTGAAATAAGCTTAATGACGATTAATTGAAAACTTTATTTTTTATGGATATAAGAAAATACTTTTAATAACATATATTGATAGTAACACAAGTATGAAGGCAAATGTTGTATGTGAATTGTAAGTAAATTTGTAATAATCAACCAACATGATGAAATTTTATCTTTCTTGCAGATGAAAGCATGTAATTACTGAAAAATACAATGAAAAATAATAGCAAGATAATAACAATATTTTTCTGCATCAGGTTTTCCCAATTTTGTATGAAAAACTATGTTTGTGTTCGAATAATTCTGATATATTATCTAATATATAATTTTTCTGAAAATCCTTTGGAAGAAAATTAAATATGCTATAGTTAGAGGCGTACAGTTACAGAGCTACAGTTGCAGTTACAGCCATATAGTTACGGACGTTTATTCAGACGCAATGCCATATGTTTTTCTTTAAATTTAACGCAATTTAAAATTATTCAAACATAAAATTTCTTAATTTAGAGAAAGTACTGCATCTGCTATAATTAAAATTCTTCTTTCCATAAAAAAGGACTCAAACTCATAACATATGTTAATATATCTTCTTAGTCAAAATTAAATATAGTGTCCTTTAAATAAACTAAATAACAGCAGAAATTTTAAAATAAGAGTATTAGAACAGGAGGTACAAAAAATCATTCAAAAAGTAAAATTGAGTTCTGTTATGGTTTCAGACTGAATCTTATTTTTTAACAAATAAAAATTGTATCATAATAGTTTATTTTAGATATCATTTTTCGACATTGTAGAAAATAAAAATAATGATTCATGATAAATTAAGAAGTATATGGGTATGAACAAAAACAAAAGAAAGAACTTTAGTTTACTTTGTTACCACTCTACAGCAAGGGTGGACAAATGAAGTCCCGAGGAACGTATGAGGTTTACGAAGAGTTTTTTTTTTTCATCCCGCCAAGATAGTGAGAAAATCCGCTTTGAGATTTCTTGCCCGTAAGCGATCAAAGATTCATCTTGTATTTTTAACAATTAGGAAAGCAGATGTCATTTATACCTCTATTGGAAAAAAATACATAAAAGTGTTTTTCTCTCTTTCTCTCTCTGCTAAGAGACCATCTGCAGAATGTGGAGGATGAGGTCACAAGAAGATCTCAAGATTGTAAGAAAGTTGAGCTTCAATTCAATTTGCATTATTATCCCATTGATGCAAAAATTGAAACAACACCTGAGGAGCTACAGCTTAAGCTTACTGACTTGCAGTCGGACCAAAGTGTGAAGGAAAGGCTTAACATTATTACATTGACTTTTACAAATCATGGTCAGCTGAAAAATTTCTATGTGTGAATAAATTTCCTGGGGAATTATTTTGATATTTTAGCCGACATATATTTGTGAGCAATGGTTTCCTTGCATGAAAATTAACATAAGAACGCAAGAAGTTGACATAAACTTGCAGGGCATGACCAGAATTTAAACGTGCAATCTCGCTCCGGATTTAAAAAAAAATGTATTAAAGTATGATAAGATACACATTTGACTCATTAAACTGATTCTAAGATTAAATATGCATGGCTCATTAAATGTTTGGTTTGTAAGACACAATGTGGCCTACGAGACAAAATAAGTATCCCACCTTTTCTCCACAGCAATGTAAAGGAGATTTACTGCTAACATTAGATTTATAAGCCGAGCGATATGCATAAAATAGAATTCATTGATTTAGAGCAGGGTGTCCAACCCAAATAACCTTGCAGACAACTTTGGAAAAACATTATAATCTCGTGGGCCGCACATAAAAATATGTACCTTTATATCAGATTTGGAAAGAAAAACACATTTATTGCAGTGAAAATTGAAAACAGAATGAATTATTATTATTGTTTTCATTATCTTTCAAGTATACAGACATAGATAATATAATAATGTTTATATGATATAATGATGCAACGATGAATTAATGTTTGAAATATTACAGTTGCATTTTTCTTGAAAATTACGGAGGGTGCCAGCTCAGGTGTCGTCCACGTCACTTGACCATGGTTCAAAATTACGTGGTCCGTCACCAAAAGCCCTCGTGCAGCTGAACAGTGCGACGTTAATCTTCACTCACTCACTCACTCACTATTCTTGAAAATTACGGAGTTCCTATTGAATTGATCATTCGTTACTCATTGTTGAAATTTGATAGTGCTGTCATTTGCAAGTGATTAAGTATACATTGTCCTTTATCTTAACCACACGAAATATTTCTTTAAGCTTTAAAAAACATCTCTGGCTGCCTCTTGCTTTTTGGGCACGCCAAACAGAAAAGAAGGAGGAGAAACGAAAGTCGCACACACAGAAAATTATGTACTATCCATAGTAAAGAATATGCATAATGCAATTCGGAATTTATTAAAAAAGCAATTTATTATAGGGAAATCAAATGTAACTGTTTGATAAAATATAAATCTATTGTAATGTAAAGGACATTTCTATTATCAAAAAAAAAATATTTAAAAACAAGAACAGGTAACAGGCAAATACATTGTATACATACATATATATATATATATATATATATATATATATATATATATATATATATATATATATATATATATATATATATATATATATACATATATATATACATATATATATGCATATATATATATATATACATATATATACATATATATACATATATATATATATATATATATGTATATATATACATATATATACATATATATATACACATATATACATATATATATATATACATATATACATAAATATACATATATATACATATATACATATACATATATACATATATACATATATACATATATATACATATATATATATACATATATATGTATACATATATATACATATATATATACATATACATATATATATACATATATATATATATACATATATATATACATATATATACATATATACATATATATACATATATATACATATATATACATATATATACATATATATACATATATATATACCTATATATATACATATATATATACCTATATATATACATATATATATACATATACATATATATACATACATACATGCATACATATATATATATATATATATATATATATATATTTTCCCTATATATATATAAATTTTTCAAATTTGAAAACACTTTAAAAATCTGATATTTAAAAATTTTCTTAAAAGAGTCGGCGAGCCGCAACTTAAGTACTGGCGGGCCACGTGTAGGACAGCCCTGATTTAGAGTCCAAATTTTAGACCAAGGATGTCAAACTCAAAGACAAACTTGGGACAAGAAAATAAGGTTTAACTTTAGTTGAGCCGCAAAAAATATTTATATTCATAGAAACGTAGGTTTATTTCTCGAAAAATACATTGTAATAAATATATATAAAATAACAAGAAAAGTTCCATGTTTATCTGTTGACACTGTCTCTTCTCTGAAACTATCTTTCTTATTTCAGGAGAAATTTTGATATTTTATTATGTATTATTGAGTGCCTATTTACTTGCCTTGCCGCAAAAATGTTCGTTGTTTGACACCCTGATTTAGAATAACTGGGAATCTAGGTTTAACACAGAATTCAACAAAATAACATTAATTTAGCCTAGATACATACTCAACCAATGACTAGAGTAAAAGAACTTCTATTTTAAATTAAACAAAGCAAAATGATAAATAACTGCATGAAAAATATAAATCAATACTCAGTTTGCATGATATATATTAGGTGGATAATAAAACAACTTAAAACATTTATGGTAATTTTATATTTATTAAGAATATTTTTAAAAGGTTTACTTGTGAATTAAGTACATTCGGTGTAATGGATTCGGGATAACGATTGTATGCTGCATAGTCTAAAAATATACAAATATTATTATTGTATACTTTAAAAAAATAAAGAACATTTGTATACTTAAGATTTAGCGGCAAGCCTTTTATAACGAATAAATTCAGTTAAAATCCCTTATATGTAAATTTGTTGCAATTAATAATGAGAAGCTGGCATAAGAACTCCTTGTAGTCTCTAAGAACTCTTTTACTGCCTCCGTTTATCGATTACCCAATAATTGATAACCGATAACAGTACCATATGTTTGTAATGTTCTTGCGAAAACATTGACACCATTATCGTTAGTTGAGGTAATACATTCTAATAAAATTGATAATTTCCCTAATATTTAGATAAAAAATAGTATAGACATTAAAGAGTTTTATGATTTTCTCCTTTTAATAGTACATAATATTATTACATAATTACCTCACGCTTTTTTATGCAAATGAAATTAACTAAAAAAATTCCTTTTGAATAAAATGAAAAATCCATTTTCGTTATATTTGGATTTTAATTATATAATCGTAATTAAATGGTACCAACTATTACAACTTTGCGTGGATGATAAACAGCCGAAGACTCCAATTACTTGAATAATAACAAATTTATTAATGGACAAGGGCGAAAAAATGACTACACGAAGACAAATTGACATATATACACAAAGAAATATTAAAATATGTTTAAAATAATGGAAAAATACACACTCGTTATAAGAAAGCTTGATAGCGCTCCAGAAGCCTTTCTTAAAAAGTTCAAGTACCAGGAAATCAGGCAGATAAAGTCTAGACTCTCTCTTTTCGCAGGCAACGCACAAGCACAATCTGAACTCGACTGGCTCAATTGTTGTCTCAAATGTCCCTTATATAACCTCATGGAAATTTTCAGAAGAGTTGATTCCTCAAGTTTCTCGATGGTTAGTTAAAGATATCAATTTTCGCCAAATCTGTCAATAGTGTCGCCAATCTCGTAAACCTGCACACGTCTTCAAAGCTTGCTATAAGCTTATTAAAGTCAATGCTGGGAAGCAAACTTTGCATGTAAAACTTAATTATCATAAGGAAACATCGCTGCAGGAAAAACAACACACGTTGTTACGATATTGTTACTTCAATCTTTCAAATGAGACTTAAGTTATTTCAATATATTTATATAAAAATAATAAAAATCTATAAAAAAGGCTCATTTCATATGGCTGGATTGTGGCTTTACAGTAGCTCCCAATTCATATTGGGATCCCTCTCAATGACAGAAGGCTGACCATAAAGCCAAGTACGGGGCCGAGTCATCTCAACTGGAAGTCCCCTTGACCCTCAGAAGAGCAAAGAGCATTATATCCACATACATTGAGAAATGTACTGCTGTGACCCTAAAAATCAAAAGCAATGGAAAGCCATTGCCACTGCAGGTCCTTTCCCGCGGTACCTGGAGATAGCTGAGGCTGTTGCCCGCTTTCGTCCAACCACTGGACATGGCTTTTAGGGAGTATACCTCTAATGGATTGATCTGGCTGTTGACAAGGCCTGCCCGCTCTGCAGCCATGCCTGTATGGATGGCAACCACCTGGTCCACTGCACCGAATTCGTTGAATACCCGACTGACGATGACGTCAATCGGTACCGGGACGCTCGGCGTCAAATGGTCAAGAAGCCAAGCATGGGCGTTGGATAAATAAATAATTATTATATCCGAAATAATTCTTCATCAGAATTGAATTAATACTATTATATTCATAGATAGAGAATAATTTTTTTATGAAAAATTACAGCTGAAATCTAATTATAATAATGCCAAGAAATTACAAATATATTACATTTATTTATTTTACATTAATTTTATGATGAAGTACTTGTACTTCATCATAAAAATTCACTAATACAAAATACCATTTTGGTCATCAAATCGTACGAAGATCCAATCGAAAATTCAGATACCGTTTTCCATGTATTCCTTGGCAATCGATTCGTTCCATTTTCCCAGCAATTATTAAGACAGAGTGTGTGTGCGCGTCCTAAATTATTCACGTATTTGCCTACCTTAATGTAACTAAAACGTCAGATATAATGCATGTTGTTCCTTTGTGCAATTCGCTAATGATCAAGCAATTAATCTTAGTGAGTTACAAGCATTTGCTTGAGATATCTATGATTTAAAAGCAGCACAATAACAAGTGTGATATATGAAAGAGTCCAAATTTAGTCCAGATCGATATCTGAATGAATCTCAATTAATAAAGCTTCCTAGGATACAAGGAACGGGAACTCGGTCCACTATGACTAGACTGATTAAAATCAGGAAGTTTCAGAGAGGTATTTCTTGATCAGAATATCAACCGCGTTTTATTTTTCTTTTAAAAACATAAATTAATAAGTATGCATTTTTTTTCTTTCATTCGGTTTTGTAACATGAAAGAAAGTAATTGAAAGGGCTATTTCTAATTTTTTTCTTCAATTAGAAGATGGAAAAGATTAATTCTTTAAAACTTTCATTTTAACTACGCCAAAAGCAGACTAATATTTTTATATGAGTTATTAAGCTGAAACTCCACACGCGCGCGCACACATACAAAATAATTCATTGTTATTGAAAGAGATACAAAAAGAATTTGTTAATTTTATGTAGGTCTACTTTCAGCACAGCATGGATAATTCTTCCAGTATATATATATATATATATATATATATATATATATATATATATATATATATATATATATATATATATATATATATGTATTGGTTAAATATTTTATTCTAATAAATATTATACGTATATAATTAGAAGAAATATATATTGAAAGACGCCACGTATGTTGTTTTCTCCTCACTAACACTCTCCTTGTGGAAAATCGAGTTTCACAGAAAAGTTCGCTTCTCAGCTTTAACTTAAAAAGACCATGGCAATTCAAGATGTTAGTGGGGTTATATACCAGATATGCTTCTATATCAACTTTGGTGACAGATTTGGCGAGAAATGATGTCAATGAACATTTGAGAAGTCTATGCACTCCCTCCTTCTGGAAATTTCCATGAGGCTCTATGACTGAACTTTGAGATAATCGTAGAGTTCAGAACCTGCTTGTACTTTGTCAATGATATGACAGAGACTATTTACTTGAGTCCCTGCTTGCGGAACTGCACTTGAGAGCTATTCCTGAAGCATAGTAAAGCGTTGTATAATGAGTACGTTTCTCCATTACTGTAAATCAGTGCTTTTCAAACTTTCTATACATGCCACCCAATTTTCAATCATCATTTTCAATGCCCCCTCCATACAATAACATCAATTAAATTCAATAATAATATACATTGATGTAAAGCTACAATACGGTTTTAATTACAAACAGTACAAAATTATCAAGATAAGTATTACATTATATATATATTTTATGACATACTCATAGGGTTACTGGTAATAGTTAACATTGTTCTTAACTTATTAATGTTAAATGGCCGCGGTAGCCGAGTGGTATAGGTATCAGACCGTGGCTTGCCTTGTCACGAGTTTGAGCCCAGTACCACTAAAGACCCGCCGTGTAGGGCAGCGATGCACGTTAAATCTGTCGAGAGCTGAAATGTCCTCCCGTTGGTGTGGTGTGGTAGTTAGGAGAGGGGGTGCCAGCTCAGATGTCGTCCACGTCACTTGACCATGGTTCAAAATTACGTGGTCCGTCGCCAAAAGCCCTCGTGTATCTAAACAGTGCGACGTTAATATTCAATCAATCAATCAATAGTAATGTTAAATTAATTATGAAACACATTGTGCAATACCGATACATTTAAAAGAGTATTATATCAGTATAAATGTGTATTTTATTTTTAATATATCAACATGTACGTATTTTTTGATTTGCTTTCTTTCAGTAAATTAGTATATTTTTTAAAAAATAATCTTTTATTTTTGACTTTTCGATATACTTGCATCCCCTCCCTGTAGGGTTATTATGCCCCCTATGGAGGAACACCCCACTGTTTGAGAAACACTGCTGTAAATAATTTGTTTTAATATTGCTTTGTGTATATACATCGATTTGTCTTCGTGCAATTTGTTCCTCCTCGTCCATTAATATAATGGTTATTCAATTAATTGGATCAATTATCAATTAAAATATTTGATTATCTTTATTTATAATACTAACAGAATTGCTTTAATACATTTAAAATTAATACAAAGGGATGATAAACATTGGGAGTGAGGCCTAATTCCATAATTACATACTTTTTTTGTTATTAACATTGTACCAATTTCCTTTTATGTATAAACAATATTTAAATTTTTTATTATGTTATAACAAGAGATATTTTAGCATTAAACCAGTACTTCTCAAACTTCATATACTCACAACCCTATTTTCAATCATAATTTTCATCGTGTCCCACCTTATATAGAATAATAATGTACTGAATTCAATAATAATATACTTTGATGTAAATCTACAATACGACTTTAATTATAAACCATACAAATTATCAAGATAAGTGTTATATTTGTATATAATTTGACTACGTGCCCATGGAGTCACTGGTGTTTGTTAAACTTAACTCTTGACTTAGTACTGTTAAATTAATTATGAAGTACAGGGTACAGTATTTATACATTATAAGTGTACTATATCAGAGTATATGTGTATGTATTTTATTTTTTATTACGTCAGAATATATTATTTTTTCTGCTTCATTTTAATAAATTAATATTTTTTAAAAAAATAATGTTTGTTTTCGACTTTTCGATATACACGCACCCCCTGTAGGGTCATCACGCCCCCTAGGGGGCGCGCCTAACAGTTTGAGAAACACTACATTAAACTCATGATTTTATCAGTAGTATTGCACATGATTTGGCGTCGTAATCATAGAAATCGTTCATATGTAAAGGAATAACAACCAAAAAAGCTTAACATATGTTTTTCTCCCTATTTACTGCTTTCTTATAATTTAAAAATATACACATCGGCAAAATATAAATATGAAATTTAATATAAAATGTTTGAGAATATGACACTCTGTTCAACGGTTGAGATAACTTACTTGAATGTGCAGATTTATTTTTAATAATCCAAGTATTATTTATGTAAAATGTTTCAAAACAATTTTTTAGTTTTGAAAGAAAAATGTGTTTAAGACATAAATAATACAGTAATAAAGGTAAAAATAATGCTTTTAAAATGTTAGAATCATTGACATGTATAAGTCTTGCATAAAATGAAAATAATGGGATTTTCAACAATATTACCAGAAGGAAAGTGTAGCAATGTTCCCTTGGTAATATTTTCTTTAAATATTCAGTACTTTATTATTTGAGTTGTAATAGATTCTATAGTTATAAAGATGTTTTTATGAAAAAAAAAATATTAAAATGAAAGCAATTTAAAAATTTAAATTCTAATTTTTTTAAAAAAACAAATTTAACACCTCAAGGTTTTATTTTATTTTATACGGTTTTTACCCAAGGACTACATATCATGAATTACAGTACATTAGGAAGAAGATATTGTCGTGGAATTGGAAGTTGATAATTTTAATGCTTTTCTAAATATTTATATTGAAATAAAATGTAATTTAATAACATTGTGCGTGTGTGTTTATATTACTTGAATCTCCTCTTCTTGCTGCATAAGCAAAAAATTGTACAATACAGAAGACAAATATTTTTATAAGGGTTCGAATAATATTTTCAATATAATATTAAATTTAAAGGGTGTTTTTTTAGAGGTATAGAATTAAAATTGCAATAAAACAACGATGTATTATTCGATTGACATGAATTTTTTTTATTCGAAAGATAATCTTGTGACATTACACTTTAAATATGATTTCTGGCATATGACTGTCATGGCTGGCTCAGATGTAGTCCAATCTGGACGTCCAATTTTCGATGACTTTTTCCAACATTTGTGGCCGTATATCGGCAATAACACGGCGAATGTTGTCTTCCAAATGGTCAAGCGTTTGTGGCTTATCCGCATAGACCAATGACTTTACATAGCCCCACAGAAAATAGTCTAGCGGTGTTAAATCAGAAGATCTTGGAGGCCAATTCACAGGTCCATAACGTGAAATTAGGCGGTCACCAAACGTGTCTTTCAATAAATCGATTGTGGCATGAGCTGTGTGACATGTTGCGCCGTCTTGTTGGAACCACAGCTCCTGGACATCATGATTGTTCAATTCATAAATGAAAAGTTAGTAATCATGGCTCTCTACCGATCACCATTGACTGTAACGTTGTGGCCTTCATCGTTTTTGAAGAAGTTTGGACCAATGATTCCACCAGCCCATAAAGCGCACCAAACAGTCAGTTTTTCTGGATGTAACGATGTTTCGACATACACTTGTGGATTAGCTTCACTCCAAATGCGGCAGTTTTGTTTGTTGACGTAGCCATTCAACCAGAAGTGCGCTTCATCGCTAAACAAAATTCGCTTATGAAAATCGGGAACAACGACAATCTCGTTTTGGGCCCATTAGACGAATCTACGCCTTGCTTGATGATCGTTTCGATGAATTGCCAAACCAAACTGAGAATAAATCACTTGACAGCTGTTAAATCGGTCGCCATCTTGGAAAGTAATGCCAACTTAAACTTCTATACCTGGAAAAAAACACCCTATATAAAATTAGAGTATAAGAAGAAAGAAATATGTTATTATATCAATCTTTAAAAAAATATGGGGCCATAAATGTTTGTGTTATTAACAAGTTCTTAAAATAATACCAATAGAATTCCATACAAGATAAATGGAGTAAATTTAACACTCATGTTTCAAAACCTGAGGATTTTTTTCACGAAATATTATACTAGTAGAGTTGATGAATTAATTGATTAATGAATATTTTTTTAACTTTCCTGTCGAACGCATTTAAAGAAAATTACCTTGTTAGTGTTTGGATCTCATGAATGAACATTGAATAACTTTTAATTTATTTACTTGTTTTTAATACAGTAGAACCTCTATGTAATGAAGTCACTAAATTACGGAAGAAAATTCGTTATATGAAAAATTCGTCATGTAGAGGTTCATCTTTTAATATAGTTTATAAACCGCATAAAACAATTATTTTAAATCCATAAACACTATATAGTAACTATTCACACCTTTTTTTTAAAATTAATATATGTTTATTTTACATATCTGCAACATCTAAAGAAAGAAACACTGCTAAGAAAACAAAAAAACAGGTCGAATAATTCACTGTATTTCAATATTAAGAAATAGTTTTATACTAAAAACAATTCTGTTGTTGTAAAACATAGAAAATGCCACTTCTAAGTTATATATTTCAAAATGTCTACTTGAGTCTCTGTACCGAGGTCTGAACTATATAGAGGCAAAATATTATTATAATAGAAGCATTTTTCACAAAAGGAGAATATTTTGAAAATGGGTCATTCTATGTTCATTTTTCGTCAAAATATTGTACTTAAATAATTTTTTATTGTAATACTATTCTTAAAAGAATTTTATATGCATTTTCTAATCTAAGTGACACTAAATATAATAAATATTATCCATTTATACGCTTTCGCAAAATCACGGTTCCGAACGTAGTCGGATACCTTAAACTACCGATAACAGTTGCGTGAATCACTCTCTAGTGCCATTGTTGTTCCAAAGGGCACACGTAGGTATGCGTCGTTTTGGCGGAAAAGAAATTGCTTACTTATGCAATACCTACTCTGAATCAGTAAGTTCTTCCAGTGGCGTTACGTGGCCCCTGCATTGTGGAGGAAGCAGGGTACTAGGGGGCGTAAAGCCTATGTTTTGTTATGGTTTTGCAATCTTTTATAAGATCCAAACAAAACCTGGTTTTGCAGGGGGAGGGGCTAATATTCTACGTTACACCTCTGAGTTCTTCACAAACACATTAAAGAGCATTTTATAGTATTCCAGAGGTTTTGTTACAGTTTTACTGACACCAGCGCAATGTACAAGATCATAATTCAGAGAGGCATTATATATAACCCCAGTTAACACACCGGCTGTAAGGCGTATATATACGCCTGCCGCAGTTAAGAGGTTAATTCGTTTAATTGGGGACAATACATTTCTGAATTTATCGCCCCTTTGCTTGTAAAAAAATCACAATACAGTATTATTTTTTCCCATTCAACCAGAACATGACCACCATAGGATGAAGATCGGCCTTAAGGCTGGATGAAGTTCGTTCTTTCTTCTTTTCTCTAAGACCTTTTACGTCCAACATTATTATAAATGATCCATTTCTCACTGCTTGC